>BMAW01043507.1:54354-109102 GCA_019974015.1 Nephila pilipes | reverse complement strand
CCCCCCTGGACAACCAAGAGCAAACCATTGTAGATTCGGGATGTATATAATCTCATAACCCCACAGTCTACAAAATTTATGGGCGTTTGGCCAGGGATGTCTTCATATATATATATATATATATATATATATATATATATATATATATTGATCTCATGTAACAAGAGATGTAAAACTTCAAAGTAAAATATGCAGTTATTTAAAAATCATAAAATAAATGCTAAATGCTTATTTCTTAGATTTATGAGATATACAACACGTTACAAGAGACATGAGTTTAACACTTTATATATGTGTGAAGTCTTAAAAATGTGTGACATATTATTCATGTATTCCTCTGGTTTTTTTTTTTTTTTTTTTTTTTTTTTTATCAATTCTGGCACATTTTCATGCAGAACAAGATTTAATGAAGATTTTCTCTTTAAGAGTATTTAACTAGCACGATTGACAGTAAGAAGTCAGAAAATATAATTCAAATTGACTTCACTAAACATTTCTATCATGTAGTTAAAATTGTAATACATGTAGTTAATTTTAATTAAATAGTTAACTAAAAATTCTTATCATTTTAAATAAAGTTGATGTTTATAAAAATTAATTCAAATGAAATTTTACTGTATGTGTTCTTTTTAATTCCTTTAATGAAAATATACAATCTTCGAGGCTGATCAGGAAAAAAAAAAAAAAAAAAAAACAAAACATTAATAGAGTAGAAAAAACAACTTTTATTTCTTATAACGTTTCCATAAAGAATATTATATTTATTACTAATTAATATTTTAATTGGTTAATCCTTACTGAAATAATAACTAAAACAACTAAAATTACTAGCTTTTTAAAATTTCATTTGTGCTTATTAGAAAAATAATAAAATAGTACTGAAGTTTAAGCTTTTATTCGCCAAAGAAATAAAAAATCAAAAGGAAACATTAAATTAAAATCGAATAACAGACATCTGAGAGAGATGCTTAATAACAAGAATAATGTCTCTCAGGGGCTGTAAACAAACAAGAACTTGAAATTGGGAAATTAAGTGCTACAGCACCTAAATGCATATTGAAAGTGTTTGAATAAAACGGTCTTTCATAGAGACCGTTACCAACAACAAGCGACTGTGCCAAATGTTTTGGCTACTGTCCAATAATTCCCCCTCCCTTCTAAAAACCCCTTTCTTCACTTGTATAACTACAAATGTTAATCCCTTTAGAAGATTGTAGTATAATGAATAGAGGGAGTTCTGAACATGCACACATTTCTTTGTTATACAGACAGAGCGAAGAGAAGGTGATGCTATTCTTTTTTAAAGAATTTTTTTTTCCTTCTCTCAGAAATCTTTTTCGCTGATTTCCTTCCAGAAAAATGACACTGAAGTAAAGAAATTTGCCACTCACTTCTGAAAATAAGAGAAATAAAAACATCCAAGAATTTTTGTATATGTAGTATCGTTGTAAAAGTAGTTAAAAGAATTTGGTATAGTTCTAGGTGTGTTGGATATTATAGTTATATAGCATTTTAATCCGAGTTTTAAAACAAAATCAGCTTTGGGATATTTTGCTTTTATTATTCAAAACTGCTACTAAAGCTTCAAATGAGTTCCTATATATTTCAATATATAACATAGATATTGTAAGATAATTCAATAAAAAAGAACGACAAATTAGTTGGAAATATTGTAAAATGACAAATAAATTCATAAATTTAAGATTTTTTTAATAAATGTATTCCAATTGTTATTGAAGTTCAGTAATATCTTATTCTCGATGAGTTATGATGAACTGAATAAAGCAAAATAATATTAATCTACATCTTTTTTTAAAAAAAATTTAAACAATTGTGTAAAGAAATTTTTAATACCATGTATTCAATTTAAAATAAAACAATTATGACAGAATGAAACAAGAATTTTGCTGAATTAATTTCTTTAATAAGAATTAAAATAAGTTAATATTCTCAATAGTTATTTTAAGCAAACTCATTATTTAATAATAAAACATAAATCTTATTCTCTTGTATCACATTGAGTTATTTGTAAATCTTACTTATTCATGTAATTATCTTACACATTTTATCTTTACAAATGCCGTATGAATCTTTAAAAATGTTATAAAGTGTGTTTTACCACTGGGAATTCAGAAGAGTTGCTTATCTGTACATAAAACATGTTAATTTAATAGTTTTGATAATGATAAAATTATTTCTTATTTTGGAGAAATTCTACTACTAAAATTTTGCACTTATTTGAGTGCACGAGTTTGATATAAATTAATCCTTGTATGTACATACAGTTTTGTGAAATTCTGTTTTTGAACTAACACAACATTTAGAATTGAAAGTCATGCGTATTCGTGAGTAATATGTTCTCTTTGATATATTCATATATTTCTATTTTAAATTATTTAATTTAATTAGTATGTGTGTATTTTATTTTAGTAGTATAATGTCTTCTATAAAGTCTACATTTATTCTCTTAAGATGTTTATGCATGTATGTAAAAATCTGAAACAAATTCCATTTTCGGTCTCATCATATTTATGTATTTTTGAAAGCAATTAAAGAAAAAGAGGTTGAAGTTTGAATATCGCTTCTTACTTTTTCAAACTCAAGTTTAACTTTATATATGATAACTTTAGACTTATGATAATTTCGGGTATAATTTAGTTATAACTTGCATAATCTTATCATTTTCATTTAAAGATATGTTGTCTATAATTATTCTTTTTTTCCAAAGATTTTCATTAATTTTATCTCCGACACTGGGTCATGTGTAATTTTCCAATTATTTAAAAGAAGTGATTTAGTTTTAGTCAATGTGTAAGTTTAGTTCTTCAGCACCGACTTTGCATTCACACAAGTTATTTGTCCATAAATTTATGTTATAGAAAAAATAGACTTATGTTAATAAACTATTTGATTTATCGATTATTTACTAGCAGCGCACTTAGAAATAATATAAGGGTTACAGGTGATGGACCTCATGATTTTGAACCTTGGTTAAGTGACCAAAAGGACACCTGATCACCACCCACCTTGTGACGCCTGCCCATTCATGGCTGCCTCTTGGGCCATAGCTAACTCAATTATTAAACACTAAGACACAATAAGTCAATCAAAGAGACACTAGAACAATATTTACGGAATTTATTAACTTCTATTTACTATAACAACAACTATTTATGATCTCCCGGGCAAGGATACTACTACCCTAATTCAACCCACCAATAGTAATCTAACAGACTCTTACCACTAAGCATTCCTCGACTGCAACTCAGACTCTGGAACAAATGTAGCACTCTAGAATAACTAAATCTCCTGAAACTCTACACCTTTAATCCAATCGCCTATTTCAACTTCTCTTTCCAACTCCTCCTTCAACCTCTCTTTCCACTTCTCCTTCAGCCTCTCTCAACTTCTCCTTCAACCTCTCTATCGCGACTTTCAGTCGGAGTTTATATATTTCCTCCCGCTTCACTTCAATTCTACCCGCTTTCTATCTACATATTCACGTTTCATTTTTGGTTGGGCAAAGGTTGCTTAGCAAAAGCAATCAATCTTAATTAAAAGTCCCCAAGGTTAGTGAAGAGGAACCGCGAATAGCCCAATGTCACAACCTGACCCACCTCTTCAAACTTCCACTCCACGCCTACGGGAGGATTTGGAGCTTTGACAGTTTTAACGATGCAAGACGCCCGTTACACGATTGATCGTTACTGGATCAGGATTCGAACCTAGACTTGATGGAAAAATCACCGTCCAGTTTGTAAAAGAAATCTCTTTAATTGTAATTGGGAATTTAATTACATTTCAAAGACAGGTTTTACATGATTCTTTGCTTTCTTTTGCGGAAGACTTATTAAAAACAATATAATCATTCATTTCACAAAATTACAATTATAAGAAATATGGAAAAAAAAATCTTAATATAGAAACAGAAATGGAAGGTAAAACCTTGTATGTAGGTAGTATAGGTCTTAGTATTAAGGAAATAAAATACAAAACTGTTTTATTTTTTTCTAATGTTTTGAAAAATACTTTATTGTATTTCATATAAAGGCCAAAGAGTTACATTTTTGCTAATTACGGATTTCATAAGTCAAGATTGTAGTTATTTTTTTAATAAAAAACAGACATGAACTTTTATTTACTTATTATAATAAATTAAATAGTAATAATAATTAATATTCTGATAAATTGAAAACAAATCCAGAATTTTTACCAATCTAAAATTAAAATTGTTAAGATAATTCAATTTCATGAATATCATTATAATTCAAATAATGATAAAACTTGAGGGATAAATTGTGTGCATGAAACTTTCTATGATACTAAGCAATAATACGAGTAAAACGTTTTGTTAAATACTGCATTCCTAGTTAGTACACAAATCTTATATTCATTTATTACCTTCAGAAAATGATCCACTTATTTTTGTATTGAATACGGATTTATTGGGACATGTAAATTGGGTTGTAATTTCCTTCGGCTTTCTTCAAAAAGACACCATTCAGAGAAAAAGATTTATTTTTAAAAAAATTTATTTTAAAGTTATCTATAAATCGAAATAGAAAATACCAAAAAGCTATACATTCTTTCTTTAAAAATATATGTATTATCTTCAATTATATTTTAGCAAAACTAAAAAAGTGAAGTATTTATTATGCTATTTAGTATTCAAATTATTTATTTTTAATTTAACTTATTTCTCAGCATACCTCAAATCATTTCAATATAGCCTTAAATATACATACTTCTTATAGCTTTTCATTTTTTAAAATTATTTTTTTATTCAATTAATTGCCAAATGTACTCCAACTTACACAATTTAATCAAAATGAAGAATTGTTTCAGTATGCAATGCTTTTTTGATATCTTTTTTATCAAGATAATACAAAACAGTTTTTCTAATTTTCAAGCCCAATACTTGCTTTAAGGCTTCCAAAGCGTAAACGGTCTATCTGTAAAATAAATTAAATGTAAGGAGAAAAAGCAATGGCAAAAAGCTAAGCTCGAGACAGTCTTTTATGTGCTATTAGATCCTTAGTAATTCTCCCTAAAATGACTTCCTAGTCGTTTGCATTTGTCTTATATCGGATATGTGAGCCGTACCCTTTGAAGGTACCTCTGGGATCCTATTTCGGATTTAGAGCGACTTGTAATGTGAGGAGAGCTGTCTTCCCTAATAGGGTCTTATGAGATTTATGATGTAGGGGTAGCGACGGTGATTTTATATACATGTTAATGGCTCCGATGGGAGAAATCACTCAGCACATATGTTACGGTTTGATGCTTGAATTTCTATCAGTAAAATATTTACTGTTGTCTAAATCAGTGGATTCTTAATTGCATCATTTGAATCGTTCATTTGCGAACGTTTAGTTAAGTGGCATGCATGGATTAAAGACAATCATACTAGCAAAACCAGCTACAATCAATAAATTTCGATATGACTTCCATTAATATGTTTGCTCAACACTCATTCGGCATTCTATTTCAGGAGTAGTATTTTCTAAAATTTTGGGATTTATATATTCCATGACAACATAGTTGAAGTTTAATTTTAATAGTGCTCATATTATCTTCGATATAAATGTGTTGCAAAGAAATCGTTGGATCGATTAATATCTATACAGTGAGAGGTCCAAGGAAAATTGCGTCATATCGGTTAATGCTACACAACATTAACATTCGTAATGTTATTTAACTCTCTCTAATCTTCAATGTTATAGATAGATATTAAATATCATTAGTGCAAAATCAAACTCTATGATTTATGCTAGTTAAAAAATATTAATCTTGTTCATCTTTCTTTTGTAGTTAATATGGAATTTAAAATTTCCAAAAATTCATGAACACAACTTATGAGTAAAAGTCACTAAATTTATCAGTTTCTAGCATTTAAAAGTCTTGGAACATCGCAAACACGTGATGATAAACAACAAAACTATGAATAGTTATCTGTAATATTTACAAAAATAGTGTGGGAGCATAACTATATAAAAACGAATAATTTGATATGAATAGACAAAGCTTATGCTAACAAATGAGTTTATGAACTTAGGTCACTCTAATTTTTGTGATGTATGTTGTGTTATTTTTCAATTTCTTTCTCCAAAAGGGAATGATTTGATTAAAATTAAGTTACGGTTTTTTTAGTGCATGTAAATGTATCAAAAATAGATCTGCATTCAAATATACATAATAATTATTTACAATACGATTAATTATGGAGTCATTGACCCTCTTCTTAAAAATTAAAAAACTCTTAAATTTTTTTTGCTATTTAAAAATTTACCCTAGAATAATTTTAAACAACTTCTTTTTAAATTCAAACTTTTAATCTCACTGTTATTTCTTTTAAATTTTTTATAAATTTTCTATACAGAATCTCATAATTATCATAACAACATTGTTTTATTAAACACGTATCCCCTTAACCAAAACCTTTTACTTCAAATAATCTGCAAATGGGTAGAAAACAGGCAGCAAAATTGCACTAAATATATTTTGTATGTAGATGTTACGCAAATTCACAAGAAATTATTTAAGCTACCTAGTCTTAAAGTTCTTCATCATATCGATTGTTTTGTTCGAAAACCTTCCTTGGAGCCATGAAGTATTTTTCATGCAAAATTCTGTTTCTATATTAAGTAATTAATATATAATACATTGATAGAAACGCAATGCTTTATTTAACTTATCTATGTATAAAATATTGTATTTATTTTTATTATTTGATACTTTTTGCTAACTTTTTACTCTCGCTTACTAAAATTAATTATTTGACAATGTGACTAATTACCCTGGTACCTTCACAAGTTAATAATGAATATTTAACCCTATTTTAGCGGTATAATAGAATTAATATTACTATACAAAACTGGTTTAAATTATTTTCAAAAGAAATTACTGTTTTATTTATGTATTCAATATCCTTAATATGATATGAATTAATTTGAATATCTAGGACATCATAGAAAGTAATCAGAAATTTTATTTAACGTTAAAGCTTCTATAAAATTATTACTTTTAATTAATTAAAGTAACTTGGGAATGTATTTATTGATCAGGTATTGATAAGAGAAAACCTTTAAGAAATCAATATTCCTACAGGAAAGAACTTTATGAATTGCAGTTAAACATTTATTTTTAATGAATTAATGGAATATAAAGCTCATTATGGTAATTAAGGTTTCTAGAGAAATTTTTATTTTGAAAGAAATCGAATGTTCTTACTGTAGGTTATGACTTTAAGATCAAAGTAAATGTTATTTTCTCATTTTTTTCTTTATAACTTATAATTAAATTCATTAAAATTGATGAGTGTTTTAAAAATAAATATTTTAGAGTATATACGCTTGTATAAGTTTTATAAAAAGTCATTAATATTAAAAAGTGAACCCATATAATGATATAAATGAAAACTTGCATATCTTAATTACTTTATATCTGAAATAGGAATTAATTAATTTTTAAATTTCATTTTCAGATGCATTAATCAATTAGATACCTTCAAATGAATAATTTTGAAAAAGGTTAAAGGTTGAACTACTTCAATAAAGCACGATTCCAGATACCTTTCAACTTTAACTGTTGTCACATCATATACAAATATTTAATTTCCTGAAAAATAAATTTTATTATATATATGAATACTATAAATAAACATTTGAATAGCAATGTATTATAATAACTACATTCCATAAATCCAAATTAAATTAGAATCAACGTTAAATTTCATGAAATATATAATTTCAGTTGTTATTAATACTTTAAGGCCAAAAACTTTTATTTAGGTTTATAAGAAATTTAGCATGCAAATATATTTATTATGCTTCAGTTGAAAGAAATTTATTGAAATATAAGCTGAGATTTTACTTGAAATTAATTTTCCTCAATAGAGCTTTAAATCCTTACACACATATACATACAAGCACAAAAACATAATCTAAATCTAAAACTTAAAATTAAAAAATGCTTTACGCTATCTTTAAGAAATTAATAATAGTTGGGGGGGGGGGATACAAAGGGAAAATTCTACCTTATAAAAGTTTGATGTAAAATACTTATGTAAAATAGTTTACTTTCGTTTCTTTTTCTGGAGAGGGATTATAGTTTCAAATATTTTCGGAAAGAACGCTAAAAGCAATTTTTTATCCTAAAAGGATTTTGAAAAGATATTCATTTGAGCAAACTACAAGTTTTATTTGATATTTTTTTTAATAAGCGAATGAAGCGGGGGGGAAATAATTTCCCCCTTTCAACGCATTTATTCATATCTTTTAAATAATTATCTTATTCATACAGTCTTCATTTAGTTTACATGTATGAAGATTATTTATGCATAAAAAACATTACGGTTTCATATAATTTTTTTTAACCGTTTGGAAATAAATAAATTTATATTTTGCTATTACAGATAATGCTCTGAGAGTTTTGAATTACTTCTGAAGAGAAAATAATTTACTATATACGAAAAATTATGTTTATAATTAAATTTAGTTGTAGATTATTTCTCGGAGTGAGTATCTTCAAGATCCTAATACACTTAAATTGAATATATGCCCTTCTTTCAAGAGAACAGTTTTTAAACTGTTTCATATATTTGAGAAAAAAGCGTATGTTCACGGTAGTTTAATTATTTCTAAAACTCATTTTAAAGCTTTTTCTAGAGTTTATTGCTCATAAATTTTTGTGAAATAACCGATGGTTAAATTCTTATTGTGAGAATCCACCAAAATTAACTACTAACTCTAAAGGAGTATTCTATTTGCTTAGAATTGAAGCTGCGCATTTCATTAATAATTCACATTTTTTTAAATGTTCAAATTTACGATTGTGTGTGCACAAAGAATTACAATTCTGATGTACATAAATTTGTAATAAAGTTTAGGGAAAAGAACTGATTGGTCGAAAAAATTAAAACAAATGTATTATATATAAATAATTTTGACTTTGAAATATTTGTTGTTTTAAGGTTAATAGATTAATAGCACATTAAAAATTTATAAATAGACGTAAAATCAGATTTTATATTGAAATTATTATTTTTAGATAATTCTCAAGCGTCTTATTTAAAATGTCGAAAGAATATTAATGATAATATAATTTTTTCATCTTTTATAGAGCAAATAATTTCATCTCATAATTAATATTACCTTAAAAATTATTTGTAAATCGAGTAATAAGAAATTGATTAATTCAAAGAAGAGAAGGATTCAATTCCTATTCTTCTGATACTGATATGAAATAAAAGCAGCATAACTAAATCTTATCATTAAATTAATGACTTTTTCAAATTAGGCATATTGAATGCACTTGAAATTTTTCTAACCTTTTGTTAACAATTTTCGTCAAAAAATGGACAATCAACATATGAAATCAGATATAATATTGGGAACCAGAAATAGGGGATTTTATCTTTCTTTTAATTTTACTGTACTCAATTACAAGTTATAAAGCAAACCAAAAACAAGAAAAACATCTTAAAACATCCTTAGATAAAATGAATAGAAGATGCTATAAAAATGAATCTAACCACACACTGAAACATATAAAACTCTAATTACAGAATGAAACTATTTAGTAGAGTTATGAATAATGAGTTGTAATGAAAATATAAAAAAAACTTGACAACTTAATTTTTTCGAAGGATAGATAACGATATGATAAATGACCTCAAATTATCAATAATGCCTTCACCATTGTAAAACAGTATTTATATAAGAAATTTATCTCAGATATAGCAAATTACCTATAGCTTCCTAACACAACTTTACTATAAGCATTAAGAAAATTTTAAGAGCATCGAAATATTTTAAAAGGCAGTTAAAGAATAAATGGAGTTATTTATATGTTAAGATGATTTTTTTTAAATTCTTATTTTTAAAAAAAAGGCTTGTTTAGTAGCCAATTCAGCATAGAAAATAAAACTTAAATTACATTTTCATAAGAAAAAAAACCCTGCGTCCCGTCTAAGTACAAATCCTAGGTCAAAAACGCAAAAAACCGTGTATAAAGATTTAAGATATAAAAATTAAAAGATTAAAAGTTGCTGAAGTAAGTACTCAATTATCTTAATAAATATCCCAATAATTAAATACTTGAAAATTAAAAAGATCAAAAAAATCCTTCAAGAAGACATAAGCGTCAAATATAGAGTTAAAGTAATTTAAATTGTTGTTTCTGGCTTTGTACAGTAAAGTGTGGCTAAACATGTTATAAGGAACGAAAATCTTAGTAAATTATTTTATAACATAAATTGGTAAAAGCTATAATTGAATAGAACAAGGACTCACAATCCAAATTGAGATTGTATTCCAGAATAACGTACGAAAAGAAAAAAATTCTCTGAAACTATAAAAATTATAATTTAATTTATTTAAAGTGACTATTAAGTAGCAAATATTCCTAATTTAACTGACTAATTGATATAAATTATTAATAGATCAAGTAATATTGTCCATTCTACAATACCTTATCTCAGAAATAACTTACGATAATGTTTGTAACCTATACTTACTCTTATTTTGTCTAAATCAATTCTATGATAGTAATAATATATGCCCAAGCGTATATTTAGTCTATTGTAAAAACGACAATAAGATTAAATATTACAAAAAAATCCTAAAAACTTCTTTAAAATTTTCTTAAAAAATTGCCTCAAATCATGAAAACAATTAAGACTAAATGTTTATTATTGTAACGTTATGACTATTGCGACATCTATTGATTGTCATAAAAACATAATTTGGGCAAAAAGATCAATATTTAATCAATAATACATTTGCAAGCTTGAAATAATTTTTTTAAAAAGGGAATAAAATATTTTATTTTAAAACAATTAATGTAACATTTCTTATAATTAGTTAACTTTACTGAAGTATATTTGAAACTAAATGCTTATTTTGAAGAATACAATTAAAAAAAAACATTTCTATGCAAATTGATATATTTATTTCACTGTAAAAAATCAGACCTTATTAGCATGAAATTAAAAGATTCTCTTTCATTATCGATATTATTGTAAACATTTTGTCTATAAATTCCAATTTCATGTTTAAATATTTTATTTGCTTGTTATTTTTATTTGTTTCAATTAAATTTAAGTAGGATAAAAAGATAGATCACGTTTATCTTCAGAATTCTTATAAAAACTAAAGAGGGTTAGTTCACCAATATACCAACACATAATTAAATCTTTTCTATCTATGCCGTTCTGCTCATACAAATAATACATTGGTGCACAAAAATTCGACAAATTAGCTTATCAGCGGAAGGAAGAGACAAAGCGCACTGAAAGACCGATCAGGAGATTAACTAGGGTGAGCTACGGTAGCACATGCGCAGTTATGCAGCTAGACGTAATGCTGGGTATCGGAGCTGAATAAAGCACACCGGTGGTGAAAGCTCAACATTTCTGGGAAAGCGATTGCAAGGCGTATATCAGTCTAAACAATGTCGAATTATTACCTCATTATGGAGTGTCGAACGATCAATCTAGTAGACGACATCTGGGTTATTTTACCCGAGGTCGAATCATTGGAAAGATAGAGAAATGTCGAAATGTGATAAGTATGGCTGCGGAATTCAGAATTCTTCACAGACTCACAGTATCGTTTCACGACTTAGGAGAGAATTTCAAACTCCAGGATCTATTCTGTCAGGCTGTTCAGCAGTGTTCGTCCAAGAGCAACCCCGCCAGTGGATGAACGGTAATATATCGCCCTACATACCAGTAAAAACAGGTGGCAGAGAGCGGGAGAAATCATTAGACACACAGCACAGACAATTGGACAACCGATATCACGTTTTACAGTTGCCGAGAGGCTACACGGGGGGGGGGGGGCCAGTTTGCCCGACGATTTGTACTGTGTGTACTTTTAACGCTAATTCATCGGAGAAGACGTTTTCTGTGGGGCCATGAACATCAAAATTGCGCAGATACTCAATGGAGTTGAGTACTTTTTACGGGTGAGAAAAGGTTTGGGGAGGTATCATGCTTGGTTACCGCACAGACCTTCCCAGCATTGAAGGAGATTCAATCACTGGAGCCCCGCTATTGTAAAGAGATTCTCCTATATGTTTGTCCTTTTAGAGGCGCTATGAGTTCGCAGTTCCTTTTCATGGAAGGCAATGCATCAGCTCATCACACAGCAGCTGTTGAAGAGTTGTTAGACAGTGAGTATGTTAAACACATGGATTGGCCGGCAAGGTCTCCGGATCTAAATCCCAACGAACATGTAAAGGAATTTCTAAAGAGCAGCACGAAACTTACCACCAGAAATGATTTCGGTACAAGACGAATGGACCACTATGCAGTCAACAACTTATTGACAACCTCATGCTCATCAAGGCCAGACGGTGTGAAACTTGCACAACATTCAGAGGAGATCATATTTCCTATTAAAAGCTCGATGTTTGTGCCTGGACTTTATGATGATTTGGAAAGCTTTTGCACAACGTTATACAAAAAAAGCCAGCCCATCCTTAATTCTTGCATACCAGTGAGTGTGTATATATATATATATATATATATATATATATATATATATATACATCCACATCCTCCCCCCCCCCAAAAAAATTCAGACCAATAGAAAGCAAAAATTGACTCATAGTGATTCAAATATTTAAATCAGGTTTAGGACTAAATACCTAGGACAACTAGTTTATTGAATCCTTCTTTTCTCTCATATTTTCTGGTTATAATCCTATATAACAAAAATGGATATCAATATAAGAAAATAAATATAAAATCACCCACTTATGAATATCAAAACATTCCTAAGCATAAGGAATATACAATCACAGTTAAAAATACAGTAAGATGTATATACATTTGACTAAATTGTTTTACATCAGATAGATATACCTTAATAATCATATTTGTAGTATGGCTATGTATATCTTACGATGGTTTCTACAAAAATCATCTAAATCAGTTGTGACATGGTAATAGGCAAGTGTAAAAAATTATACTTATGTAAGATAAGTTTGACCGAAAACGTTTAGTAAAAAAAAAAAGTCTAATAAGAAACGCTTACGGAAAAAAAAACGCTTATTGAAAGAAATTTTCTTGTTATAATCTATGTGAAGTTATGCACTAGGTAAAAATAGATATTTTACGCTTCAGATGGTAATTAAAAATATGCCGAAAGTTCCACAGGGAAAAAAAACACTCTAATAAGAGATATATTTCACCTACTATGTCTCACAATTATATTCTATATTAAAATGCTCTTAAATGTGTACAGACACGTGGACACGGCAACGAATAATCTTATTGTGAAAGAAGAAACTAAGATAAAGAAACTGCAAGACAAATGACCAGAAAGAAGTATGGTTACAACATGCCTCAAGCATTTCGTCCGTGTTTGCCCACGTCCTTTGGGAACGGTAGAATATCCAGAGATTGAGGATCTCTAAAAGTTTCTTTCTCTGAGTTCAGCAAGAAATGGGTGAAATAAAAGTCGTAAAATAACTACATCCCTTATTTTTAAAAACTTATAACATTATATTACTTGTCGAGCCTATCTTGCAGAAATTTGTAATGAGCTATAAAAAAAATTATTGTACCTAAGCTCCTATGTTGTATTTAAACCTCTATGCGTCTGAAATATATTGTATTTCAATTACTTTGTGCGTACAAATCTATAGCATGCTCTTATTAAAGAATCGAAGTTTTCTTAAAAGTCTATCGAATTTAACGTCATATTGCTAAATTTTTCGGTTTTGGATTCCACTATACATGAAACTAGTAAAATAAAAGATATTCAGGAAAAACTAATGAGAGAGGATTACTAACTTTTAATGTATATTTTTTTGCATCAAGAATGTGAAAAATTGTTTATTTTGAAAAAAAAATGCATAGTTATTTAGGAGAAAGGGAATCGACAACAAGAAAGTATGTTGAAATAGCAATTACTTAAATTATTAAATGATAAAAACAAATCAAATGATTGAAAATCTCAAATGCTTGTGCAAATAAAATATGTTTGCAGAACACATGAAGTATGAATTGACGAGAAGTCTTCAATGAGGTTTATTTCCTCAATGTTAAGCCCCTTTTGAATATATTTTAAATATATTGTAATATATTTTATAATTCTTAGATAATTGAATAATTTCATCCTAAAACATATTTTGACAAAAACGTCTTCCGAAATTCCATCTTAAATTTTTTAAAAAATGAAAAAAAATATTTAATTTCCTAATTAAAGGTTACCAATAAATTTATAAGAGCTCAGTCGTTAAAAAACCGATCAAATAATATGATATTAACATCTTTCCACAAATCGTTGGTATCTTTAAGATTTCCTGAAGTACAGAGAAATAAATAAACATTGTTTAACTAGTGTTTTTATTTTTAAGTTTTAAGTTTAGCTTCGTTTTCTCAGAACAATAGATTTCATTATTTTTTTTTCGAAACTTACTTTCTCAGAAACTATAGAATTTTCGGAAACTATTTATCATATTACTTTGGAATTTCATACGCATGTTTAAAATAAGTTTCTTTATGAATTATACACACACACATGCACATTAATAAGCAAATTACTAATAGAAAAAAAGTTCTTTTATGTTTTAGTAAGATTTTTCTTAGAATTTGAAAGTTTTCATAGTAATTATATTTAAAAAAAATTCTCACTTAATTTTTTTTAAAAAATTGTGTAACTTTTACAAGAAATCTTTTCCTTCCAGGAGTATTATAATCTAATAAGATTATATTATTTTTGTAAATCTTGATCATATTATGCGTCAGATTCTTGCGCTCAGTAAAATATTGATTTTCGTAATTTTAAAAAAAGGTGTCCGATTTATATATCGATATAACCTTTCAAACTTTTTTCTACATTTTATAAAAATATGAGAAATAATATAAATATATATGAATATTATGTGTCAAAAGTTTCAAATTTTTGTTTTGTTTGATTGGTAAATTATATTGGTTTGAAAAATAATGTTCCTTCGCATACTCAGGTTAAGAGTCCTTTAAATAAATTTCATCAAAAACAGAATAAATAAGCAGATAATAAAATACATTAAATGTGTAAGAATATATAATAAAAAAAACTCATATAAAAAACTTGCTTCAAATTAAAAATTTTGTTCACAGCATGTTAAAATTCCCATCTCTTTCTCAACAGTTATTGTAGAGAAAGTAATTAATCACTGCAGATGACAAGAAAGAGTAGCTATCTTTCTTCCCACTTTATAAAGCTTAGAAACATTTATTTAAATGAAAAATATTTTGAAGCTTGAGTTCATGAATATTTTAAAGCAAAATCTTTAGGACGATAAGCAAATTGCTGCTAAAATTTAATGGTTAAAAACATTATCATTAAGGAATTGCATACACTAAGTGTGAGTGCCCATTCTGCTTTCAAAAATATTTACAAATAGATTGTAATTTATATTCTATATGATTCATTCAATATTCTTTCGTTTCCTTTTCTTTTCAGCTTATTCATTGTACAAATGGTGCATATTTGGCTAAGAGAACGCTGAGAAATTCAATACTAAGAAGAAAGAAATCATTAGAGTATGATTTCCGTTGTGTTCGGGAGATTTGCCAACCTCATTCCATTGTTAATTCGTCGATATACATTTTTGACAAAAATGTATGCGAATAGTTTAGAATGCAGCCACCAGTTTTGGCAGATTCTTGCCCACTGATACAATGAAAGGCCTTGACTGAAATTGTTCCTCAGAATTACGACAAAGATTTAGTTTTCGTGACCTATATAACAAACTTTTATGTCTCATCATATTGGTGTTAACATATCTGAATCTAATTGAGCATTATGGTCTTTTTAATAATCTTAAATAAATAACATAGTAGGCTCATTGTTATGTAATAATTAAGAAGCCATGTTCCTGATGAATAACGAAATGATTGGTTAAATTAGATCATATAGAATTCGATAAATTCCATTTAAAAAAATGAATTGATAAATATATATAATTATAAACTTATTGCTTTTTAAATAGAGTAGATTTAGACTGCATCTTTAAAAATTCATACACACGAAAAAAAGAAAATAATGAATATTACTGAATGAAACCAAGGATTTTTGAATGAATTTCTTCTTAAGTGAGCAAGTGATTGAAATAACTGCTGTTTAAGCACGGGTGTCTGCTTGGCGTAAATTCTCACAAGCAGAGGGAGGGTGTGATCAGTTTCGTGAAAAAATAAAGAAATAATTTTATCATAAATGAAATATTAACACCAGAGAAATAAATAATTTATTTCGGCTGCATAAAAAAAGTTATTCTAATTCCCATTTTAAAATATTCCGATTATAATGAATTAAATATAGAAAAGATCAAAGCACCACATTCAAGAATAACTGTACTCGTACACTCACGTATGGTTATATCATAATAATCGGTTATATTTGTGGATATACAGGCTTCTCTAATTAATTTTGCCTCTCAATCTCTTACTCGATAGCTGAAATTTTGTTTTTTTGAAATTTTAAAGACTCATTACATGTAAAAATCTTGGAAACCAAAATAATATTAATATGAAAATGATGTTAAGACATCACTAATTTTATTTAATTTGTTAATTAATGAAATATTCACTGACAAACTAGCACTAACTTTTCATTATATATTATTCATTACTCTCAAAATTTAAAAGTCATTTCTTTTCCTCTAGTTTTTTTCTTACACTGGTTGATCAAAATTATGTATATTAATAATAATACACACATATATTTGGTAATAGAAAAAGGAGTGATAAAAGCTTTAATTTCATTCTTTTTGTATTTTACTTAGATGTTCATGCTCACTCAAAACTTTATTTAGAAAACACAATATATTATTCTACACTTTGACTATTTTAAATAGCTTCAAGCATTGTTCTTCGACTTTATAAACAAAAAAAAATATCATACATTACCATTTTCACAACTTAAAAATCTTCGAATTCAAAATTAAATGCTTATTGAGTAAAATAAAAATTCTAAGCTTCAAGATACTTTACGAAAACTATTTATAAGTTCTATTTTCAAACATGAAACCATCCTGTAATTCAAAGCCTTCATTTTCTCATTTAATTATGTCTAGTCAATTCAAGAAAACGCTGCAAAGCATTACATTTCCAATAAGAGTCAGACATTTTAATCATGCCTTCATTTTTCTCGTTCCTTTTATACCACCCACATTCAATTAAATGCTAATATAATCTGTCTCAATTCTGCAGAAAATCAAGAATGCTCGGAGAAGGGAGAATAACTGAGTTTCGACTTATGAGAAAATACATCTCAGGTAAAGATTTTTAAATAAATATTGTTAATAACGACATATTGACAACTTTAAGGAAACAAATATCCAGACATCTTGACCTTTGTATATGTGTATAATTATTTCATCTCGTCATATACATTTGAACATGACGATCATTCTTTAATTTTAGATGAGAATATATTTGAATATTTTTATGAGGTACTACTGTATCAATCTTTTGCTGCTGGGTAGATGTACGAGGGTATAATCAGTTCTTAAAAACCCTGGGATCTCTCGTAGCATCGAAAATTGTTTTTTAGTAAGCATCATGACTCACTAGATAGCTATCTCTCTGTTATATCCATCTCATGGTTTCATTTTTATTGTCGATTGAAGCAAGAAACTTGTGTTTATTTTTAAAAAAATGGAGTTTCAAACGGTTATCAAACACTTATATTTAAAAGGTTTTACACAGATCAAAGTTGAGTTGGGAGAAGTTCATGGATGAAACAGTTGCCTCTGTGTTTGCTGCAGTTCACAATTAGGTTAGTGAGTTTAAACGTGGTCGTACATCCACAAAAGACGAACATCTTTCGGGTCGTCCAGTGGAAGTGACTACTTCCTGAGTGATTCACAAAGTCCATCATATGGTTTTGAGTGATCGACGTATCAAAGTGCTCGAAATAAATTGAAATCTCTGACATATCGCAAGGTATAATGTTTTCAATTTTGCACAAAAAACTGGGTATGGAAAGATTCTCGGCAAGACGGGTATCGCTTTACTTTCAGTGGAAAATAAAAAAAAAAACCATGTAGTCGTCTCTGAGGCAATTTTGGCGTTTATTCGTCGCAATTCTGGCGAGTTTTTGAGTCGATACATAAACACGAACATATATACGAAATATATATATACGAAACAAGTGTAGACGAAACATGTATAGACAAAACATGTATACACTACTGCAATCCAGAGACAAAGAAACAATCAAAACAATGGGTTTTTGAAGGCGAACAAGCTACGAAGGAAGCAAAGATGGTGAAATCAGCCGGAAAGGTGAAGGTCATTGTTATTTGCGATGCACGCGGAATCATCTTCACAAATTACTTGGAAAAAAGAAAAGCAAAAACTGTATTATGCTGGAAAACTGGAGAATGTATCTCCTAAACTTTTCGGCAACTGCACCGGCTGGGTGAAGAAATCGAGGGAAAAAAATTTTAATTTTTGGAAAAGAAAAATATCTTCTTTCATCGAGACAATGCATGAGTGCACACCAGTGCAGTTTCGATGGCCAAAATCATGGAATTAAAATTCGTATTACTACAACATCCACTGTATTAACCAGCTTTGGATCCCACTAACTTATTTCTTAAAATTCCTAACTTAAACAACAGTTCAAACTATGAAGTCATTACCCAAACGGTTGTCTATTTTGAGAACCTTCAAAAATCTTACTTTTTAGATGAATAAAAAAGTTGGCAAAACCCTTGGAAAAGTGTATAAAGCTAAATGGAGATTATGATGAAAAATGAAAAAAAAATCTATTAAAAATAATTTGTTTTTCTATCTTTTTCTAAGGATTTATTGAATGACCCTCGTATTTTAATACGTTTAACCATTACAAACCTATTGTTTGCCATACAATGATTATTATATTGCGTGAATTTTAATGTCTCTTTAAATATACGTTCGCATATTTTATCCAAGCAATGTTTTTTTTTTTAATTTGATTTGATTTTCATATACAGACTGTTGAAAAAATTTATCTCCTAAACTTTTTGACCATTTTTAAAAAAGTTAAGACGAGACGTTTTTGCTTCCTTATTTAACTCTAAGCCATCTTAAAGTCTAACTAAACAGTCAATTTCAAACTCCATTTGAATATACGTAAGAGGAGGACAAAGCACTTTATCATCTATTCAAGAATTCACAGAATTTATCCCTCTCGATTCCTTCTTCACTCAGTTAATCCTAGTTTAGGTTCAAAAGATTAAGTCTAAGATTACCAAACTATTCATTCCAATTCAAGTACATCTTGATTTTAGCTGATTAGCTCCTATTATTCGGATCATGGGTCACTTCCAATTACTATCAATATAAATTATTAATAACGACTATTCTCTTAAATCTATAACATCTGTTAGCTTGTCATTATCCCCTTTCTCTTTTCTATCTTTTTTTTTTTATTTCTATTGAGCTTATATATCTAATTCACTTTACTATTCTTCTCATCTTCATCTAATTTATCCAATCATGTGTCATTTTTCTTGGAAAACAGTTGTTATTTTGTGCAATTCAAATTACCAAAATGTCACCAAAGTAAGCGAAGAGAAAATCGCGAATAGTCCAACATCACAAAGAGTAATATGAAAACCTCCTAGTGCAATTAAAATGAGAAAGCAAAAGTACAACATGTTCGCTAACACTTTTCACCCTGTGAGTTTCGTACCAAACACTATGATTTAAGCGATTGTGATATTTATTATAAGTGGACTCTTTATGCCAGGTTATGAAATTACATATATTTCATAATGCCTTTTTGTTGAGATGCTGCGGTTTTTACATAACTGAAATCAAATGCGACATTTTTCATTCCCGTTATTTTCTTATTTATTTCACGTTTGGTCATTTTATTAGATCCTACAAATAGAATTTCTGTGGAAAGTGTAATTATGCGTGATAAAATCCATATAAATACCTCGATTTCTTGTTTTTTATTCCCTAAAATAAGGAATCATGTATTACAACATTAAAATAAGGAATGTAATTACCTAAAATAAGGAATCATCAATTACAGTTATGATTTCACTGTAATTGAGTGCAATGAAATTATATATAAAAAAATTGTGGTTTTAATATTATTTAAAATGCAGCAAAAATTAACCAAAGCCATTTTAAAAGCTGATATATTTAGCACCTGTGTCTCATCCAACTTAATTCATTTCAAAGTTAACTTTCCTGAGCAAACTTTTGCTACCAATTCGTTAATAAAGCCCGAGACTTGTATCCAGACTTTCAATTTGATAAACTCATCAAGTCTGAAATAATGAGGGCTGAACAACGTCCCGTGTTTCTTTCGCCTGACACATTATCCCAAAATCGGGAAAAGTAGGAACAGTGGGGTCGATGCCAGCACCATCCCCAAAACTTCAAACCTGGCACCGGACCAAGAAAGTCCTCGACCCGGTTATTGGGGGAGAAATCCAGAAACGTCACATTTCACAACGTAACAACACAAGAGCCTTTTCCAAACGCAAATCAATAAAGTGCCAGCTTCCTTTGCTAAAGTCTGCCAGTTCGCCTTTTATTTTCTTTGGCATCCCGCGTGTAATTCTGGAAGATAACTTTTGTGTAAACGCTGTCAAAGAAATCCTTTGGTGGGTCAAACGACAGTAGTTGTGTTTGTTTAGTTCGCTACTTTTCGGTGTCCCTTGCTAAAAGACGGATATTCTTAACGATATTTTTACGTCTTTTTTTACGCCTAGCTTGATGAGAACTTACCATGGCACCCAAGAGATTTTTGTCGACTATCTTTCTGTATTGTGTGATAGATTTTATGGAGAAAAAACAACGATATAAACTAGATGCTATTGCTTGAAGCGATATTAGGCACTGATTCTTGATGCTAACAAAATATATGTTATTCGAGCTACACTAATCTGTTAATTTACTTATGAAAAAACTATAAAATTCTGCTAAGTATTTTCAGTTGAGTTCATTTATTCTAAAAAGATATTTTTCGTCTTTCGTGCTGTAACATTTATCAGTAATTAGTTTGTTTTATTATATTAATTGAAATGTTTTCGATTAAACTTTAGCAGACAATGTTATAGTTTGAGCAATCTTTTGTGAAATGAATTGTACAATACTGAAAAATTAATTCCTCACAGTAATTAATAAAAATAGTTAATTTCTCTGACAAATATTATTTTTTTAAAAAAATTCAACTTATTAATTACTTATTAATTAAAGTTAGCACTATTATATCTTTTCATATTAGTTAATCGTACATATTTGTAACACAGAATCCTCTTTGCATTTTAAAACTGATAAAGTTAATCAACTGTGAATATGTAAATAGTGATTATAGTTATGTTTGTCAATCATAAATGGGTTACATATTTGTAATTTTCTTGTTGTAATAATTCGGCTAGTTTTAAAATCTCTTATTGCTACATACAAGTTCTTTTTTTAACTGTAAGTTTTATTTTCTTTCCGTCAATTAAGTGCTCACCAGTTTCATATTTTCCGTGAGTGTGTAGTTTTAAAGCTGCATAAATATTTTGAATAGCTTATAAGTGAGTAATTTATAATATTGAACGAAAAAATAAATAGTAGTTTTTTTTTTGTTTTTGTTTTTTTGTTTATTCAAACACCCAGCTGGATTTTCGGAAATAGTGAATAAGTAACCATTCATTATTTTTTATGCCTAGAAGATTTCACAGATTTGCTTAAGTAATTTTTCTTCGCGGTTTCTTAAAATCTTGTCAATTATTGATAAAGTCTTATCTTCATACGTGAACGGATAACATTAATAACTTTAGCAACTTTAATAACAAATAATCTTATTGTACATCTCATATAATAAAACAAATAAAACTAATATAAGACAAAAATAGGCATAGAATATGTTTAATGCTTTCTAAACTTAATTGTGAACATCTTTATTGGAGTATTTCTCTTAAAACATTTATAAAATATAATTTATCTATTGGATTTTAATAATTTCTATTTCGCTACTATGGCAACATAGTCGGCAAGAATAAAAAAAAGATAGCACTCTAAACAGTGAGAAGTTTAAGTGACACTTTAATGTGCTGTCTTCAACTATTTTTACTTATCTAAGCTATATTCTGAATTAAAAATATGCTTCCTGCTTGATGTCTTGTACTTAGTCTCGTCATTTGAATCGATTTTCTTTCTAGAGTAAACAAGCTTTCAGAAACCAAAAGCTCTGGTAAGTGAAAAAGCAATTGATGAAGTAACAGTCACTCCTGCTATTGGACTTCCACTCCAGCTGCAAAGGAAAATAAACAATATGTGGTTGTGGGAGACGCTTATCTTATTTTGCAATTCCAAGTACTCAAACCTTTCTATACATAGAGAGTCGAAATATATTGTGAGAAAAATCAGAGATGAAAAATTTGAACAAAAAAATATAGCTTTGAAATCTTATGGAATAGAGTAAAGGTTACTCGGGTTCTGTGGCATCATAAATTTCAATACTTATCTAAAAGAGGCAAACTTCTGACTAACAACGAAGTTTAAACTCAAAATAATCATTTGAATAGTAAATTTTGTATGAAGTGCCAGAAAATAAGAACAGATTTGTAAAAAAAAAATAGAAGATAACTTTAAAAGAAGACTAAATTTAATTTTGAAATAACGTTGCGGTAACGAAACATGAGATATATTGACGATGGACCTCATAATTTTGAGCCCCAATGAAAAAAACAAACTTGAAACTAGTATCATACTGTTTAGACTTCCACACCACGTCAAAGATTTTGAATCTTAGCTACATTTAATACACCATAGCCCGAGGTTTCCCATACAACAGGAAGAATCAATTCTTCCTGTTGTGTTCTGATTCCTGGGAAGAATCAGAACACCATTTACATACATTCCACCAATCAATACATTCCACCTTTTAAATTATATAACACCTTAGTATAGATGTTTGTGGATTCAACCTATGAAACAGAAAATTTATGATTTTCGTTGGTTTTTCGAAAACGCGTATAAAGTGAACGTGATAACCAACATACTGCAGAAATGGCATAGAAAATGGATGTAAAGCAGTGATTCTCAGACCTTTTGTTCAATGTATTTCTTAGTCATAAATCTTTAGCAACGAACCCTCTAGCTATGACTGAAAGTTCTAATGTGTTTCCGATATATATACATATATTGGGATGTTTTTTGTATGCTGATATTCTGACTTATGTCCTTTGATAAAGTTTATATCTATAATTAAAAGTTTTTCAAATCCGATTAAACTATTAAATAATGAAGAATCATTGTTAACAGAAAATCAAATCTTTTATATAACTTGGGATATTTAAAAAAAATCCCAGAATCAGTAGTTTTAATTGTAGATTTTGTAACAATATTTTACTCGTTTTCTAACAAGCAAGACGCATAAATGTGTATCAAAGGAAAATAATTTTTTGTGTCTATAATTGAATGCATCCAACTATTGAAATTTCCTTGGAATATTTAAAGTTATATGAAGAAAAAAAATAAATATAGTGTTAGTTTCTTTGTAACAAATACAGCTGCCATTTCACTGCAGTTTGTTCAGTTTTATTTGACACGCAGTTTATGATGGTATGGTAGATATTTTTATAATTGGAAATTTAGATGTTATTTCAGTTACAGCTTCTATACATATAGTTCTAGTCAACTACTCTAGATACATGCAGAATTTTTAGTGAAGTATTTTGGACTTTTCTTTAAATTTTGCATTAAGATAGTGTTTCGAAACTATTCATCAAAAACCGACTTTTTGTTAGAGCTTCTTACATATCCCTGGAGATCATCCTCATATTCCTGAGGATTAAAGAATGACACTTAGGGAACTACTGGGAAAAACATATCGTTGTTGAATAATTCCATTAGCTGCAAAGTAAAAAAAATCAGGAACTCTTCTATTAAAGTTGAAATCACAGTTTTAATACTTTGTCAATTTTTGTTCTTATGTAAAATTATTTTTAAGACAGAAAGTAAAAAAAGTATAAAAAGCATTACGAATATTAGATGAAACGTAATTCAAATGACACTTTAATGCAGATTCTTTTCCTTTATTCCTTCTAAAGCTTTGGGGGGGAAATGAAAATAATATTTCAGAATGCTGAGGAAAAGTATCAGCAAAAAGCAATTTAAAAAGGGACATGATGAAATTTGACTAATAAGTGTTCAAAACCTTTTATTTTTTGTCATCTGTACGTTATAATACTGGATAATCCATTCAGGGATTTTTGTTTTTTTTTATTTTTTCTCATTTACCTGTTAAAAATAAATTGAAACAGATGCTGCTGCATAAATCAATTAAATCAAGTATTTCATATCATTACACGTAATATTCCCTTCTGAATATTTAAAAAGACATACTTAATTTCCATTTACATCAAAAGAAAGTAATTAAAAACGAATAAAGAAATGAAAATTAGATTGTATTTTCACCATTTATCTTTATTTTTTATCTATTAAAAATACACAATTCTAATCATGAAAAGGCATTTTTACCAACACGTATTTTTAAATTAAAAAATATATAAAACAACAGACCTTTTTTTTTATTTGTATCAAAAAGATACTCAGAAAGACCATTTTTTTACTAAATTATATGAATTATTTTTTCAAAAGGAAACGTATTTTTGATCGAGATTTATTATTGAAAGTAACCGAATTAAGCACCACACTTTATTTTTGGTTTACGATATTAAATGTTTTATTTCAAACTAATTTGCGAAAAGAATTTTTTAATTCCAAGCTCAATTTTTGAGGTTTCGTAATTTCTTTTTTTCCCACTTTCTTTTCCTTTTTATTTATTATTTTTTTTACTTTTCTTGTTAAAATTTAAAGTTTATACTGGAGTTTTTAAATTGTTATTTCTTTGCTTTTAAAAGTAAGTTTTCTAGCCTCTGAGATATCAGGATCATCTGATTTTGTATTTGCTACTTATTTAAATGTTTTACATTAAACTTTCCCAGCAGCCGAATTGCTCGTAATAAATTTTATTTTATTTATTTATTGATTTATTATATTTTTTGTGAATTCAAATAAAAAAAATTACTTTCGTTTACTCATGTATAATTCGGAATTCATAATCGATTCATTTAGTGGTACAATAAAATCAAATATATGTATATATATATATATATTAACGAAATTTTTTTTTAATTAACTAGTAATTCAATCGTGGCACAATGAGGAAGCGTTAAATAGTTGAAATGGCACATTTATTAATTTAACCCGAGAGAGAAACAATTAAGTCGTGATAAATTACATCATTGTTTCATCTTCATGGCTAAAGCAAAAAAAAGGTGAAATTTTCCCTGCTCGGAATTTATATGCAAGGATTACTTCAGAAGAACACATGGTATATGATTTCGGAATCTTAAAGATTTTAGTTGCAGACAAAAAGTTTATAGGGATATAGGAAGGAGGAAAATGATTTGTATCAAAAAAGAAAATGAACTTCCCATAAGAAACGTTAAAAGTACAGGGAAACTTAGAAAATTAAATTTAAGATAAATCATTTCACACACACGCACAGTTAAGCCGCAAGCACGCACACACACACACACACACATATATATATATATATATAACTATATCCTTGATAACTCTGCATTTCCTACATAACTTTAATTTTCGAAAATCTTCCAAAAGATCATGTGATAGGAAGCTGTATGTTGATTGGTTAACTCCAACATGACGTGATGCTTCATAACATGGCTCGATATATCATCAAATACTTACATCATGATTGAATTTTTGAACTGGTGTTTAAAAGTAATAACTATAAGCAGATATTGAGAAAAAGAGAACAATGCAGGAGGTGCTTCAGAACTCATGGTCCTCACGGAACAGTTGAAATGGAAAATCATTACACACCCAAATGAACCTATTTAAATATATGTATTCTATCTTGAATGTAGAAATCGTCAATTAAATTTCTTTGGACTTCTACTATATTCTAAATTTGTTGTAGATTTTCCCAGTTTTCAGTTAACTATTTATGTACTTGTATATGTAATTTTTTTGCCTTAAGTTATTTGCTTATTAAGGTTCAGGGCTTTAGTGTAAAGATTTATTTTATTATTATTAATATTCAGACATATTTCAAACTCATAAATTTTCATAATCCTAATATCTGTCAGAAAAAAAAACAATTATACACGAAAAATCTTGAAAATAGTAGAATGCACCATATAGCTACTAAGAAAAATAATGTTAACTGCTTTTATACTAAACTACTTATACAATGTTCAAAAAATGGACACTCTTAATCATTTATGCAATTCTTATCACAACTGGACAAAATTAGTATTAATGTGGATGGCTAAAAGGGAACTAAATTAAGATCTTGATAGTCAAATTAATTAACATATCTAATTAACTTCTAAAAGTAATTTCCTCGACTATCAATGTTGTTTTTTCCGCGTATCTGATTTATCATCTTGAAATTAACCTATATTTCTAATTTCGTAAAATTCTCCTTAAATTTCTTAGAACTATAGGATCTTAAATTTATCCTATGAAATGAATGTCCCGAATATTTGGCGATAAAAAAATTGCTACTCAATACTTTTCATTTTGCACCCAACGATAGAAAAGTTATTTTCTAACACTAAAAATATAAAAATATGAAAACAAATTTATCACTGTGAAACAAATATGAGTTATTATGATGAATAATATAATATGAGTTAAATATATGAAGAATAAAAAATATCACCTGTAAAATGCCTCAAGATTCTTATATATTTTAATTTCTATTGTTATAAGAACTTTGAATTCAAAGTGCATGCAATTACTCATAATAGTGCAAGAAATATCGAATGTTATACTGACTAGCCTTATGAGATTACCTACTATCTTGGAAATTTTAATTACCCGCCCAATTATCACGAAGTGCTTAAAATAGAGAAAAATATTACAAATCATTTGCACGGATATAATCTAGTATATTGTCTTTCAAAACAGTTTTTATTTCTGATTGTCTCTGGAATTAATAATCAGATTCGAATGTAATTTAAAATATAAGCTATTTAGACCATTCTCTAAATAATTCTGAAAAAACTAGATTCCCAGTAAAAAAAAATCCTGTTTTAAAATTAATTATTTATGTTAATTAATCCAATAACTCAATCCCCCCCCCCTGTGAACAATTAACAAAGGTACCAATTTTATGCTACTACGATGAGAATTCCAAAATTTACTAAGGGTATCACATTTTTTAGATGACTGAATTACTTTTTTTTGCGTAATGTAAAAATGTTTTTTTAATTTTTAAGACGATAGCTTTTGCTTCAAAAAATTATAGTAATACTATATTTTGTTACAATGCAAAAATATGTTTCTTATATTTTGTTAAAGAAATCATTATTCTTCTGTATGAAAAAAGCAGGCATTTCATTGTTATATTGAAACTACAAAATTTTTTAAATGAAATTCCTCGTCTCTAGTTTGAAATTTAATTATGAATTTTCTCAAACATTGTTTTAATGCGCAATCGAGAAAACTTCATTTCGATTGATTCCGACAATTTTAATAGATTTTTTTTTCCATTTAAAGGAAAGCATCTTTTCATTCCATTTAAGTTCTTGTGTGTTATGTTCACGTTATATATAAATTAAGGATTTTTTTTTCTAAATTCATTGTTGATTATTCTTTCTAATAACTGTCAATTTCTATTGGAATGTTTTTAATTTTAAAACACTGAGTCTCTATAAAATAACTATTTAATGAAATCTGGAAACTATTTCTATAGACATGTTTATTTCTAATCATTAAAAGCATTATTTATGAATGATTTTCATAATTCAATAATTTCATTTTTATTAAAAAAAATCGATAAAGAATGCCATTCATATGGCTCGTACCTTATTATTGGCTTGAATATTGAGAATTCGCCTACACAACACATCCCCCGTGATAAATACCAAGAAGGTTTTTCTTACCGTTCTTAGTTTAATTTACCTTCAAAGAGGTAATATATAAGTACATATCCTTGCAAGACCCTTTCTATAATCATTAAAAATATTTTCTTATTTATTATAAAATTTTTATTGATTCTTGATGTGCATATGTTTGGAATCATAAACTTATGCCTCTCATTATTGTAATCTACTATACTCCTCATGACACGTATTATCCAATTTAGAAGGAATTCTCGTTTATTCTTCGTATTTTATAATTCATCATTCCTGTTATCTGAATACCTAAAAGTTCATCAGTTATTACAAATAAGTTTATAGTATGATTTGAATAAAAGAGTGCTAGAAACTACTCGAGGGATAATTATTGTTGGTGTTTCCCGTATTTCAATAATAATCCTCTTCGATTTTATGTTAAATAAAACGCGTTATTGAAGTACGAAAACCAACATTAGTCAATTCGAACTAAAAAACAACGTAACAGAACTTACACCGCATGCACCTTCCCTATGCTTCTAATTTATTCAGAATATACATTTCTTCCTCTATGTAAAATTATATTAGTTCCCTGAAAGCTGCACCCTAGTGACATTAAAAATAAAATTACAAAAGTACGACAACGAATGAAACAACTCTAAATTTTCAACAAATGACATTTAATTTTAAGATGAGGTCAAGTGAGTAAGACGACGCCTAAGCTTGGTGTCTCGTTCCCTTTTCTACATTATCTGAGGTGAAAACTTAATATAGTCACTTACATTTAAAGTACAGTTACTTCATCTTCGGTAAAATCAGGAATCGAACATCGTCGCTCATAAAATTTGCGTCCATGAAAACTGGATTCTCGTGGTCCGTACAATGAGTTCAAAGTTTCTTCGAAATGTATTGTAAATGGAAATAAGTGTAAATAAGATCATATCAACTCTTTGAAAAGATTTTTAAAGTTTTTCATAAATCCTTCTAAGCATGGAGAGGGAACGTACAAATAGTCTTAAGAGGCTTAAAAACAATGAAGAATAAGTAAGCGAATATTTCTACTAATTTAGTTAATAAAGTTACTTGTTAAATGCCACTTTAGAGCTATGAAACAAGCTTTTGAAGACAGGCCTTGTATGAACCGCGATCAGATGTTGAGGACAGTATTCGAATTAGTACGACGCACACGCAATTTCTGTAATACTTCGCTTCAAGAGACATAGTTCCATTCTATGAGAAACAGCTTCAATTATTCCCCATAACATATTTAAAAGAATCAGTACTGGAATCCATTATTTGATTTGTATATAGACATTAGCTACAATCAAGTAATCATCTATAATTTAATAACTAAAGTGTTATCGTAAGTGGTTTAAGTTCCAATTCAGAAGAAATTGTTATTAGTACCATTTATACAAATTTATGAGCTTTTTTATAATAGGAGATTTTTGAAATATTAGAATAAACATAAGGATCTTCCTTTGGAGCCGATGAAATATTCTTAGTTAGATTCTATTAGATCTTTTTTATTACATTAATGACACGGAGTTTCGACTCTATAAATAATTCTGTTCAAAAAAATTAAGTTGAAAACGCACCTCTACTGTAACAATCGTTGTAATAACATCGCTACTGTTTGAGTAATCACCTTCACTATCTTCCCTCTTCAGTTTCATCAAAATCCATCAAAGGCTCCTCTACCCCTCCAAAAAGGAAATGAGAGATGGTGATATTTTCTTTGTGAGAAAATATCCTATTCTTTGCTCCCAAATAATATCTTTCGCGTTCTTTCATTTAAAAAAAAACGATAGTGAGAGAAAGAGTTTCAAGTTCCTCAGAATAGGAGTTCGAATATTGATGTCATCAAATACTACGGCTAAGAGCTCATGATCGCGATTTCTTGGCCCGTGCTATTTCTGTCAGATCTAAGGTTTGAGTTCTGATTTCACTAAAGACCGGTCGAGTAATAGGGCTGACAAATCATTCGGGGCTCAAAGGCCTCACGTTGGCATGATGTGGAAACTGAGAAAGTTGGGCTTCAGCTCTTCTATCGTCCCCGTCTCTTGATCGAGGTTCAAAAATACGAGGTGCTACCCCAATAACTCGTCCCATCCTATTTGTATTTTTTAAAAATAAAAGCTAACTCCTATTGTTTTTTTGGATCTGTTTGGGACGAGGATCACTAGGTGTTCCTTTTCACTTTTACTAGAAATCATCCCCTTACTTAATCCACCAATACCTCTGGCAAATTACACTTTAGTTCTTTAGTTATCAACTCAAATATTCATGATAAGTTAATATTTTGCTTTAAAATGGCAAAAGATAACTCCTATAAATTATAACAGATTTTCTTTTGCTTATCCCTTATTTTAACCCCTGGGCAGGATTTTCTAAGACAAAATCATTATGTCTTCGGTATTTCTTGCATTTTCTTTTCTGAATTCTATTTGTGCACTGGACATAATTTTTTAGTTAAAATTGAACTTGTCTTTCTTTTGTATGTTTGCCATTAGCCTTTGAATTGCTTCTAAGTGTGATATTATTAAATTACCAATCAACCAGTCATCAGATATTATCTAGTGAAATGGCAGTAATTAAAGCAAATTTAATGAGTTGAGTCTCCACACCCTTGAATTTCATGGAGTAAAATTTTAAATAGCGGTGCGCAGCATTTGGTCTCTTCCCAAATCTAATACAAAAATCAAAAAGTCGCCATCTATTGTATCTTCAATATATATTAACTTAATCAAGATGAAAAAAAAATTATTCTATATCCAGCAATTCACAGGAAATTGTTACTTATAGTATAACAGAAATTTATAACACTCAGACAGATGAATGTAGTGCTCAAAAGTATGAATTCTTTTGAGACAAAGCATTATTAAAAGTTTTCTGGTAAAATATTCTGTCATTTTTATTTTGGCAGAATATTCATAGCGAAACCAAAAAAAAATCTTGAAATGGAAAACTCAATACTCGTTTAACAAAGCATGTAAAATTTACATTCTTCAGCACGCTTGCGTAACTAATGTTAAAGTTTATTTACAAACTTATTTTGAATTTTTGTACTTAGCATTAGACGTTCATAAAAAATTTACAAGACCTTAAAAAAAAGTTTGTTTTCAGTTTAAATAGAATTGAGTTTTTACATATGTAGTTCATTTTGTATTAATTAAACTCGCATTTAGTAATTTTTTCCCTTAAGTATCCTAAGGGGAATAGTTTTTCTTATTTGAAATTTAGATTATTATGCTTCACGAAATGCGATATTAAGTTTGATACTAGACATATCTACCTTCTTTTTCAATTTTAATTCAAAAAGTATTTAAAAATGAACGGTCTTGTGCACATGGTTTTCATAAGGTTTTCAATTATAATTATTTTTAAGAAAAGTTTGAAGTTTTTGCCGAAGGACAAAGGTAACAATGATGTGAATTTTTTTGTCATAAAACGTTTCTTTTCGGAACAACTTAGTAGTATGTTTTTAAGACACATACTGCTCGAGAATTTACTGCAGAGAAAGATGTGCATTTAATAGTTATGCATCGTTAGAAAGACGTTGAAAAATTTAATTATGTTCATGAAAATTAAAATTTCCCCTTTTATTATTCTTAGATGGATTTATAATAAACACTTGCTTTTGAAGCAAAAATCTGAATTTTTTTTAAATCATGCCAATTTAATTTACAAAGGAAAATAAAAAGAATGACATTATTTCATTTAGAAATCAGGGGGGAAATTAATAAAAATGAATAAACGAATGCGATACATTTTTATTATATTTGTGTTAATTAAAAAATATCAAGAGATTAGAAATTATTTAAATAATTTTTATGAATATTAATATATACAAAAAATAAATGAGTATTCGAGATATTGATAATTTTTTTAATTGTAGGATAATTTATAGACAACCTCAAAATTCTAAAAAAAATTTAATTCAAAATTCATGTAGGGGAATTCCTTTAAAAATATTGAATATAATATACAAAACTCACAATAATAATTGGGTTTAGTAAAAAAAAAAGAATTCATTGTTCATATATATAATTCAGGAAAATATAATTTTCTTGTATAAAGACTTTTTATAAAAGCTCATTTATAAAGGCTTTGAAATTTGATGAACTTGAATTCAATGGCGAATAGTAAATTTAACAGTATTTTTAGAATACCAACTGAATAAAGTGAACATTTTGGTCTTAGTTGAGAGTATACCTTGTAATTTAAAACCATAGTTGAAATATTGATTATTAAATGTATTTTTACATCATTAGAATTTATTTCTTTTAGATTCTGATTAAGAGTAATGGAATTAGTTTTCTTAAGAAATCTGATATTTTTGATTGTTACTGATTTTTTTCATCTGAAAATTTGAACTAAATGTTACAGTTTAATAAATTCGAGTTTTATGCTTACTAATAACTTAAGAATTTGAAAATACTCCAACTTTATACTTTGTTGTTAACAGCATGTTTTCAAATTATTCATTTATTGTGTTTATTTGAGAATTATTTCTTTTTTTTTTTCCAAGTTGTAATTCTCAAATAAATTAATGATTTACTGATGCTGACAGTACTTACATATTATTATTAAGAATCCTAAGATAAATAGATAAACATCTTGAAAGGTAAAAAATTATGACTCTAAATGTATTATTTTTATAATAAACAAATTAGCATTCTACTGAAATATATTTTGAATATAATTATAAAATTTGTTACATTTATCATTTTAATACATGAATATGCTATCTCAAGCAGTAGAATTCAATGACGAAATTATACAGAAGAATTACAACATAAAAGCGTCAGAATTAGTATTAAATCTAAACTCTTAACGTGTTTGGGAATATCAAATACCTAAACATGAATTGTTTCTATGGACATCGAAGAAATCCACAGTCGCGACAATCTTCTTTCGCTTGTCAAGCATCTGCTTGTTATCGAAGAAGCTTTTCTTCTATACATCAAGGCTGGAAATAACATTTATTGTGTCACTTCTGTCATGACTATCTTCAGATGAAGCGATAAATAAGACACGGTATGATCAGAAAAAGAAAGTAATGAGAAAAAGAGCGAGCAAAACTATGAAGAACAAGTATTGACGGTGGCATTGATTTTCGGCTCTTATCTATAGCACTTCAAAATAAAATAAGTTTCTCCTATAAACTTTTGATGCTATTCAAAGAGACTTCTCGAAAAATCATAACATTCTTCAAGAGAAAATATTTTTAAAAAATATATTTGTTAAAAGAAACTTTCCAAAAGCTTCTTTAACAAACTGGGAAAAAGGTGATGTAATTTTGAGAATATATTCAAGAAATGTTATGTTTAGTATCAATTCATAATATTTTCAACTCGAAGTGAATGATAAATACAATGTTTTCAAAATAATTGTCACATAAGATGCAACAAGAATATGAATTTGAAAAAATGAAAAGAGTGTTCAAAATATAAAATACCCCTTCATATAAATATTCGAAATTATTATATTTTCAATTGTATCTTGTAAATAGCCAAATAAATTATTTTTTAGGATTAATTAAGCTATTAATTCAGAGATTTTAATGAAATAAATGTATGTATATAATTGATTTATTAAATACATGAAAAGTCTGGCATATATATATATATATATATATATATATATAAATACGTGTGTGTGTGTGTGTTCGGATAGTTAAATTTCAGAAATTAACCGAAATTCTTCAACTTCCCATTTAGTCTTTGTTTTTCTGCCCTACATATCCACAAATATGACGTTCAATAGTTAATATTTTCAGCACATAAATCATTCAGACTTAGAATTCTAACCTTATTTAATTTAGATGGCCGGTTATATATATATATATATATAGATAGATAAACCAAAATACTTATACACGCACTCATACATATATATATACTTGTATGTGTATGCGTGTATAACTAATAAATAACTTCTTAATAATAATTACTTTATTGAGATTAATAATAGTTATAGAGAAATGTCTAATAGAGTTATAGCTCGTTATAAGAAAACAGATCATCAAACAAATAATATACAATTTCCTCACATTATTAAACTCTTAAATTCCATCAAGGCCCTATAAAATTTTGCACTGTAACTAACGATTATCATACTAATATTACAATTGTACGTAAAATATTGCAAAACACGGTTGATAATTTTAATAAGTCTAATATTTTTTAAAATAAGTATGATATTACTAAATTTGCGAAAAATAAAGAAATTTACGAAGTTTAGTTTTATTAACGTTGCACTAGAAGCAACACGAGGGCTATTGGCGACGGACCTCGTAATTGTGAACCTCGGTCAAATGACGAGGACGATACCTGAGCTGATACCCCCCTCTCCTAACTTCCATACCACCTCGACGGGAGGAGATTGGGCCCCGACAGATTTAACGTGCATCAGCCCGGCAACACTGTAGGTCTTTAGCGGCCAAGGATTGAACCCGCGACTGAACGAAAACCGCCGGCCACGAATCCGAAGCCATGACCACTAGGCTACCGCGGAAATTTATTACTGCTGTTTAGTTGTAATTTTGATGATCTATTTAATCAAATAGATTTTGAGGATTTTATAAAAGTATTTGTTATTCTTTTTAAAAAGTTAATATCAATAAATTTATTTCATCTGAAAATCTGAATTGCTTAGTTAGTTCTAAAGGACGTTTACATATTTTAATGAGGTCTTTTCTTGATTCCAGTAATTAAAGTAGAAGAGGATAATTCTGGCTTCTGAAGTTTACAAAGGAATCTACGCCACAATGTCCTTACTTAATATAGAATAAAAATTAAGAAAACAAGGCTTCAACTTAGGTATTTTTGTCATCACTTTACCGTGATTCAAAATCCTGAATTCCCTTGTCAAAAGTCCTAGAGCAACCCTAAAGCGAAATTAATTCAAACAAAACAATCAAGTTAATTAAATAATTATGTTTTTCTAAAGCATTTGTGAGATTTATATGATATATAGATTTCATTCGCTTCAAATTTCATCTGAAAAATAAATCGAAACAAGTTAAATTATTTTACATACGAATAATTCACTTTTGTTCAAATAGTAGTTATTTATGTTACTTATTCCATGCTGTGTTCATCAGTGGTTATTTTCTTTTAAAAAAAAGTTAAATATTACGTTGTGTTTTAAGTGTATAGCTTTTAATTATTTGGTAAGCAAGTCCGATTAACGAATTAATTTAAGAATAACTTATTCGTTCTTGTTAATTAAAATTCTCTCTCTCCTTTTAGGAGTAGAAAATGATTATTCATTCATGCAATCTAATAGGTAGATAAGTGCTTACCTTCTTCGAAAGCTTATTACTGAAACTTTCTTATCCAGAAAGTAGAGAGTTAATGAAATAAAATCAAAGAAGAGGTTCTTAATTATATGCATTTATCCAGCAAATAATCAAGTAAGTGAAAATCATTGATGAGAAAAATTCAGCAAAAATTTTACCTTTTCTCTGTAATTAAGTTCGGCTTATTGTTGATAAAGACTGTATTATAAGCTCAATGGAAAATGCAATAGCTGTTTGGATTTCATTCATTATTAAGGGTAATTCAATCTCAATTTTTGCAAAAATAACGGGTATATTTAAATTATTTCTATCTTCTACATTTTTAGAAATTTACCCTACAGTTTTGTCTTTTATACTGTAACATATAGAGAGCGTTTGGAAAATAAAATATATTTTAAAAGGTGCCATTTTTCATACATGTATTCTTATTAAATTATCAAACACAATGCAAATAAATTTAACAATTTTCTAATTCATAAATTTAGAAATTTTCATTAAATAATCACAAAATTATTCAAATTACCATATTAGACAAATATAACGCGATAATTTTTAATTAAATCTTTCCCTTTAAAATATTATCTCGTGCTAAATTCGAAATCCATAGATAATCGAATGTAACATTAGAATGTATTTACTTCTTGTTACTTTCCTAATTTGTTTTACGTTATTTAATTTTATTGACATGAATGTAACCTGTGTTATTAATTAGTTTAAATAAATACGTATCAGACTAAATTATTTTTTTTTTCAATTATTTTATGTAAAATGAAGGGATTGCATTAAATTCATCATTTTCTTCTAATTATCCTAATAAAAAAGTTTGGTATCGTGTTAAATTTGGTGTCGTGTCACATTTAAGATAATACATATTGTACTTTACAATGGTGAAGTACTTCAGAATAAAACATTAAATACACTATTCGTGGACATTCGATGATTTATTTGGATAAACGGAAAAAATATTGCTAAATGTAAATGATATATTTTAGTGGAATTAAAATTCCATTGTTCATCTATACATAAATTTCATTTTATTTCTCTTCTGCAAAATTCAACTTCCTTATTTGTATATTTCTCTTCTTTGGATTTGTAAGATTATATAAAAATGCAATTAGTTACTTCAGTCAAAGCATTCTAAGTCATCTATTTATTACAGATTCCGTCATGTATTGAGTCTTTGAGAGAATTTCATTAGGTAATATCTAGCATATGTAATTACCAATATCAGGAGCTCATTTGATCACTTTAACTCCCAAGTACTCGCGAAAGCGTCCGTCCAACAAATTTGAAACGGAACACAACGAAATGAATAAAAGCATTGTTAATTGGAATGAGACATTCGGATAGGGAACTGATGAATACGCGTCCGGCATTCCGTAGTCCGGGAAATTACGATCCGGGAGACGGATGAGTGAGCCCTGACAGTCACCGGATGGGGCCATGAAGGAGAATGCCCAACTTAATTAGCTGTGATGGAAATCATCTGAGTATCTAATTCGGGTAGTGGCTACATGCTGGTTACTGTTCATATTCTAAGTGAGAAATAATGGGCTGTGTTAAAACGAATGGATTAAATTTAAGGTGTCTCGAAAAATGTACGAGATAACGAAGTTAGTTTCGACTTAGATAAATTTTTAAAAAGAGGTATTTTGAATCTTATATATAAATTTTATGTTATTCAATATTTCTCTCTTTCTATTTTCCCCCCTGGAAAATACTAACAGGGCACGCGAATTCTATTATCATCATTGTCCCTTTATCCCCCTTATATTCGCTGAAAATAAGGAATGTATTCTTAACATAAATGCTAAAGACGTAACATAAATTAAGAAATAAAAATGAAGAAAAATATATATTATTTTAAATTGACTGACTTAAGTATTTGATCAAAAGAAACACACTTTTACCAAAAATAGTTGCACATGAAAAAGTTATTTTAAAAAAATTATAACATGAATGTTCATTGCACTTATATTTGCTAAAATACATTAAAGCACTTTGTTTCTTTTGGTGGGAGGCATTTTAATTGTTGCAGTAATATAAGATTAATATTCAATTATTAAGTTTTTTTTTAATTTAGAAAGATATGGAATAGAAATAATAAATTTTGTTCAAGAAGATTGCTTCTTTTACAGATATAATGATATCGAATAATCATTTTATTAGGGTAAAACTTACTAAATTAAATTTGAACAGGAGTATGCAACATAAAGAAGCTTCTTTCCTTGATTTATATCATATTTTGAAAATATATACTATGAATGCATTTATTTTGTATAAATTGAATCATCTTAATTTAAACTTAACATAATTCTGTTTCAAAAATGAGTCAGTAACTGTATATCACCTTAATTCTAACCACATCATATGTAAAACGGCTGAAAATATCTATTTGGATTTGCTGTGATTTACAATATAAAACAATATTAGTAAATATTTTTTTAAAAAATTATAATAGGAATCCGAAATTCATACAGCATGTATCAAAATTCTCGGAACGTTGTTAAAAACCTAAATATGTATCGAAAATTCAGATTATATTAATTATTCAATATATTTAAGTGTACTTAAAAATCATTTCCTGATTAAGACTTAATCAGCTCAACTGTATTATCACTACATTTAGTCAATATAATTTAAACGAGCTTCTGTTCTAATAAAGCAGTATGTTTTGTAGTGCAACTCAATTTTCATCCAGATTAAACTGACCTTTAGACAATGGTAGCTTTCAAAATAAGAGAAAAACGATGCATCATTACATTTTATTTCAATTATTTTGAGAGTTAAAGACAACAATTGTGGAGGGAAAATATTGACGATTTGAATTTTAAAAAAATACTATTGAAATAAAAATTTGAATGCGAATTTTAAAGATTTCATAAGAAAAGAATGAATTTAATCTGAAAGGTAAATCAAGACATTTATTCACATGTGTACTACTGTTCCAGACGTTTTGAAAGTTGCCATTGAAGCGATTCTCGACAGTAGAATGTAAAGATGGGTAAATGATTTGATGTTAATAGATCGACGCAATAATATCAATTGGTAAAATCGACTAAATAGGAAAACTGATTCCACATTTATCGATAGTAACACTTATCAATGAATTTCTGTTCGCATTTTTCGTTTATCAAGGCATAATAATGAAATAATTTCTTGCCTGTATAATAATAGTGACAAAAGAAAGGGGTGACTTTTAAGTAATAGATTCCAGCGTGTTAGTTTCTGTCTAGTAATAGGCTTCAGTATACTATTAACTTCAGATTATGTTCCTATATCTTATTACTTTCAGAATATAAGTTTCTATATTTCTTATAACGTTTCTATATACTTCATTACCATATTATTTTTTGAAATATATTCTGCTACTCTATTAATTTTGCTTTGTATTCCAATATCTTATTATTAATTCTGGATTGTGTTCCATTAACGCTTTACTTTCAATTGATTTTAAAAAAGTTCATATTTTCAAATTGTTCAAATCGCTTCGCAAAGAGTTGCAAAATACGTCGGTAAAAGAATAAGGTCGATACAAAATTAATAAGGTTTTGTATCGAATATACAACTGGTGGAAATAGCGTAATTTTATTACTTTCCTTTTACTTGAAATGACATCCACCACTCTTTTGCTTTGTGTACCACATGAGATGAAATAATGATAGGTGAATGAATACTTGCTGGGAATTTTTCTATCTAATTATACAAGGAGGAGAAATTTTCCTTTTCCCATTGTGTACCAATTTATACTTTTTTGAATCAGTAAAATCTAAATTGGCAATTACAGAAGGTAAATTTATCGTTAACAATAGGATCGTTGAAAGAAAGTAACATCACTAAAGCATTCCGAAGTTTCAAACAAAAAGGTATAGTTATACAACTTGATAATACTCATACAAGTATTAAAGTTTGTGTAACAAAAACTTTCAAAATTTTGAGGGTAAGTCCTACTTTTCATTATATATATATATATATATATATATGTGTGTGTGTGTGTGTGTATATATGCATTAATTATTTTCCCAACTCTGAGTTGTTTTTTTCCAATGAAAAAAATATAAAAGCTTTTTGAAATTATATTTAATTAATTAGCTATATTGGTATATATTTTTATTTCCGTTAGCGAAAAAAATATTATAAAAAAATTTAAAAACCCTACTAAATATCCACTCAAGAAATCCATTATCTTCACCTTATATTTACAAGGGTGGTTTAAAATGCACCTATTTTTGATGATACATAACGTTTCTAAGGTGCTACCATAGTGCAGCTATGCGTTTAACGGCGCTAAAACAAATATGTCTCTGATTCTCAGATCAATTTTGATACAGCAGCTATTTGCTATCAAATCAAAATATGAATGGTACCACGCCGAGTGGTTGCTGTCATTTTGCATCGCGAGTATCACAGTCATTTTACTTCTAACTGTCATCGTCGATGAAACCTTAATTATAAGCCAAAGTTATCTAATGTTTCATAAACTCTTATTATTTGATTTCACTCAACAAACTCTTCACTTGAAGGCATAAGACACAGCATGAAAATATTCGGAACCATATGAATATGAGAACATCCCTTGATTCATGTTATTCATAAATTCCTCATTCTCTTGAGGGGCAAAATCAGTCTACTTATGATACGATGAATAATTCAATGATTTCCATTAGCCATCTTGTCTATCTTTCCAGCCATTGACCAGAATCAGCAATTTCGACAGCTTTTCCTTTAATAAAAAATTTGGCTAATGATTCTCTTGGTGACAAATATTTACATACTTCCATCAAAACAACTAAAACTCTCTATAGTGTTTGTTATCTACATATCTACTAAATTTAGTTGTCTAAGAATGTGAAAGTTCGGCTTCTGTTGCTTGGGTTTATACTTTTAGCCACGTTATTTTATTCACAAACATTATCGTATGTTTTACAAAAAATAATGAGTCAAAAAGTACATTTTATGACGACAAATGGCGTTGCTAAAGAATGTAGGTGCTATCATTTTGTGTTGTCAACTGTTAAACGGCTCCAAAACAAATTTGATACTGATTCATGTATTAGTTTTGATTTATCAGCCATTTGCTGCAAACGAAAATTTCACTGCTGCTGTGTCGATTTAATATCGGTTTTTTGCGTCGAGAGTTCATTATCATTTTACTTCCAATTGCCCACATCAATGAGACCTGAATTCATTATTATACCCAAAAACCAATCAACAATAAAAACGATGAGTTGTTTTCAGTTAATCTACTTCAAAAAAGGCGAAGAGGGTCTTATCGACACGGAAAGTCATGACAATGATATTTTAGTATGCAAAGGACGTCATATTTTAAACTCAAAAAAGAAAGAAAACCCGATCCCCAGAGAACACTGCAATGAAATACCCCATTCCAAATTCAAATTCCTATAAAAGGAACTTTTGAGCCATCCTCCCATTTATACTATGGTTAAATACCATCATTCTGCCTTGAATGAAAAACTGTTAGTTAATTTTCCATGCACTCAGGGAAATTAATTCTTTACTTCACAAACAACATAAACGGTCTTTTCATTATCTGTTTTAAGCTCACCATTCAAATAATGTCAACGCCGCATAATCGAACTATAAGCTTTCTGTGGAAGGGATAACATAAAGCTCCACGTAGAATATGTGACAGACGATACCATACAGGGGCCTGATGATGATATTCTCATATTCATTACCTATTTCAAAACGGTTTTAATCATTTTTCCCAAACAGAGACGCTCCGCCTTTTGACAGCGGCATTCATAAAGAGAGAGAGCAAAAGTTGATGTATGTGAGTTGCTCGGAATCCATTTATTGCGTCCATTCATTCAGAAAGAGAGGAATGGAAATTTTCCCTCTGTATCCGTGGCACGTTCTCCAGTGTTTAACTCTGATGGATGAGAAACGAGTGTCGTATTGATCTATTTACAAACACTTTTCATCCACAGACCGTGTGGGAGGTTGGAGGAAAATTTATTATGGAGAAGGTCAAATTTTTTTCTCTTCCTCATCTGGCTCATTTACGTGTTTGGGATCCAGTTAAAGTAAACAGAGTGAACGTTTTAAGTGGTGACCAGAACTTAAATGGAGTTCCGTGTTTAATGGGATTTCAAAGGAGATTAACGTCAAAAGCGATTTTCGGAAATTTAATAAACTTAATGGCTAAAATTCTTTAATACATTCTAAAATGGGAAGGTTGGAAATGTGCTTGTGTTCGAAACCATTGAAAATATGTTCGAGCATTTTATAGTTTAAACTAATAGTTTATGTAAAAATAAAAGCATTTTTGACGCCTTCATAAAAAGTCTCGAATTATTTCTGTGCTTTCAGTGTTATATCTATTAATTTTATTGATTTATTACGAAGTAGTGAAAAACAAAACTTTTACATTAGGAAATTATTTAATACATTTGGATAAGTTTAATTTATTTTCTCATACCAAGCATTACGGGTAATATGCAAAATCTGAGATTGCAATATTTACGACTTTAAATATTAAGAAAATAATTACTTATCAAGAATTTCAATTTTTGTCATCAAAATTATATTTTATCCACACATTTTATAAACTTTTTGCATGAGTTTGAATAGAAACTAAAAAAAAATCTACATACATGGGTTTTAAGGCCCGGAACTAAAAAGTTAATGGCAACTGAAATTGAGCTTCATGTAATAGATATTTCAGGGCCTTATGAAAGCATAAAATAAAGTGTTATACAGAATGTTCTGTAATTAAAATAAGTAATTAAAAGTTTACGCTTCTCTTGCTACTTTAACATATTTAGACTGAAACGTGTTAAGTTAGGAGTAAATATGTAGCATTTTAAGTATTACATTTATAATTTTAGTTTGCGAGGTAAAAAATTTGACTTATAAGACTTGAGGGATATTTGTAACAAGTTTTACAGATTCCTTAAAGAATCTAATTTAGTGAGACGGTTTTTAATGAAAAAATACTGCATTCACTGGTTTTTTTTTTTTTTTTGTTACTTTAGAGTGGTGTTGGTAATTATAGTTGAAGTGTTTTTCATGTTTAAAATTTTTTTCTTCGATTACTCCCTTGAACGCTACTAATGAACTTGTCACAGACAGCTTCTCTGAATGGAAAGTGATCGTTATCTCCAAAAAAATTACGTAGCACCAGTCGATTTCATTTTTTAAAAAAAATTTCTCTGACGCATTTTTTACATTTTCTTTCGTTCTATAATACCCTTTTTTTCTCTATTTTCCCTCTCTTTCGTTTTTAATCATAACATCATAATTTTAAATGTTTTTCGTGAAAATTATGTATTTATCTAAGGCATGGATTCTTAATAGACCATCAGTGGAAAAATTTCTGGAAGCATGTAAGCTCGGATAAACTTACTTTTAAATACTTATACTAAAAAGAGAGTCTTTAATTTTATGAGGATGGTTCAAAAAGTACTTTATTTGAAGATAGATGGCATCATTAAGGTGAATTTTTGTTATCATTAGGTGCTACCATTTATAAAACGGAGCCGAAACAAATGTGACATTGATTCTTAAGTTAGTTTTGATCTTGGTAGTTATTAGCTGACAAATCAAAATTTGATTGCTGACGCGTTGAGATGTCACCGTCAGTGAGATTTGGATTCATCATTATGCACCGGAAATCAAGCAAAAAATCAGAACGTTGGGTTAGTTCTATTTAACCTGTTCAAAAAAAAAAGTCGAAGAGGGTCTCATTAGCAGTAAAAGTTATGGCGAAGAGTTTTTGAGTTACGAAAGGTGTTGTGACCATGAATACGAGTAACTGAGACTTATACAGCTGTCTAATGAGTCATGATGCTTACTAAAAATAAACTATTTTCGTTTATTTTTAAGTTCGTTTATTTTTCGTTTTTTCGTTTATTTTAGCATCTCTTGGAATTCCTTATTGAATGATCCTCGTATATTTTATAACAAAAAAACATCTTCTTCATTGTGTATTTTATTAATAAAATATGCATTTAATTTTTAAAGTCAACTTATTGAATGTTTATTTTCCTTCTTTCGTAAATATTTTCAATAATTTGTATCAATATTAATTCATCGTTAAGAAATTCTACATAATATTTTGATTCTCTTATTTAGAAGATGAAATGGTTAATTGCCAGTTATCTGGTATTTGAAATGAGCAACTTCGTTAATACAATTTTGTACGCATTTTTTGAGTACATGAAACATATTTTGGCATACCGTAAAATCTTGACTATAATACTCCCTTTTTTCCCACATTTTGGCCCGTAAAAATGAGGGTGTGTATTATACTCGGGTAAAAATTTAAAAAAAAGTTTTTTAAACATCGAACAACGAACGTGTAGCAGCTTTAAGAGATTGTTGTAATATATGTGCTGCGCAGGTGTTCTTTTACGCAAACAGGAATTTGCAGTACTTGTCACACTTGCGTTCGTTTAACAACTCCCTTAAAATAGCGATGGTCCTCGGTAGATGCTAGTACAGAAGTTTATTGTTTTATTTTATTTATTTATTTATTGGTAAACTTTACCTGAATACTGGAAAATTTAAAAAGACCATAATTAATATCTGAAAATCAAACAAGACTTCTAGCACTAATCTGATAGCTTGGACAAAAACCTGATTGCTAGTGGGGATCGATTCCGAAGTTATGAGAAAGTAGTATTAGTTAGCTCAGAAGCCATATTCCTTACTTTAACTTGGTCGGGGGCCTAATAGGCTAATCATAGTCAAGTGAGTGGAGATAGGAGGCTCTAAGATGAAGTAGAACCATCTATTCGTTCCCCCAATGTATTTTAGGGGCCTTAAAGGCTTCTTCGTATAATATTTTCTAATATAAATCTCTCATAAAGTGATTGATGGAGAACCTTAAATACCAGAAAATCTTGCAACGCATCAAAAAATTAACATGATTCTAATGTTTATTCAAATTATGTTGGCAAGAGAAATCGTCGTGCGTTCCTGGATTTCTGGATTAGAAGTCAATTCTGAAAGTGAGTTAAAGTTATGCATATCACTAGACGTGTTTGACTACCGGAACAAATATTTTCCACTAAAATTAAACCAGGTTATTTCACAACCAAATGGTTCCGAAACAACATTATTCACGGTATCGCACATATTATACTTAAATCAGCTTCGGTACATTTGGAAAATGCCTTCCGTCACGATTTGTGAAGTTTAATTACTGAGATTCACGTTCCCTTTTGAGAAAAGAGCAGCTGGGGAAAATATCGCATCGATTCAGTCAGTCTAACCAAAATGGCTTCGAATAAAATGCATGGAAACGGTTAATTATGAAAAATTAGTTGGACCTCCTTTGTTTCTTTTCCAGATTTTTTTCCATTTATTTTCTGTGTCTCGAAAGTGCACTAACCTCGCGGTCAGTAAACAATCAATATAAGATAGAAATGAATAATGGATCACCTAATGCAAATTGTTCCGGTATTCACATTCGTATTAAATCAATTATTAAATGTCGTGTGACATGTTATAAACGTCAAACTTTTCTGAAATATATTATTTATTTTCTGATTGAAACTTCAAATAATAAAAGCATTATTATTTTCTATGAGTGTGAATATTTTCAAGATATTTTAAAGAACATTTAAGAAACTCAATGGAACACAAGAAGATGTGCGTGTAAATTGTATGAAATTTTTTATTAGATTTTTTTCATTCGGAATTTCTTTTTAAATATTATTTAAATATTAATAGTAATTAAATATCAAGTATAATAAAAGCGCAGCAATATCCCTACGGCTTTGTGATATGTTATGTACATGTCGAGTCATAGCCACGAGTCCTAATTCCTCAAATAATGGGCTGCTATACTCTGCAGTGAACTAGGTCTTAAAGTTAATTCATGAAATAACAAAAAAAAAAATTTAATTCAGATTTCAGGAAGTTTAGAAATGGGATATTCGTCGCTAATACCTCTCGTGTAATTCGATATAAAAACTAATTCATATAAATTAATACGGCCACTGTAGCCCAGTAGTCATAGACGTGGACTCGCGACCGGTGGTTAGAAGAGGGAGGAACCATCTAAGATGTCGTCCTTGTCATTTGATCGAGGCACACAATTACGAGGTCTGTAGCCAATAACTTTTTTGTTGCTTTTAGAGCGATGTTAATAAAATCAATCAATCATTTCAACTAACCAACCCAAGACATACGCATTGATTAAGTTGGTAAGAATGTTTCGTTTTGCAGTGACCTCTCTCTGATTCGACAGTTTTTGGTTCAGCTCATTCTACGATCCGGTACCCAGCGATCAGGTTGTTCGCTTATGAAAATATTTTCGAATGAATTCCAACTTTTGTTGACATTGACAGTCTGGTCATTAAACAATGCTGATAGCATTGCGTCAGTGTTTATCAATAATGCTTACGTATATTTTCTCTTGAATTTGTATAACTCGTCCCAGCTCGTTTTTGAATATCATTGTACAATTTTATTATTTTCTTTTTGTGATGTCTTTTTTTTATTCTTCTTTCATTTCAGTAGTGCTTCTGTAGTTTGTAAACTGTGGTTTTTTTTTACTATGCTGAGTTTTAATTTTAGTAGAGTTCCTTGTCAACATATCAAGATTACATATCAAGTCATATCATTGCTGATTACATATCAAGTTTGCACAATATTACGACTATGTACATTCAGTGTACTGGTAAACAGACAGTAAAATGTTCTCAAACATAGGAAGCGTTCTTGAAGTGCAAATAAAAATAATAAACCTAAACATGAAACTATCAATATACATAAAAATACTAGAATAAATCATCTATTAAAAAGCAAACATTGAAAAAAATAATAATTTACCTGAACATTGATTCTTCGATAATTTATGGTACAAAAAAAACAAAAGGATGATATTAAGAAGTTTGCTGCTCAAGCTGAAATAACACATCGATCAATAACTCCCGAGACTAACCCAGAGATGGCGCTCGTAGTAAACCAGGTCTTTCTAGAGTACGAACCTTTGCTTGAAACGTGTCAAAATTTTAAGTCGATCGGACCAGGAAAAAGGTTTTTGAAGTGAAGTGAAAAAGTTTTTTTTCCAAGTGGGTGCCGCGATTGCTTTCGATGGAACAAAAACAGCAACGAGTCGATGATTCAGAAAGCTGTTTATCGCTATTTACTCGCAACTTAAAAGATTTCTTGCGGAAAAAAAAAAAAAAGATTTGGAAAAGCGTTGGAACGATTGTATCACCCTAAAAGGTGATTAACAAAAGGTGTTATGTTGATGAATAAAAAAAAATTTGCAAAAAAAATGTTGTTTTCAATTTTAGACTCAGGAGTTATTGATCGATGTATTACCAAAAAAGCTGGAATCCAGACACATACTGAAAAAAATCTAAACTAGAAATTTGTGATAGTGCCTTGTACACTTTGTTTACTGCAAAATGATCAGATGGAAACCTGTGACGGGGTTTATGATCACTGAAAAGGCAAAACAGTTTCATCGAGATTTGAATATAAAATGTACTTTTGTGTTTCCGAAAGCTGACTTCAGAAATTTAGTATTCGAGATGGAATTCCGAGGCTGAATGGGGCAGCTGGAGAGAACAAATCAGTAATGAACCACGCTGAAAGAAGGAGTGCTTTAAAAGCCTTATTGGAAAGTGAAAAATAACTCGCGTAGTCAAGTTTATAACGCTGCTGAAACTTGGATTTTATTGCATTATTTTCCAAAGTCTACTTTGGCAAGTGAGGATTAAAACTGCCCAAAGAGATGCAAGAAAATAAAGAGAGTTTGATCGTTTTGTTGTGTGCAAATGTTTCTGGTGACCATCATCTGACATCTATCGTGAATGGTAGACATAAAAAAACCCTAAAGTCTTAAAAAGAATCTTAAACTTGCCTGTACATTATAATACGAAGAATAATGCATGGATGACAGATGATTTGTTAAAGAACTGTATTTTCAATCCTTTTATACCAGATGTAAAGGAAAACTTAAAGAAACCAGGAATACAGAAGAACATTTTCATTGTCAGAAAATGCATTTTTCCGCTTGCCATTACTGATTTGGTTTCTGGCAATATTTATATAGATTACGTTCCACCAAAGGGTACTCCCTTGATTTAGCAGATAGATGAAGATGTGATTCAAAATATAAAGTGTTCTTATAGAAGATTTTTTGGGCAAGGTCTTTTGGATTCTGACTGTGTGGGGAAACACATTCAAAGTCAGTTAATTGTAAAAGATTCAATTTTCCCAAATTCTTTAGCATGATATCAGATGAAATGAGTGACTATTCTTCAATGCTGGGGCAAACATTAGCCTGTTGATGAATGTATAAATATCCAAAAGTTACCAGTGATGGTCAAAATGTGGTGCTAGATTTGGAAGAAAATGTTCCGAACAAACCTTTCACAGATGTTCACCGCAAGGAAATTATAGATTGAACTAAAATTGACAAAATTTTCCTGTGGTCGAAAAACTGAGTGACGAATAGATTACACAAAGTTTTGAGTCAACAAGATGCACAAGTTATGAGGGTAGAATTGGACGAAGAAGAAGCCTATGAAAGATGAAGCTAGCTCTCGCAAGATCAGGTTTTTGATGCCTTAATACATTTATAAAATTTGCCAAATCAAACAAAAAAATACCAGTCCGAAATACTCATAAATTTCTGTGTAATTCATAAAGATTTTTTAAAGAAAATATTTGATTCACGAAAGCAATATATTATTAGGTCGTCACAACTTGTTATAATTATCATTGTACTGTGAAATTTTTTTTCTTTTGTGGTAAGTTTTTATAAATACAAGAATATTCAGTTAATGTTCAGTGCTCGAATTTAATTTTGTAGACACTAGAAGAGGACGTTATACTTTGTTGGATGATATATTGTCTACACAGGCTCGGAATGTGCATAAACACTTAATTGCAAGTTTTAATCGTTTAATATTTTACCTTTTGTGACATCTTTTGTATTCCCATCAAAAGTATACTGACGTTCGACAATCCGGCAAAATCATTAATCCGGAATGGTTGTGGTCTTGAAAGTGTTAGTTAAAAGTTTGTGACATTGGACTATTCGCGGTTTCTCTTCACTAACCTTGGGGACATTCAATTGAGATTGATTGCTTTCGCTAAACAACCTTTGCCCAACCAAAAATGAAACGTGATGAAGAATGTAATATGCAAAGCAGTTAGGAATGAAGTGAAGCGGTTAAATTAAGAAGTATATAAACTCCATCTGAAGGAGTAGAGCAGCTAAAGGAGGATCAGAGAGGCGTTGTAGTGAGAGGAGGTGGAATCTAAGTGCTATATTATAGGAAGTTGTATTTACATATTAGTATTGAGGTGAGGTCCGAGTAGAGATCTCACGGATTGAATATTATTCTAGTGTTTTCAGCAGTTGTTCCAGATTCAGACTTGCAGTTGGTAAGAAGCTGTTAGATTATAATTGGTGGGTTGAATTAAAGTGTTAATAAACTTAACCTGGAGAGCCCTATTATTAATGTCTTAGTGGATATATATTAATAAATGTTGAAAGCTGTTTTGGTGGTTCTGTAATTATTGGTGTCGTATTGTTTAATATTAGATATTAGTGATGGCACAAGATAACACCCGGGATGACCGAGTGTTACAAGTTATCACTCACTAAATTCTAAAATGAATTTACTTTTCATATTTACTGCCAGCATTTCTCTTTTTAAGTTTAAGCTTGAATGATATTTTGATTATTTCCAATGAAAAAAAGATGATTGTTACGCATTAGTTTAGTATGATCTATATTACATTACAGTGTTTAATTGGCTAATCGTTGCAATCATGGTATGGAAATTTGGAGAAGGAAGTGCCAAATCAGGTGTCGTCTTTGTCACTTGACCAATTTGAATTGTACGAGGTTCGTCATCAATAACCCTCTTGATGCCTCTATGCGTGACGTTAATAACACTATCAATAAATGGCTACTAGTGGCAAATATTATAACTTTTAACTATGGTTATATGGATAAGGTAATACTTAAGTTATCACTTTACTTCCCAGATAACAACACAGCATCTTGTGAAGCCTTCTAAGATGTCAGGATATCTAATTGGTGGAGTAATTGGTCAGACTAGATTATTGGTGGAATAATTCGATGTCAGGATATCTAATTGGTCAGACTTTTAATTGTGGGTTCGGGTCACGCCCTTCTGAAGACATAGCCAATAACTCTCATGTAACTGCAGAAAGCGGCATAAGTTAACAATCAATAAATAATTAGTATAAGCTTCAATGTTCAATAAAATTGAACTTGTACTAATTGTTACTGTTTTCCTACAAAAAGTTTTATTAGATTCGAGTATCAAATCCTCTTTTTAACAGCGATAGGAACAAAGAAAGTTGTTGCGAATATAAAAGTTACGATGAATATCCAAAAAAAAAAAAAAAAAAAAACCCTTCAACTGTTCTTTAGCAAATACTTGGATTTTCTTATACCTCAGCAACACTGAACATATGGCTAAATTAAATGGATAAATTAAACCGAAGTAATATTTTCATTTCAAAAAGCTCCCTTTAAAATATAAAATACATCATTAGCCAAGTTTATTTGATCAAATACATAGATTCTGCATTTTCCCCATTTGGGGGGATTATTTATTTCTTACTTTAATTTCCGATCATATAATAATAGAATATTTCCCAGCTTTTCTTACATATTCTGTAAATTGATTCTTTAGTTTATTTCATGTTTCTCAAATTTTGAGTAAAATAAATTTATTACGAAAATTTAATAATGTCTCAGAAAAATTAGTTTTGATTATTACATGAATATTTGTTCAATCCCTTCTTCCTTTTTTCACTTTATGAAATGTTAAATGTTTTTAATTCTAACATAACATTTTGAAAGAAGAATTTCTCTTCAATTATAAGATCAGTTGAAAAATAATGTTTCTATATTTTAAAATTTATAGTTATAATCTTACTGTATAATAATGACGTTAGCATAAGCAGATTTAAATGAGGGAAATGATTTTAAATATACTTAATTTTACTGTTAGAAAAGACATTTATTTACGTAAGAGGTAGGATATTATATATATATATATATATATATATATATATATATATATATATAAATTAATAAGAAAAAGTAATATATAAAATATTGTATTTCAATAACCTTTAAACATTCTACTTTAATAATTTTATTTGATCTAACACTTTTTACGAGGGTCACTCACTTAAGCTGATTTAAGCGTAATAAATTTCTGATTTAGCAGAAGTTTAAAATTTTCAATCAGATAACAGCTTGCAGATATTTGTTTTTAAGCAAGATACAAAATCCATACAAATCCAATTGACTAAAAAGTAAAATACAAATTTGGAAAAGTATTCAGGTTTAAAAAGATGAAAACATTAATTTTTTCTTTCTATTTTCATACCTTATTTACAGTTCTTTAAATATTGCCTAACATCGCATTCAGCAATAACACACAATAATGAAATTTCCAAACGTTCGCAAACTACTTAGAATAGAAACTGAAATATCGATTTGTGTTGTTCAAATAGAAATACAATACGAATGTTTACAGATATTCGTCTGTTTTCGTCTTAGCAACTTTACCATTTATAGCAACTTCGACAACAATCTCAATGCTTGCAATTCGATCAAAACTTCAACTCTCTGCCGTGCAGTATATTAGATTTGATCACTCGTCTTACATGAAATGAAAGGAAATTCGGATATTGAGTAAAATATTCATCCTCTCGAAGGTAAACAACATATGATATATTTCGAATATCCAAAATAATTCGGAACATAGAGCTTGTTTACTGCTTTCTATTTCTTCTGAAATAATTCGAGTCAATATGGTTTCTTTTGCTTGCTTTTTTTTCTTTTATCGAATTTCGGTATATTGCGAATTTTGCGATAACACTGCTTCAAAATATTTATCGAAAAAAATGATAAAATTTTCTTATTCGGTTTAGAAACATTTGAAGGAGGTAAAAAGATTCTAATAGTGAAAAACAGATTATAAAGCGCAGCCTTATTGCTTTTCAAAATAAATTAAACATTTCCCTCGTTTCTTAATATGTGTTACAAAACAAAATAGTGACTCGAAACAAATATTAACTGTCAGAGAAGTAATTCTGATAAATGGAAATGACAGTCTTAGAAGTTGGACATTTTGGAGAATAATAATTAAAAACTTTCTTTAAGAAATACCACGAAGAAAATTCCTAAATTCAAGTTCTTTTCAAAAAATTTATTTAAGTATAGAAAAATGTTGGCATTTGAAAAAAATTCTATAATTTAGATACAGAATTTTAGGCGTGATCGTATACAATGCTTTAAACTTTTATAACTTAAATATTTTTCATTACCTTTTTAATCAATAATAAAACTGGAAATGCAATAAGATTGATTACTTCCTCATAATTTTACTTGAAAGTTCTCACATTACTCAAGACAATTGTTTTTTCTTGGGCTAGATTCTTCCGTAAGTTGTTTTACTGGAAATAATAACGAAAATAATGGTACTGTAACTCTGAACGAAAGTTTTCGAGTTTTTTTTTTTATTTAAACATTTAATCAAAAAGAGATGTTTGTAGATATCTAGATTATTCTAAGTAATTTATGAAAATAAATTCTTAAGAAAATTATATAAGTTATGTTAATGAAAATATACAATACTTTATTTTGATAACTCTGATGAAGGCTGAAAATGCTATTAAATTACTTGAATTTGCTTTAATTAACACTTTTCAGTATCATCCTTTTCCATCGCTTTCTGACTTCAGATGATAATTGGGGGGTTTATTTTCCGATTTTTTTTCTTCTGATTAAATAGGTGAGATGCTAAAAATATGCCTTTTAAATCTTGAATTCAGTAGCCTTTTCTGTTTTGCAATCATTTTCTTCTTTTCCTTTTCATTATTTTTACTTTGATTATTCTCAAATAAAACCATTTTAAAAAGTAATATTTCTAGAAATTATTCAATTCAGATGTTTCCCCAATTTTATATATATATATATATATATATATATATATACTGAAAATGTAGGAAAAAATAATTTATAAAATATTGAAAAAGAAAAAAGCCAAAAAGAAAGGTAAAAATAAATTAAAAAATAAATGAAAATATGGAACCCAGCAAGTCAAAAATGCGAAAGAGTTCAGAGATAAAGATTGCAAAAATAAAATGTAGAATACTAAAAATTGTCAAAAAAATCAAAATATAAGAATTACTTACAAAAATTCGAAGAAATGAAGATTCAAATATGTGGGTAGAAAGGTATAATAATTTTCAAACAAACAAAATGCTTCAAGATGGATATCAGATACTCGAAAGGAAAAAAACAACGTCATCGCCATATAAATTCAAAAAAGACTCAAGCTGTTGTTTGGTTGGTAATAAAGTGTAAAAGGATATATACTTTTGGTTGGTAATAAGATGTTTGGTAAAGGAGTAGAATGGTCCACAGAATGTATAAAAATTGTAAGCTGTGGGAAAGTAAATACGGCTAGACCACTAACAAGCCGACTTGTGTGGAGTATTTGAAAATATGAAACATGATTCGCAAAGATGTTATATATATATATATATATATACTTTTATTTAACTTTAAGTATCTTCCTATTTAAGAAATGTATGTTTCTTAAGATCACATTGTTTACAGTATAAATTGCACTTTTTATTATTTATCAAAGATATTTTTCAGTCGTTATGAGCCTCTTTCGAGAAACTAGTTTGTATTTAATAATAATAATCAGAAATAATATTATCAATCTAATTTATTTATAATGATTAATAAGCAATCATCCGAAATCCAACTAATTTTCCAAACATTTTTATTGAAATATTTTGTAACCTTAAATACATGACTCTTTCTTAAATTTTAATGGAAAGATACTCTTATAACAGCAGAAAAACAAACAAAAAATCCCTATAAAAGTGTAATTAGCAGAACAAAGTGGTTTGAACAAAATTCTTGATCACTGTAAATAACTCTCTTGTTGGATACAATTAGCATAAGGTTATCAACTTTTTTTTTAAACAAAGCATGTAAAACTACGAATTAGCAAAAAGAATTTCAGTAGCCATAAAGGATGAAAACGTAATCTCTTAGATTTGCATTTGTATACGGTAAATCGTTCTAGTGTAACTCTAACTTCATTACAATTTACAGAAAAGGCTATAAAAATATAATGATTTTTTTCGAGTAAAGAACAATTGCTGTAATGATCATTAGTCAAAATTAAAAAAAAAAAAAACATAAGAGACACCAGGAAACAGTAAATTAAGATACCTTAATTTAGTTAATTAATGAGTGTTAAGAAAAAAAGAGTAAAATCTAATGTTAACTTTCCATTAGAGGATGGTAAAATGTATTTATTTCCTCCCAATTTAAAACTGAATTATAGTAAAAATAATTAGACCCTTGATAAAAATATTACGGGTTTTAATTTATGGTTTTCGTTTCAGATACTATGTTAATTTAGATGTTAATATTTATTTCATTGATTAATTAATTAATTTGTACAATCTTGATTGGATAATTAATTCAATTCAGAAGGAAACAAGCACTGTCATGGGGAACATTTTGAATTCCTTCAAGTAACACTTCTACATTTTCGTCTATTGGGAGAATTATAATGACTATTAATTTCATTATTAACTTGCAATTCATAAGTCTAGATATGTTTCAAAGAAACCAAATTCGATACATAATTCTCATAACAAATTTAAGTTAAAAATAGGAAATAGATGTGAATTTTTACTATGAGCAACTTAGCACCTAGCAAAATAAATCATAGTATTTAGAGTTTTATGTGATCATCAGTTGATCAAAAATTAATTTACTCAAAAACATGATTGTGTCAGAAGAATTTGCAACTCCTCCTAATGGCACAATATTGATAATACTATTAAAAGATCAAATAAAACTAAATTATAATGCTCATGGGTTGATTAATAAACACAATTAATTAACTTCTGAATAGAATTTCCTAATTGATTAATCATTCCTAGAAAGAACTCTCTTATTTTTAATCAATCACAGGAAATTTTAATTTTTGAATTACATGGAATTCTACTTGACAGTTTCTGAATTATCGTTATTTATAAAATAATTCACTTAATGTTACATCATTGTCTCAAATATTTTTCGATCAAATGCTTTCTTCACAATCCTTATCAAAATACTTACACAAATTGATAGTGTGTTTGAATTACATATTCATACTACGTATATTTTAAATACAAAAAACGAGAAACCTTCGAAGCAGTGGATTTTCCTAAGTCACTTATATCTAAGAAAAAGTATTTAAAGTATTCTTGAATTTTAAATTATAGAAATAATACACACAAAAGTCTTTTTATGTAAACCAGCAGTATTGAAATTTATATATTGTTATATATATTTCCAGAAAATTGAACTACTTTAAAATTAACTTGATTTTACAGCAGTGATATATTTAGTCTTGATTAAAATAAATCTCATAGATTTGGCATGATTAAAACAATATTAAAATTAATTTAGAATAAAATAACATTAAAATTAATTTAGAATAAAAAAACATTAAAATTAATTTATAATAAAATAACATTAAAATTAATTTAGAATAAAATAACATTAAAATT
>BMAW01043507.1:111-50428 GCA_019974015.1 Nephila pilipes | reverse complement strand
CTTTAGCATTTCACTAAAAATACATTAATTAAGAAAATCACCACTAAAAGCTTAATGAGAATTATAATATATATATATATATATATATATATATATATATATATATATATATATATATTATATATATATATATATATATATATATATATAATAATATATATATATATATACTTCACGAATTACATTGCAAAACAATGGTAATAGCAGTATTCCAACATGGATGAAGTTGTTGCCATACTATAATACAATGTAATTCACTGAGGTGTGAAGGTTTTCAGATAATTGTCAGTATAAATGCACTATAACTAAGTCCCAGCATAGAATAGTATTAATTAGCCATTTCCACCTCTTCTAAAAAAAGTATCTCTCACGCCTGGAAAATAATAGTTTTATATATATATATATAATATATATATATATATAGTATTCAGGTCTCCCCAGGAGGTCCAGTAGTAATTGTCTGGCCAATTTTTATTTACATTTTTATGAATTAAAACAGAATGACAAGATTCTTATTTCTTTTCGTTACATATATGATTCTAATTATTTTAGATAAACTCGAGATTTTAAACCAAATATTTCATTTTACCCTAATTACTCCCAAATTATTAAAACTAATCTTAATTCAAATACAGAATTTTTAGATCTTGATTTGGAAATAGTTGACAATAGACTTTATTAGTAATATTTTGATAAAAGAGAGACTCTATGTAATTAAAATACCTTTTTGAACAGTAATTCACAAATCCATTTAGGAATATTTTATTGGCCTTTTTATTTAGCAAACAAATTAACTACACATAAATAGACATTTAATAACATTAAAAATTATCAACAAGAAACTGAATTAGAAAAAGATACTTAAAAACAATTTAAAATATTTAATGAAATGTTTTAAGATAAGCCACAGGGTTTAAAAATGAAAAAATAAAACTGTAAAAAAATCTGAAAAATGAAATCAGCAAAAAAAAAAAAAAAATCATCACTCGGGTTTTTTAACCTTTAAAATCAATATAAAGTTTAAATTTTTAAATAACCATTATAGAAAAAACTTATTAGAGCATATTATTTCCAGTACTAGTACACACAATTAACAACTAAATTTTAAAAACTGTTTTGTAAAAATTTGTATCTCTGTTATATTATTTTTAGATAAAAATATTTATAAAAGACATATTGGAAACTTATTTTATTTTCTACTTCACGCAACCATCAATTTATTACATTTTCAAAACATATATTCAGTTTCGATACTTGTGGAGAAACTAAAACATGTAATAAAACGAGGGTTTTAATTAAAATGTTTATTTATTCTGAAGGGAAAGTTTTCTGTCCATGTTACTTATGCTTCTACTTTTGTTCTCATTCATTTTCTTCAGAATAAATAAGCAATTTTTAAAAAGATTTCAATCCGAATCGATATCTTTGCTGAACATAAATGGGATAAAATAACTTTGCTCTACAGATTCGGTTCTTATCTTGTCACTATCAAAAATTCATTTCTGTGAATTCAAAAGAGTATTGATATTTTATTCAAAGAGAAAACGCGTTCTTTTGATACAAATTTTCTGTTCGCTTTGAGATTCCACTTTCCATTTTCATAAAACATTTCTCTTGAAATAAAGCTAAAAGATAATGGAAGAATATGGTACAAGAATAAAAAACTTATTTTTATTTGAAATTATCGAATATTCCAATTCTGAATATTCTTATGCTCATTATTGGATGCCTTAAAATGCATGTGGTAAACATTGCAAGCGAAGGATAGTTGGAAAAATATTTGTTATATGCAGAAACAGATATCGAATTTTGTCCTATCAAGAAATCTTTCAGAAAAAGAGAGAGAATTTTTGCTGTTTAGATTTTGGGATCTTTATATAGATTGTAATGAAGAAAAACCGCTGTTATACTATCATTATTTTTTCTAATATTCTGTTTAATAACTTACAGTATTTTTAAAAACTTGAATTAAACCACTTTCTAAGTTTATCTTAGTATTATTCTTAAAGAACAAAAATAAATAATAAAAACATTTCTGATACACCAAGTTCAACAATGTAAAAAAATGTTAAATAAAGAAATACTCTACATTTACGAATAAAAATACATTTTCAGATTAATATTATTTCGCATAATCACATTAAAAAGCATTTAATATGTTAGGATATTATAAACAAGTAAATTTTATAAATTACTTACTGAACATAATAATAATAAATAAAATCTGTTTAATATAATATTTATTTAGATCAGCAATCACAAATGTATTTTTCTTTCAGTTAACTTTTTCAAATTCTTCATCATTGGTTTTAATCTAATTCTAATTTAACTTCTTGATACTAAATATATAAAATATGTTTGCATATATTTAATCTAAAACTCATTTTAGTTTTCATTCGTATACATCAGGTTCAATTACAATTATAAGATCATAAGAACATAACAGTATGATAATGATACAAGCAATTGTTCATAATTCAAGGCAAAACCTGCTTGATTTCAAGACAATAGATTAGTAAATGATATTCCGAAATATATCATCTTTATTTTAATTCAAAAATCAGAAAGAAAATTGTATACCTAATTTTTTTCCATCGTAACTCTTTTTTTTTTAAATCTGATATCAAGAATTTGTTTTCAATAAATTCTTCTGAAACTCATGATTATTAACTTTTGGTCATGTTAGAATTGAATATTAGAATTTGCATTTAACACAGAGTCAAAATATCGTGATTAAAGGCAGATGTTTTTGACATCACTTTAAATTTAAAAGAAAGTTTTATTTCTTAAGCATTGCTTGTAAATTTTCCTAATTAATCTTGACTGCATATTATTTTGGGAAAAAATAATAACTCGAATTGAGATTCTTTAAACATCAGTGGAGAGAGAATTTCTGAGCTTGAGTTCGAAATTAATTCGTTCCTTTTCTCAGACAAGAAGATTTATTTCACTTAAACATTTAAATTTAATTAATTCTTTTCTTTTGACAAAGAAGGAATCGTTTATCTTTTTTTCTGTTTGATTCTCTCTTGCATCATATGAAAATTAAACAGACTTGATTTATAGTTAGGTAGATATCCGTTGAAATATCAAACTTCTTTTTATTCATCAAATTAAAATTACTTTCAGTTTAAAGCTTCAATATGAGACGGGAAAATTGAAAGTGTTTTTATGAATAATTATTTCAGTTTCAATGACAAGGAATTAAATTTAAAAAAAAAAAACCTTTTGTTTATTCTGGTTCATATATAATGAAAGGCCTTGCACAAACGGTAAACAAATTAATTGGAATATATTCTATGATTGAACTATTGAAAAAATATTGAAAAGGCATAGAATAAAATATTTATTTATGTATGCAGATGTATTAAAAAATATGATTTTTAAATACTACTACATATATGAATAAATATTTTCTGCGTGCTTTAAAAACGTCTGTTATGAATGTTAATTAAAAATAGCTCACTTCTGAGACACTGCATTACATAAAATGAGGATTTTATTCATCTTGTACAATCCTCAAGGATTTCGATTAATTAATTATTTATTAATAAGTTCTTAAGTAGATTTGGGCACTGTTTGCTCATTAATACTGAAGAATTAAAGTGAAAAAGGAAAAGATAATACTCTAAGAATAAAAAATAGGATTGCAAAAAAAGTATTGCATGAAAAGTGTGATAATAAGATTTTTTTCCATCTTTAATAAAACTTAAGTTAACATTTTCCAGACTAAAGGAGTTTTTAAATTGAGTACTTACCTCTCATAGAAATTTTACGACTTCAGATATTAACACCATTTCTTAAGTTGTTAGCAATGAAGCATTTTAATAATAATAAATCTATAAAAGTTCTCCGCGATAATTATTTTACGAATATCAAATAAAAATTGCTCATTATTTAAAGGCTTGAGTTTATTACTTTAATTTGCCAGATTAATTTTTTACTCTCGTGTTGGATTGCTATTTGTTAAAAATAAAGATTTCTTTTATCATATGAATAAAGTTTACGGAATGGTTGTGGCTGAATAAAACTACCCATTATTATCTATTTCCGGAAATAATTATTAACTGTTGAAATGTGAACATTCTTTATATAATCATCTTTTAACTAAAATTTTGCTTGACAACCAAGTTTAATTACAAAAAAAATGGGATGAAAATCAATATGGTGTATACATGTGAGCGTGTGATAAATTAAATTTATCCTCTCTTCCTTTTTATTTAATTATTCCTATTATAATTATATTATTCACCTCCACTTTTAACTGTATTAAATTCCTCTTAAACATCGCACTTGTTATGTTTAATAAAAACATCCTGAACCCATTCTAAAACCGGTAAATTTATAAAATATTTTTTTTCCGTAGAACTTCTTTTTCCTTGCTAGAATATTAAAGTATTTGGCTCTATCTAATGCTCTCTTTCTTTGTTGACACTTTCCATGTAAGACGCGTAACCTCTCGCGCTTTCATCATGGCAGGAACAATGTAAATTAGTTAAATGCTTCAATATAAATGAATAAAAATTAGGATTAATTAATCAAAATTTAACAACTGCTATCTTCAGCACACCAACACAAATAATAACAACCACCGAGATATTACATATGATGAATAGTATTTAAATGTAAACTACCTTTTTTCTGTAATGGAATAATACGTTTGCTATGATATTAACACACAGACGCAGAAAAATCAAATGCACATGTTAGGAACTTAAAGTGTTAAATCTGGTTTCATACAAACAAGAAAATTCAAATATATGTTTCTGAATTCAATCCCACACTAGACAAATTACTGTATAACAAACCGTCGAACACCAAAAGCTAAGAAACTAAAATTCTTGTCCCTCTAAATATTGTTAAATCATTATGAAATTTTATTTATAGTGCATAGGTAATCTATCAATACAAATCAAATAACATGACTTTGCGCATGTACAAATAAAATTAAATTGCATATCTATAAATACTATAAATAATATATTTATTAAATTCGTTAAAAATAATTACAGTAATCTAAAATATTAAATATTTGGCCCTCATATAGCAATTCCAAGTAATATGGATAGAGCAGACATGCCCAAAGATTTATAAATATGACAAGGAAAATAATTTATTAAAATATTTTAAAAAATTATTTAAGAACTTAAAATTTTTGAGCAATTTATATATATATATATATATATATATATATATATATATATATATATAAATACATTATTACTTATTTACATGTCTGAGAAAGCATTTAGAATTACCTTTGCATTTTAATTCTTTTCTCTTAATGCATGCTTTGTGTGTCTTGGAAAGTTCCTTGACCTTTATAATTTTTGAAATTACTATTTTTACTTTTTAATATTAAATTATTTACAGGTTTAATACATATTCTTGAAATATCCTTTACTATTATGTTTCCAGAAATTTAAAAACTGTTTACATGATAGTTCTTTAGATGCTTTAAGTTTTAAATAATGTGTTTTTAACTTCATAATTCATTTTATTTGATTTTACTATATATTTATTTTAGTTTTGAAATAATTACAATTTTATTAGTATTAATATTAATTAACTCTTTTTGCTGTAGCTATAATTAGGAATTTATTATGAATTTCTCTAGAAGTTAATTCGTATATCTATTTCATATTGTATGGCTTTAGAATTATGATATATTGCTAACTCAACAAAGATGCAATTTGGGCATCCCACTAAGTATTGCTCGAGGTATGGAAGCCTAGTGAAATTCCAGGTCACTAATTATACAACCCGCAAGCAATCAGCTAGGAATAGTAAATGCCCATCAAAATCATTTCAAACTAAACGGCTAGCCGGTAGCTTCATCAACGGAATGGTTTGCCGATAGCCTCATCAACCAAATGGCAGATAGCTTCTCAAATTACATTTTTACGGTCATGTTGTAATATGCAAATTTCTCATTATGAGATTCAATGCGGAAACTCCATAACATGACACGGAGAATATTAGAAGTGGGATCATGACATCTGGTATCTGTTATTTCATCGGTCGAGTCATTCTTCGTTTAGTATCCGTTTACAATAAGAATATTACTTCTAAATATTTTTTTCTATTTCAGACAATGGCTCTTAAAATGTTGTAAAAAGTTTTAGTTAACTGATATATTACTTTAAAATGGAAAAATATTTTTTACTTCATTTTTAAATAAAATATTCTTCAATACTTAAATAATCTCAGTCTACTTGAAATTTCTAATTACTTTTGTATAAAAAGAATACAGTACATCCTTGTTGAGTCAGATTAATTGAACCAGAGCCGGTGAGGGTTATAAAAAATCTGGGTTAATCAGAGAATGAAATGTACTTACAAAAAATAATCTGTATATTGAACAAACCGAGTATGAAACATATTGATAGAAAGTGAGAAGCAAAATTTATATGCTCTTAAATTTGTTTTATTACCTTTTCCATTTAAACAATATAGCGTCGTATGTAATCGGTCAACGGTGAAGAGATATGACTAAGATTTTGTTGTTTTGTACAAAATATTTGTAACGTCTTCCTTCTCCTCCTTTTTTTTATTTTATACTTTTACATCTGTTAGAATGTTTCAGTAAAGAAGGTAATTTTTCAGAAACCCTGAATGAAAGAAATAAATGTTATTTCGGAAATTTGCAGAACACTTCTTAATTTAACTTTCCTACCCCTCCCCTTCAAAAAAAAAAAAAGAAAAAGAAAAAGAAAAAAGGACTGTTCATACAGACCAATTCCGGGTTATGTGATCCGAGCTAAAAGAGTCTGACTTACAGTGATTCTACTGCATTTAAAGTTTTTTTGAGTTTTTTCTTAGAATATTGACAAACAGAATTGTTGGAGTTAGATGAAAAATCCATTATGGAGCAAGTTATATACTTTTTCAAGTTTAATATAATGTGACTGGAAATTTTATTATTTTATTTTCGCTTTATGCTCCATTGGTGAAGAGTCCAAACATTTTTAAAATCCTATTTATGACTATATACACTGACAAATCTGATGCATATATTCCACACTCGTAAAGTAAGAAATATAACATGGAAGAAGTACTTGACAAAATAAGACATCTTCACTGCTGAACAATTTTAAACTTCCTCATTCACATCAGTCTTTTTAAAAATTCTTTTTAATGTGATTTTATCATCGGTAATTTTTCTAATTACTGTTCAGCTATTAATTGATATAAATATACCCATTTTTCGATTAAAAAATACTCCATTTTTTATATATGTGTCTATCAAAAACTTATTTCAAAACAAACTTTATCTTAAAAGTAATTTTTTATTCATGTAAGAATTGGCAAATTATTGCATAGCATTATTTATTCTCTACAAAAATATGTTTAAGAAAAAGTAAATAGTAAATTTTTAATTAAAATTACCAATAAAAAACTAATATTGAAGCTTCAAAAGGAATAACTTGAGTACATTCTGTCAAATAATAATCTATAATTTTGTTTTTCCTTTATACGTATTTATTCAGTATACTTTCAAAGTATACAATTCAAAATTGTTTAAATGAAATAATATTCTATAGGGACAGAAATATAGAATGTCTCCTTATTAATTCAGGAATACTTGAAACACAATCTTTTCACAACAGCATTAAATTAAGTGCATATATGCAACTGACTGATATAAAGTATTCACTCAATAAAACTCCGTGCTTTTATTTCCTTCGGGTGAATTCTATTCTCGAGTGTCTTTAACAGTAATTTTCGTCATCACGTTTAACATAATGAAATAAAATTTACCATTTATTAAGTATAAGTTTTAATTTATCACCATTAGCAAACTTGTGACTTTAGAAATGAAATACTTCATTGAAGATTTAGAGTGAAATTACTTAGTTTTGGTATGAATCATATCGATCGTAATATGATTCCTTTTATTTGTGTTTTTAGCTAGCTGTATATTTCCACAAATGGTTCATTTGCTTACAAATCCACTACTTTTAGGGGGGGGGGTATTCGTAATATTAATAATTACACACGCCACATTTTAAAGGACAATTTTATCTTTCCGAAATTTTCCCGAATATGTTAATAAGATCTCTTATGGTTCGGAATGTCCTTTTTATTTTTTTTTAATATCAAATACAAAGATTAAAAAATAGCTATTTAATGCGAAACATTTACTTTCGCTGATGGAATTAAATTTAGTTACTATTTTAAAAAATTTTAACCGCAACCTTTTACATTTAATTTAAGAAAAATGTAAAATTCTTTTGTAAATTAAAAATGGTTTCTATTTGTTCAAGACACTATATAATGTGTTCAGTACTATTTAATTTTTGTACAAGAAACACATTGGACAATATTATTTCATTTTTATCTGCCGTTTGTAAAGTAAAAGTGAAAAAATTACAAATAAAATTTCATTAGAGTACATATGTTCCGTTCGAAACCAATTTTTAATTAGGTAACTAACAATATAAGAAAATCAAATGTTCTGAAGAGTAAAATAGAATTTTTTTATTTGCAAATACAGTTATTACATTTAAAAAACTATTTACTTTGAAAATACAATTATTACGTATTAACTCTTGAACTTTTTTTTCAGAAATGTAATTATTCTTCCATGTAATCTGTTTATTAGGTATATAGGTTTAAAATAAAATATTTAAAGTTAAAGTGTAATGCAATAATTCAGATGATTGCTAAAAAATGTAAATTTAATGAATGAATTCTATGAAGTGCATATAGAAAAAAAATATAAATTTTTTGAAGTATCTTTTAAAATAATTCACGCATCTAATATATTCTTCGATATATTTAAAATTAAATGATTAAAAATTTTAAGAATTGTGATAAATTTTCATTTTTGCACCTTTTAAAGTATCAAAATCTAAAAGAAAATTTTATATGACATAAGATAAACTTTATGATATGTAATTTAAATTATCTTTTCATCCCTCTAACTTCAATTTTAGTCTGACTAATAATAAGAAGAAAAAATAAAGAAATAGAGTATTTAGACTTAAAATTAAAAATTTTAAATAATAAAATCAATAGTACATTCATGAAAAAAAGCAAAACGTTTATTTCTTTATCAAAAGAAGCCTTTCTGGAATAATCGCATATATATTTCTATCTTTCAAAACATGACCTTTAAATATATTATACGCAATAAAATCTTAGCATTCAATTCTTCATTAAAAAGGATAATTAAAACTTTTCATTAGTTCTTTTAAAGCAGAATATTCTATTAATTTTTAAGTAATCATTTAAAAATGCTAAATATAAATTTGTATTAATATAGATCTTTTTACATAAATAATTTATTAGAAGAATTTTGATTTTTCTTTTTATTAAAAGTATTTATTTTATTCCCTTTTTGACGAATAATAGAGGCACGAAGGATAAATTGATAAATTTTTGAATTAATTCAACTACTCACAGTATTAAATATAATAGCAAAAGAAGATTAATGTTTTTTAAAAATATTTTAGAGCTTGTGTAATTTTTAATTAGGTTTTCTTGGTATGATAGTATTCTCCCGTTTAGTTGAATTGGCGGCATTTTTTTGGTCTTAATTCCATAAAATTAAAAATTAAACAATTAATCAAACAAGTAGAATAGGCGACGGGGAATATATATATAAACAATCACCTTTTTGGAATTTACACACTTCAAAGAAACAAGTATAATGTGTGTTCGTGGTGAGTGTAAAGGGTTTTACAGCAGTGTTTTTGTTTCTTGAAAGTAGAAAGCGAATTTTTGAAGTTTGATGGATCCTTTTAAGTTAGCTAAAATAGATTTTGTTTCTTTGTTTCGTGTTCTTCCTTTTTAGTTTCTGTTTAATAGCATTTTTTGAAATCTGGACTTTGATTTTGAATTTCATAGTTTTACTAATTTGCTTTGAGTGAGATGGATCCTTAAGATGAGACTAGCCAGGTATCTCAGTACCAAGTCTGAGACAACATTTTAAATACTTCGTCTCTTTTATTAATTGTTCTTTTTTTTTTGGTTCATTTCTATAATGTAAGTTTTAGTAATATTTATGTCTTTAAGATTAATGTAATAATTGAATTTTTTTTAAATTACTAGTTTTAGCTTTAGCTCTAAATATAATTTATTTTTTGCAATGATATTAATGGTATTTATTATTAACTTATGTATCTACTCTATTATGTACTTCTTTTGTACCATTATATATATATATATATATATAAGGATATAGAGAGAGAGACAGAAAAGTTATAATAAATTATATATAACTAAATAATAATTTAGGTACAAAAAATTAAGATAAGTATTTTAACATTTAGAAATTTTATGACAACTAATACATAAGACATAAAATCCAATTAATTCTTTCAAAAACATATTTAAGCATGATAAATATAAAATATATTTGAGATTATTTTTTTATAAAATGTGTTTGAATAATATTATCCATTTTGAATTATATTTCAATTATGAAATACATGAACATGCTGAGATAAGTTTCTTTAATAAATGTTTTTATTTAAATAATTCATCTTATACAATCAATAGATGGTAATTCTTGTATATTATAATAAAATATTTTATATAATTTTTATGGTGAGATTTGAATTATGTTAATAAATCATTATTATTATAATTTTGAGCTTGAATTTAACTGGTAAGTACTCGTTTCTTTTAACAAGTTAAATTAGAATTATATTATTTCTTTTTAATTAAGGATTATTTCGTATGTAATAAGGATTAGTTAGTGTCCTCGTTCGAATGATTTCTTAGTATTAACTTGTTTCTTTCTTTCCAAAGTAAAAATGCAAAGCGGATGGTTATAATCCATAAAACATGTTTAACAAGCATTTGCTTAAACTGGAAACAGCATTTTAAATTACTTTACTTCCATGGTTAAAAGAAGATTTTGATAATTATATAAGTAATAAAAGTATTGTTATCTTGTTAAATGAAATTCAGCACAAAAATAGCTTTAATGGAATTATGTCAACTCATGAACCAAACTAAATAGAATTAAAAAATTAGTAATAATATACATTTTCATTGAATTAATTCCATGATTTCCTACTCAATTCAATTGTAATATATTTATTGTAGAAAGTCTTTATTTTCAGCCATCAAATTTCTTTTAATTAAATGTATACTTTTATTAGGATTACTTATACTTGGTCATAAAAAAAAATTTCATTGATATGTATCTTTTAAAATGCCTGAACGAGCAGCTGATTTTCTTGAGAACTCACAGCATTTGGAAAAACTTGAAAAGCAATTCTTTATGTAGTATTTTCCAACTTTGGTTCATTAAAATGGATATTTTTTTTCAAAAAATTCGATTGAAATAAAAAAAGCGTTACTACATTTCGTAGTAACCTAAAAGAATCTAGTTTCCGTTACGTGCTTTCTTCCTCCATGATTGAAGAACGATCCTTTGAAAAGTAAGTAAAATAAAGAAGAAGTTTACTTTTCTTCTTCCTTTGTTCGAAACTCTTCCGGTTCAACTGCATTTAACAAGAGTTTTATTTTTCGGGGTAGATAAAATTTCATTTTTTTTTCAACTATCTCCTTTAGTCAAGAGGAAGTTTAGCTATATATATATATATAAGCAATGATCTTAAGATATATTGATCTTTTGAAAAAAAAAAAAAGAAAACTCAATTATTAAGATCAGATCCATACAGCAAACTTTATTCGATCCCATTTCTATAAGTTGGATATTAGTAGTAGTTCTTTAAAGTGATAATAACTTCTTTAAATTAATATTTATACTTTGAAGGAAAAAAAAAGAAAAATTATTTGTTAACTTGTATTGGAGCAAATCAAATTAACATTTCACATTCTTACATCAAGCCGCCCTCTTTCATACCGACTCTAGATGAATGAAATAATAACACTGAAATTTTAAATAAGTTTTAATAAAATATACTAATCTTAATTTGACTATTTCAGGAGAATCGATACATTTTGCGCCTTTTTCTTTCTTTTCTCAAACTTTTTACAAGTTTTATTTATTTATTTAAAGAAATCTAAATTAAATTAAAACTCTGATAATATTGTTACATCAAATAAACACAAAATCTTTCAACATCTCATGATTTGAATTTTATAAATCAACATTAGGGAAGTTTAATTCCAATTATCTAAAAAAATTACAATTTTTACCATTTCTTTTGTTTTTTTTAAAACAAATATTGAATTGTGTCTAATATCATTTTAAAAGAACTTGAATTTAATACTTGAGAGAAAAAAACAAAATAATTTAAAATTTTATAAACAAAAATCAAATCGCTAACATCTTTTGGCGTATTCTTAATTCATCAACACCAATTTTTTTTATTTACAAGTCAGGACGCTAGAAATAATTTCTATAGAATTTTTTTACATATTAATATAAAATACTAAACAATTTAGATAAAATCTTTTAATTAACAACTATGAGAGCTACAACGAAAAGCCTAAACAAGTGATACATATTCATATTTTGTTCTGGTAAAATATAATGTGTGACATATTATAAGTTCCGTAACAAAGACATATATATATAAAATATATAAACACATCGATCAATACTCCCATGACTAACTCCAGAAATGGGCTCAAAACCAGTAACCAGGTCTTTCTAGGTACTAACCTTTCTTGAAACGTGTCAAAATTTTAAGTCGATCGGACCCTGGAAAAGATTTTGAAGTGAAGTAGGTGTTTTTCCAAGGGTGCGCGATTGCTTTCGATGAAACAAAAACAGCAACGAGTCGATGATTCAGAATGTTTATCTATTTACTCGCAACAAAAAAGATTTCTGCGGAAAAAAAAAAAAAAGATTTGAAAAAGCGTTGAACGATTGTATCACCCTAAAAGGTGATTAACAAAAGGTGTTATGTTGATGAAAAAAAAATTTTGCAAAAAAAATGTTGTTTTCAATTTTATACTCGGGAGTTATTGATCGATGTGTTATATATATAAATGTTATATATGAACACCTTTTTTTCAATTAAAACTGTTTATTCCTCTTGATGAGAGAGTGAGGCACTAAATATATATACATTATTAAAATGGGTAATAAAAGAGGTGTTTTACGTTGCCTTCCTCTATCACGATAGAAGGGAGCAAATTTTACCTTGTTTCGAATTTATAGGTAAGAATGTGTCCAGTTCTCGTGATAACTCAAGTGGTATAAAATGAGGATTCTGAGGGATTTTGATGACGTCTATCAGTCTAGTAGGGATTATTTCCGACAGATTTATGATTATGTGAAAGTTGTTTCATCAGATTTTATGAGCCCTTGATCGCATAAATTAATGGATAATTTAAATTGATATCAGCAAATAAGGAAGAACTCTCCATTAATAGAATGGGACAAATTAGAATATATATATTTAAATTTTGATTCTGCACCATTTTTGACATAAGATTCTTCTGCTTGAGGGCGGTTTTGCGAGTAAAGGAAATTTAATTATGAGAACTATTTTGAGTCAGTTGCCGAATTCAAACTGTTTTATTTCGTTTTGGTTTTTCTCACTATTTTTTTTTTTTTTTTTTTTTTTGATAAATTTGTATCATATTTAACATTTTACAAGTTTAAAGGGTTTTTTCCCTCCTTATTTTTATACGTAATTAAGTATACTAAAATAAATTAGACTATTTTTTTTTCTTTTATTAATTTTTTTCTATCTTTCAAAAAGGTTTTTATGTGTGTTTTCTTTTTGTAACTATTAATTATTTTGTAATCCTTTATTAATGTCTTTTCCTTTATTATTTCTAGTACTAATGAAACTTATTTTAATTTTATTTTATGTACACCTTTCATTATATATATACACACACATAACATATATAATATATATATACATATATATATATTATATAATATATACATATATACATATGTGTCTGTGTGTGTGTGTGTGTTTGTGTGTTTGTGTGTGTTGTGTGTGTGTGTGTGTGTGTGTGTGTGTGTGTGTGTGTGTGTGTGTGTGTGTGTGTGTGTCTTTTTAAAGATTTATTCAAATATTATACTGATATTTGGAATTTTTCTATGATGAAATATTTAAAAAAAATTTAAATAAGAAATTTCTGGAAGTGAGTAGAGTTTTTTCAACACTCTTTTATGTCACTAAAGGGTCAGTTGTTGATATTTATAAATGAAATATTAAGGCTTTAAAGAATATCAAAGTATCATGTTACAAATAAATCTTATGAAATGTAAATATTCTGAATAAACAAAAATGCTATTTTATAGAAAACAAAACATAATGTATGTGTGAAATTTCTCATTCTGTTAGCTAAGGTAAAAACGCAACTACGTAAAATAAAAAAAAAATATTTTCAATAAAGAATTTCTGTTCAATAAATAATTTCTCTATATCAAAAGATTTATTTACTGAATATTTATAATTTTAATTTTGTTATAGAAGTTCCTAAATGTAAATCAGTTGTTAGAAATTTAATCTTGAAAACCGATTCTCGTTTTAAAACTTTGTTTATATTCGTATATAAGTATGTGGAACTTAAATGTGCATACATTCACACATTTGCAAGTGATAAAGTGTAAAACATTATGGAAATACGCATTAATAACTACAACTCGTATATATTGAACTATACATTAAACGAATAACAAAATCTCTAATCATTTATGTATACTTTAGACGAATGAAACAAATATATTAAATACATTTTAAGCAATCTCATTATTTTTATAACTCTGTTTAAATACGTACACCAAATATGTATTTTTGTTCATTTGAAAATATCAATGATGTTTTAAAAGTCTCTTACGATATCCAACAATGAAATCATAATAAGTACTTTTAGAAAAAGCGACTTTAATGTTTTCTAAATCCAAAAGATTATTATTTACTTTTCGAAAAGTAACAAAAACAAGAGACAATTTCAAATTCATGATTTGGAAAAAATGTTTTGATGTTATTGCATGGGAAATGTAATTTTCCAATTTCTTTCCCAAAATAATTGCAAATCTTTTTCCCAGTTACGCAGTATTCTAGAACGAAATATGTACTTTTTATGACTAAATGGAATGTCTTCCAAAAAGAATTTAGAAATTCTTAATTTTATTTCGTTATAATATTTTTTGAACAGTATTTGGTTTCCGATTTCAAGGCCGCTCCGTCAAGAACCATTTAACGTCATAGACATGGTATTTTAATAAAACATGATGTATGTGCATTTTCGTATTTCGCTTCCTTTTCAGATAATATGAATTAAAAATAATGATGTTGTTCACAATTATAGTTTGGCTCGATTTGAAGGCATTTCATATCATATTTCCAATAAGCAGTTGTTAACGATGAAATATTTCAAATGGTTTCATTATTTCTTAATACTTTATTTACGATGTAACTCTTAACAAAAAAAAATTTCCATATTACGCAAATAATCAACTCAGAGTGTAAAAATTCTGATTTTGATTATTTCACATTACCAATTAATAAGATAATATATAAGTCATTTTTTTCAATTTAGTATTATATATATTTTTGACATAATTATTATCATCAGCATCTTTGAAATCAAAAGTAATTTACAAAACCACGCAGAGTAATATGGTAAAATGATCCACCTTACGTAGGAAGGGATGCTTCTGGAATATATATACATTTGTGGGGAGGGGTATGTGTGGCGTGTGTATGTGTACATCCGAGGATTGTTTCTTTTCAACCTCCAATCGAGCTGCTAAACAAACAAACAAGTGGTAGGAAGTGGGAATGAGAAGTGGTTGATTACGCATCTTTCTAACTATAACATTTGCTATTACCGATTTCATGCTTGATTGATGTAGACAATTTAAAATTGAGTGAACTGAAATTCACAATGAAGAGGTATGAGTAGGCAAGTCTGTTCAAACAAACGTACAACAGCAGGATACTTGTGTCTAGAAGGTTGGGGAGAACAAAAAGGTATTTTTCTTGTTCAGTTTATCGGACTGGGAACTCCATCAATGCAACTGTTTATTATCAGACATTACGACTACTGAGAAGAGCAATTCAAAACGAAAGAAGAGGAATACTGTCTTCTGTTGTCCTCATTCATGACAACGCTCGGCCTCACAGTGCTGCTGTAACCCAGTAACTTCTAGAGAAGCTTAAATGGAAAGTTTTTGATCAACTAATGAATAGACATGACTCAATGCTAAGTGATTTTCATCTCTTCCTTGAATTGAAGAACTGGCTGGGAGATTAAAGCTTTCTGACCATTGAGGAGCTTTTAAAACAAAATAATACCGGGCCATTTCACATCACTGGTTGCAACATCTCGGAAAGCTCGTCCACTGATATGACAATTGTCTGTATCTTCACGTTGATTATGTGAAAAAGAAACCATATTTGTACATAACTTTTGGAAAAAAAATCATCTTGTTCTGTGCAGTTGTCTATCATATTTGTGCACACACACACACACACACACACATATATATATATATATATATATTTAAATCTCAACACCAAGAAGTAGTTATGTTTTATAAACGAACTTTTGGAGGCGTGTTTGTGCTTCTGAGATATGACGTCTAATCAAATTTTGCGCTATAAGAATGCAAGTAGAGCTAGTATTTCAACTATGAACAGGTAAATCTTGCTTCCCTTAAATACGCGTTGTAAACTTTGAGAGCGTTAGTTATCTTCTGGATTGTTCACGCATTATGTATTAGATTTAAGTCAAGATTGCCTTTTAAAGAGTCGAGGAAGGCATATCATCAGTTTACTGAGTTTGAGCAAAACCATGTTATAGGGCTTCCAGAAGGTGTATTTTCTTTTCTCGATATTGTCATTTGCGCAATATTGTGATGAGATTGTATTCAGGGACGTAATCAGTCGTGACACCCTTAGTCACGGGAAGGTGCATTTACAAGAAAAATCAAAAATGCATTCTCAAGATCCGGCCGTACAGGACCCCTACAGAGAGGGAAGACCGTTGTATTCACCTCATGGCTGTAATGCATTATACTGCATCTACTGCAGAAGTTAGAGTTTCTATTAGCACCAGAGTGACACAATAAACTATTAAAGATAGCCAACTTGAGGAATGACTCAGAGTCTGATATCCTTTTGCGTTTATTCCACTTGCACAGTAATATCATGTCAGAATTTGCTGGAGGTTAGAATAGATGTCTGCCGTGTTCTCATATGGTAGCCTTTTCTGTCTTGGTGATGGTCATATGTTAGTTAGAAAGAGGTTATATGAGTGCTTGGAGCTAAGCTGTCAGCAGTGGAGACACACTGGACCTACACCAGAAGTTAAAGACTGAGGAGAAATTTTCTATGATACCAGAGCGTTCTCTCATTGTTATCCCATATATCTTTACAGTCCAATCTTGCGTTAGACTTGTGACAGAACTGGTTATGCTGCCATTTTTGATCACTATTCCAGGAAACATTTTCCAACAAGATAAATCTCGTCCAATGCTTCACCTAATGTGTCCTACAAAGTGTTGACATTTTGCCTTGGCTTGAGAAATCACCAGATATTTCTCCCATTGAGCTCTCATGAAACACTATTGGACAACAAATCCAGCGTCGTACACATTCAGCACGTCCTGTAGTTCATTTGACTTACCAAGTGCATTAGGCATGGAACTCAATTCCACAAAACAACTGTACCTGTACAACACAATGCAAGCATGCTTTCATTCAAAATCTCGGTGACTACAGCAGTTATTAATGTATTACTATTTCACATTTAAAATGAATCACCTCGCGCATACCTTAGCCTTAACTTTAATCAAATAAATATGTTATCTAAGTTACCGAGACAAATTTTTCTTTAATTTAATTCCATCCTTTTTTTTTTTTTTTTTTTTTTTTTTTTGCATAAATTTCATTCCTCTAAACTAACCTTTTTCTTGGAGTTGAAAACTGCTTGGTGACAAGAGTTGCATTTCAGCAGATATTTCCGGCTCCGTACTCCATAATTTCAAGGCTGGTTACGAAGATGTTTTACATTTAAATTGACCTTAACATATTTCATTATTTTATATGATGACTTTTGCAAAATCGAGAGCTTTTCTGACTATTGTCAACCAAGAATGCTCATAACCATAAAAGTTGTTATTCTTCATTTGCCCTTTTTCCACATATGAAGTAAAATTTGTAGCGATAATTAATAATGGTACAATGTCAAATTTTTCTCATTAAGTTTTAAAATATTACTTATGACCCTTTATTTAGTGAAAATAAACCGTATTTTTCATCAGTTTAACTATATAATTTCTCTCAGAGAGAATTTTAAAGTCAGTTTTTGTTTCTTAATTTTAATTAAATAACTTAAGAAACATCACATTTCAACGTGTAATTTATTATTTTAAATTAATTTTCGCTTACGGTCAAAACATTGCTTCCTTCTAGCAAACATAATTTATTTCATAACTTCAAGTAGAAGGAATGACAAATAAGGCTAAGTTTCTTAGTTAGAGTTTATTTTTGCTCTTTTCCAGTATTTTAAAGTGTTATTATAATCATTTAAACACATATTTTAGTTATTCTAAGTTGAGAAAGCTCTTTTTCACTTCATGAGTTTATCAATCATTTAATTATTATCAACCTTAATGAAAATAGGCTTCAAAACGATAGGTGAATCTAGTACTTATCTATAGTAATAAAAAGAAGAGTTTGTGTGTATATCGAGGGACGTATACATGTAAAGAGCAGAAAGATTGCGTTACTCAAAATCATGAAGTTCCGTACAAAAAAAAATCTATCAATACTGATAGCGTGCAACTTGAAGCCAGTCGTTTTCTTTCCCTTCCGAAACTCACTTTAAAATATTTTTAAGAATTTAACTCCTAAGTGTTTGATGAGGCAAATTTTATCTTTATTGCACAAGATTGTGACGCAGATTACGTCACATGACGTCACAGTCTTTGTTGCTTCTGGCTATCTTCATGTAAATTTTTTGAAGGTACGAGTTTTTATGAGTGAAATATTTATTCATATATTTGTTATTTGCTGCAAAATGTAGTTGTTTGGGTATAGCTGTTTTTTTTATACATTTGTCTTTCTTTTTTATATAGAATGTTGACTATGTTTCGAATTAATCATTTCATGATGCCTGATAGAACTTTTTATTATAAAACAATATTTCCAACAAAATATTCCAAACATTTACTATAGCATTTGTGATATTGATATAACTTCCATTCAAAACATTTCTAAATATTTTTTGCATGCCGCAATGAAATATCTACGAAATATTCTTTTAAATTCTGATGTCCCATAGTTTTCTTTTCTCCCCTTCTTTTGATCCTTCGTTCCTTGCCAGTTCCAGTATCTTACTAAAAACAGTTGTGTTTGAACCTCTTGACCTAAGTTCGATTCTTCGCTTTGTTTTCCTTGCACTTTGCACCTTTTATTCGGTAATTTCACACAAACTAAAAATTTCTTTTTTAAGTTTCTTTTCTTCATAATAACTAATTTATTATTTTTTAATAATTATTTTCTCATTCTTTAAATTTTTTCCTTACTAAATAATGCTGAAGGGGTTTTCGTCGCACACTTGGCTACCTACTCTCTAACAATACATCACAAGATTTCGATTATCTTAATATTTGAGAAATCCAATTTATTTTAAGAGGACAGAATTTATTTTGAGTCTGTAAATTAATAATCCACTTTTTGGTGAATCTTAGACAATATCGATGAAAAAGGTTAATTTAGGATTTCTTAAATTTTTTTAAATCATTCCATCCAATACGATTCAAATGACACAATATTCATACGGTATTCGGAATGAACGTTTAGCCCTCTTTAAAAAAAGAACAGGAAGAAAATATCAATTAGTAGATTTTATTTTAAGTTTTAAATGTTCAACAGTTATTTTTTTAACTCCTTCGCATATTACTTTCCATGACGTTACGGTCTGTACTGATAGCTTATTATTTTTTAAAGAATTTTTTGGAAATCTTTATGTTTATTCATTTTTTTTTCATTATAAAATTTATATTAAAATTATTTTACAAAAATTTTTTTAGTTTTATTTTGAATATTCTCCTGGGCTAAGAGTGTGTTTTCCCGCTGGTTATAAGTAGAAATAACAAACCTAAAATAGTAGAAGAAAACATAACAAAGAGTTGTAAAAATAGATTCAGGTTATTACACATTTATATCTAACTATAAAAATTCATTTAAAGCGTAATATGGCAAAAACTAATTTTAATTTTTAAAAAAATCAGCATATATGAGGTCTTATTATAGATGGAAAGTTTTTTCGACAGTTTTATTCTTGCTATATCATAAATAGAATTATAAATGTAAGAAATAAGTCTTTTTTATAAAAAAAAAAAAAAGTAGACATGGTACTCATTTAAATTATAGTTAATGCACTGTGGAAAATTTATTTTGTTTCTTTTTTTATGTAATTCAGTAGATTTACCTTGTATGATATTGACGAACAACCACAATTTTAAAATATATATAAATGTCGAGATTATACATGGTGACGTGAATTTAATTAATGCTTATAACTTCAATATATTTTAACTAAAATCAGTGCATTTTATTTTTTTTAATCATATTTCAAATAAAAGAATGGTTTTAATGACCCAAACAAAGTACAAAATTTCAAATTACTTTGCTTATACTTCATAAATTGTATATTTATAGCACACCGATTCCCTCCAGTCTTCAGAAATGGTGCTAGGTAAACAACTCTAGTTTTCCAATCAACTTCATTCAGATAAAGAAAATATGTTGTTCGTTTAATCATCAATTAAGGAACAGCTTAAAGCATGGATCGATATGTTCAAAATATTATGCTTCAAGGAGCAATAGTCACAGATGTTTTTACTTTTCAGAGCTGGCTAAGGAGGGATAATAAATTAGAGGAATTGGTCCAGCTTTAAATTTCATCCTCCAAACCTAGGTTTATCGAAAATCAATAAAACTAAGAATGCGGGGAATCGGAAGAAATATTTGAAATGGCGCAAATGACTTTTTTCTGCTATTTTCATTCTCCCTGCCCCCCCCCCCATACCTGATACACGCCTTTTATTTGCGCCATGTAAAAACAAATTGTTACTGTTTCCAGATTTTCTTTCCAGCACTTCAACTTTATTGTATTCGTAGAGATTTATTCATTGTTGAGTGGAATTGACTCGCTAAAAGTCCAGTACGATAAAATTGGGTCTCTTTTATCGCATTCCTGTGAATAATGTACTTTAGTTTGCTTTCTGAGCATTACATGTCCCTCCGTATGCTGTTTAAGTTTTGAAAGCGATTCCAAAGATGGCTGAGATAAATTTTATCGCATTTGGGGCACATTCTCTCGAAAAAAAAAATCGAACAATATACCAATATGTCTGTTATTCAGGAAGGGGAAGTTTACTTTTTTTTATTTTAAATAAATGATATTTAAACATATTCGAAAGTCGAAATAAATTAAGAGTTCATGCATACGAAAGAAACTTGTCTTGTTATTACAATATCATGAACAAGTAATGGAGCTTATCTATAACATACATTTATTATGATTATTTGGTAGTGTATAAGGGTAGCAATCAATACTCGTAGGTAAATATAAAGAGTTGCTTTGAAGTCTAAGAAAGGACTGAAAAATTGGTAAATTAGATCAAATAAAGTCAAACTATACAATTTCATATAAATTTGAAAATATGGGATTACCACGAAATGTTAAGGCTCAAGATCAAACATGTAAGAAAATGCAAATCATATTTGACATTCGAGATGGAATAAAAATGCTAGCTTACGTTGGAATGAAGTTGAAAAAAGAGAGCTCATTGTGGAAATTCTGCACAAGAGAATATATATGTATATATGATAGGAATGAATACAGTTTAAGACGAAAAATTTCTGAATTTCTTCAAATGATTTGAACTTTTATAACTGTACAGAAAAGAAACCTTTTTTACCTAATATTAATTATAATAAATATTAATAATAATAATGACATTTTACGAGCACAAATTAATGCTTAAAATTAGTTTCGACTTTCAAAATAAAATATCAAATCAGCTTTACTTTATTTTAACGACTCTTTATAGTTTATTTAATAAAGTATAAAAAAAAAAACTATCCAGCAGTTAAATTATTTTACATAAAAAATTTATGCACTAAGCATCACTAGTTGCTTTCCAAAATGCTATTTCAAAAGATCAGTATCACATTTCAATCGCAGCCAATTTTAAATCTTATGTAATTTTACGCAGCTTTTTGATTAACCAGACAAATGACTTGCATTAAATATATAGGAAACCTTTAAATAAAAACTCAAATAATAATTATGGAATACAAACCTAGATATGAATATTTTTCATTTATTAAATGTTTCTGGAAATATAGGTATTATTCATATTATATGTTTCGGCGATTTGCATTATAATTCAGGTTCTCCCCCCCCCAAAAAAAAAAAAAACTTTTAAAACACGTTGAGATAAAGGGATCTATGTAAGTTGAAAAAATAGAGGGATAATTTTATAATTTTTTTTATTTCACTAATATCCAAGATTATTTTCAACTGCGTAATGTAGTTGGTTTTACAGCAAGAACTATAAATAAGGAAAATAAGAAGTCAAAGCATATTATATTTCAAAGTGAAATTTACTCAAAATTGATAAGCCTGATAATCACCATCTGTAAATTAAGAAAATAAAAGTTTGTGCTTAATATATTTCGGCATAAGATCTTAAAGTATTTTAACTTTTTTATATATTAAAAACTACTTACATTTAAACAAAATTATCAATAGTCTATTTTGATTGTCTCGTAGTTATATTAATTCACTGATTGGATTTAAAATTTAAAAAAAACAAAACATTTACATACGCAACAAGCATTTACAAACACATCTTTCAGATAAACATAAGATATTTTCCCTGAACTGAAGAAAAAAATAATTTTATTTCATCCAAATCGTATCAAAGAATTTGTAGATTTGGTTAGTTACACACAGTTACTTAACAAATTACAGAAGATTTATTAAAAAAATTAGTGCTTTTGTTACGAAACCTTTAATGAGATAACAAGGAATTATTATTTACCATGGCTTGTTCATAAAATATTCTTACTTAAACGACTTCCTTTATAAATTCTTTTCATACATATTTCTGCATCCATGCATTAAAAGTAAATCTTGTAATCTGTTGATTTCAGTGAATATAAACACGAACCATTTATAAAATAATTCCACTGTAATATAAATATAATTTCTTTTATATATTTTCTGTTGTTCACATAATAAAAATAATATGTTAATTCTGCATGTGTTTTATTTGAAATTATCGCAACGGTAAGATTTTACGCCTTTCAGATATCAAGTCATTCGTAGGAAAACAATCATTGTATTATGAATCAAATTAACAAAAAAAAAAAGTTTAATGAAACCCAAAATGGCAGATTAATTTTAAGATAATATTTTTTGTTATTAACTATTGATTTTTAATCACGAAATAATTTTTGAGCAACTGTTAGTGAAATAATATTTAGTTTTACCAGCATTATTTATGATCGATCTGTTGTATCCAATATTCAACAGCTTGAAATCAAAATATTAAATTATACTCAAATTCTATTTAACGGAATTCAACATTTCTATTTCACAAATATGTGGCACGTAATATATTTAATTTAGTATTTCATTCACGATACGAAAATATTCAAAATCTTAATTTAATTGATAAAGTATTTTAAGCAGCTGCTTAAAGACATTAATACTAGGTTAATTACACAATTACACACATATGATATAGAGTAGGCTTACATGTAATTCCTTTCATAATATTAATTAAAGAGGCTCGTCTTAAAAGAGTTAATCTAAAAATTAGAGGAGTTTAGATCGGCATTATGTAGGAAATTAATACAAATTACAGAAACTGCGGATTACGTTATAATTAGTTAATTAGTGATATTAATATTTGAAAATTAAATAAAGTATGAGAATACATTTACATACAGAAAACATTTACATTATTTATATTATTTATTGTTCAGAACATTAAAAATATTTACTCGAAGTATGGTTGCTTATACAAATGTTAAAATAATTAAGTGAAAGTATCGCTTATTTGTAAAAGTCAACTTGAGTCACTTACTTTCAAAAGAATTTAAAATATTAAATGGCTCCCCTCTTAATTTAGTCAGCTTTTGTTCATTTTTTAGAACATTTTTACGGATGATTTTTTTCTTGATGATTTATGTCATTCAAGGTATTATTTCAATTTATTCAATATTCAACTATGTTGTAAAATGCATAATTTCCACAAATCAAACATCAAAATGTAAAATTAAAACACATATGAATAAGAAAACGTAAATATATAAAATTACGCATGTATTTACTTTAACAAGAATATTCTTTGACATTTTCGAGAGGAATTATTTTATTTATTTTGATTTTTTTAAAAATATATTTGAAAATTCTGAAATATGTTCCTTTCATGATAGAAAAAAATAATTCGTCTGCATGAAAATTGTTACAAGCAATTTAAATAAAATAATATTCTACTTTGAACAAACGACATAGTTTTATTATTTTTAAGAATAACTATAATTTTATAATTGCATACTCGAATTTTAATGGTAAATAACAACCTTCAAGATAAATATGTTTTTAACTGTAACTTTAACTTTTTGGTTTTAAGCGATTGAGTATATTTAAGATTTTTATTGTTGTTTTTTAAAAAAAAACACTTATGTCATAAATCTATTTAGATCTTATTCATAAAATCTGTCACGAATAAATATTTTAAAATAAGGAAGAAGAAAATTAAATTTTTTTGTCTGTCTTATTATTTTACATTTATATTTATGCCAGATAAAATATAAACAAGAAATTTTCTCGAGGGAGCTTTAATTGAATATAAACATAGAATAATGCGAATAAGAATTGGCTAGAAAACTTTAAATGTTTCATTCAATTAAGGATAAATTAGTTACATTTTTCAGTAAAAGTTTTATTATTCATTACAGAAATAATATGATAGTATGAAAAATTGAAAGATATTTTAGCTTCATCGTTCTCAACAATATTCAATTCTTTTTTTTTTGTCCTTCATTTTTTATTAAAAGTTAACAATGATTAAAAATTAAGTTCTTGTTGAAGACTAAATTGAGAGATATGCATTAAGCATTTTGGAATTAAAAACATTCGTAAGCAAACGTAATCCCCTTTTTACTTTTATTTATTCATTCGACAAAAGTCTAAACATATCAAGAAGAGTTTTTACAACGGGTTTTATTTCTTAATTTAATGTATAATGTATTCGAAAAAGTGAATATTATTCTTTAACCATTCAGAATAAAATTAATTACATGCATATCTTTTTTTAATATAAAATATTGTGCTGATTCTTTTTTTTTCTTTTCTTTTATTCATCAAAAGTTGAAATTTGGCTTTTTGTTATCTGTTTTCATAAATGTTTAATTATTTCTTACATTAATAATGTAATATTATAATCTTTTGTATTAAACAAGATTGTGAAATATAGTAATAAAATAAATTTATTGTAAAAAAATACAAAATATGCAGTCTTATTTTTAAAAATCATACAGTTTGATAAAAGTGATTTGGCATTACATTTTTTTCAAATGATATTAATAATAATTTGATTTTTTTGCTTGGTCTTAGGTATAAAAATGAAGAAAAATGTATGAAAAGTTTCAATCCTGAAATTCAGATCTCCAAAGAAATATTTTCTTTTTTACACAACTGAATGTGATGATAATATATCCTACTATAAATCACAAATAAAATGCAGATAAAATCTTAACGTAAAAAAATTCGTTTAAAGTTTGAATAGTTTTATACCGTATCGACCTAAGAAAAATTCGTAAGAAAAATCACTACTTGAGAACTCATACGTACGCATTCCTTTCGAATGGTAAATTATGTTTTCGTTGAAAGTTTTTTCAAAAAATACTGCAGAATAGTCTTTGATATTATTTTAACAATTCTAAAAAATGAATGAGCTTTCATTGTGGGATTTTTATCTAAAAATATTAAGCTGTAGAAATTTTACATTATCAAAATATAAAAATGCAAATTCTATCAGAACTGAACATTAACCATAAAAGTGTGTAGAAACACACAATACTCAATTTAATAGTACAGAAGAAAGAATTCAGTTGAATACAATTTTGGAATATGCAGAAACAAAAAACTCATTAAACTATTTCCCATTGTGGAAACTTACAAATTGGTGGTACACAAAACAGAAATATATTCCATTGAGTAAACCATTTACAGATTATTATTATTATTAATAATAATCCTGTAAATATGTTACACAATGAAATAGATTCCTGCTTTGTGTATTATTTGAAATAATAATAATTTTTACTATTATAGTAAGAACTCATACAAATTAATTACAAATTGACTATTGTCAAAGTTTGTCCAATTACCAAGATATCTCATAATTGGAAGACATAAATTTTTGTAACCTCTTTTTTTATTGGTAGTAATGAAACTATCCATTCCTGAGAATGTTGAAAAAAATGTAAATAAAAATTTCATCTCCAGTTAAAAAAAAAAAATAAGATTAACCTTTCTCTTTTCATTATCAAATTAAAAAAAATTCTTTCTTTGGATGTGATAAAAACTCCCACGCTGTAAATAATCTCAGTATAAGACTTTAACACAGCATGATTTTAATAAATATAAGTAATAAAAATATGTCTGTATACATTCTTCTCTTAATCTAATTCTTGACTTTTAAAATAAATATGAATTTGATATTAAACTAAGCAGAGTTCAGTTTCTTAGGTACAAAAGAGTAATAAATCATTTTATGGAGAAACATTTTGAGCCCTTTTTGATTTTTATGTATTCCAGTATTTAGCCTATGGTCCAATTCCATTCGGACTAATGGATTCCAAAAACTTTTTTAATTTCTTTAGAGACAATAAAATTTTTATTACTATAAGGAAATATATCAATATTGACGAGAAAAATAAATTTCAGTAGTTTTATTTTTCCAAATTTAATTCCTAACTTTTAAAATAGATACAAAGGTAAGCAAAATTTTGAATATGTAAGGGACATAAAAAAGAATGAATAAATCTTATATTTTGATGAAGAATTTGTAAATTCTTTTATTTTTAATATGTACCTAAATTTTAACCATCTATAAATATCAATCTATAGCTATAGACTGAAATAATTCCATTAAGTTATGTTAGAAAATAAAAGATGTTAATAATATTAATGACGAATGTAGTTAAGAAAAATACTTTTTCTTCGTTATTTCCTTGAAACATCATTTCTCGCCTTAAAATCTACATGTGTGTACAAGAAGAACGTACAAATGTGTATATTCTTCTTCACGTTTCATTTAAACACAGTTTATCACTTTCATATTTAATCGCCTGTTATACAAAAATGCAAATTATATCACACAGTAGAGAAAATAATTATATACATTATTTCTTTATTTTTGAATAAACTAGTTTGTTAATTTTCCAATAAGGAGAACTTAAATAGTGCTTGTAAGATTTTAAAATATTATAAACATAGAAATCTGAGCTAATTTGATAATAATAATAATAATATTTAGAAATATTATTGCATAAATTTTAATAGAGTTTAGTTAGTAAATATTAGGTTATGATGTGTTGTATTAAAGGCTTTAATTTTCTTCCTTAATAAAAAAAACATATACTTAAGAACTAGTTACAATAAAAAAAAAACAATAGATATAGATATTTTTTTAAAATGCATATTAACATGAAAAAGGTAGAAAGAATAAGAACTAACTTTTTAAAGTCAAATAACAGGTTGTCTTTTAAATTTTGAAGAGAATATATAATGCAAAAGCTAGTAATAAATTATTGTAAATTTCATGGATACGTTTCCTTTGTTATATGCAAGTATCACAAAACTAACTACATTATAATAAACAGAATGTTGAAACATTAATCTTGTTAAGTTAAGTATTAATAGTTAAAAAAAGAAAAATTTGAAAAGTATTTGAATTTTCATGCAATTTATCAAGACATTTTTTTAAAATTGTTTCATAATGCTCTTGAGAATATAAGAATATCTCATTTTTATTTAAAAATTGAGCTCCATTATGATTTTTTTGACAAATATTTTTCAAAAGTATGGAAAAGATTTAGATGTATGAAAGAAAAGCTTTCATTCGATGTATGACAATATTTTTATAATAAATTAATCTTTGAATTATGCTTCCGTCACGTGTTTTTTAGGAAAAATTTCAAAAATGAAACAAAATGTAATTACGAATGAATGTCTTATTTATTCATCTTCTATCAATTTTTATTATGTATCCGGTGCTTTTGGACCTCAGCTTTTTTAATTTATTAATTTTTTTCTTAATTTTACAGCAAAAATGTCATTTTTCTATCAAAATATAAAAACGTCTTTTAACGAACTCTTCCTTTATAATGCTTCCTTATTTTCGCCTCGACAAGATAAGAACTAATTTCCTCAGATATCTTGATGTCTTTAAGAACCGCTTAAGATTAAGAGGGCGAACAGAAAGGAAGTAAAGAATATTGCCTCGACACTTCATTAAGAAGACGCTATTTTTCTTTTAAGAAGGTAGAAAAGGAAAGTAAACAAAAAATTGCGTTTATTCTACGAATTAATAGTATGAACTATCTTTATAGGAGGAACTTTTGATACATATTTACATTTTTCAAAAGGTATTCGGTTCTGGAGTATAATTTTTTTTAAATTTGGAAGAATGCCATTTTTTAATTTCATCTTTTAATAAAATAAATAGACTTTCGAAAAAAATCTCATTTTTTTGTCACATTTTAACCCATGACTGCTTTTCTGCTTTTTCTTGTAACTTAATGTACAAAAAAGTAGAACCTCTTGGGATATCTTAAAGAAACATTGAAACATGACAAAGTCTTACAGATAAATGAAAAGTTTGGGAATATTAAAGTAAGTGATAAAATTTTATTCTTTTTATGTTTTAATTCATACTTATTTCATAAATTCTTGCCATATTCGTTTGAAATTTGTCACCGCCATTGATCAAGCATCAAGTTCAAATTCTGATGTCACAAAAATCCCATTTAACAGAATGATGGCGACTATTTCATTTTAAATTGCAATTCTCACTTTTCGTGTTGTGAAAGCTATAATAAATGTAGTATCCAATCATCCTCATCTTTTGGCCAAGACTCAATATTACAGTATCGTGACCAATAATTCTCAGGCAGCTCTAGAATAAAGGGCCCTGTCCCTGTGCCTGTGGGCACAATAGAGTCCGCTCGTGAGTCACCTGCAGATGCGAACACGATTAAAAATTATTTAAGTTTTCAATTAAGTGTTATGTAAAAACGTTTTTATTTAATAATTAAATAGAAAAATTTAATTTAAGTTTCTTTAGGAAAAATTATTTGTTTATAATTATATGTTTATCACTTTAACAAGACTTGCCAAACATCCAGGTTTGATCAGGGTTGTCATATATGGAAAGTATGGTCCAGGTCAGTGTGTAATTTTGTCCCGGTTTATATGTCAAAATTCTTTAAAATGTCGAATTTATACATATAAATATATTCTTTAATGCCTACCTGTACTAATGTACTGTATGCCACTGTTCGTAGGTAACATCATATGAAGAGCGTAATTATTTGTTCTTCGTTATGGTCAATCTAGTAAGGGGAATTTTCATTTAAAGGATATTTCCTTAGATTCATGTTATATTTATTGTTAGTTATATACTTATATTTAAAAAAAACGTCCATCACCCCATCGATACGTCCATCACCCCTTCGGTACTCTAGAATGTGTTCTGAGGTTTGAAAAGGTTGCTGATTCCTGCTCTAAAGAGATGATAATATAAACTCTATACTCGTGTAATATATGAAAAAAAAAACTAATTTTATATCATCTACAAACTGATTGTTGAAATGATTAGATGTATGTTTAAAAGTCATAATTTCGCCCTCAGTAACCATCTCAAAGGGAAATATTGAAAAGCTCAATAAAAGTGTTCCATATCAACTGAGCGTTCAGAAAATGCTACGAAGATTTGAAGTTTGCAATTTGCTTCATTTAAGGAATAACATGATATCCTTTCTGAGAATAATTTCAATTAGCGAAGAAAATTATATTATCCATAGCATCAGATAGCATCGGGAACAATGGATCAACCATTGTAAACATGTAGGAAATACACCGAAGCCATATCTACTTATCCAAAAGATTATGATGGAGTACAAAAGGTGTCGTCTATTATTCATTTTTCAGGTCTGTGCAAACAATAACTGCAAAGTCATACAGCCATGAAATTGAAGAAATGCATAGAAACTGAATGAAATGGGCTCTGCAATAATCAACGGGGTTAGACACATCCTCCTCCATGACAATGCACGGCTTCATCAATAACCGTACGAAAGTTTAACGGATAGGACTACAAGATATTGTTGTATCCTTCTTACTCGTCCAATCTCGCACCTAAGGTCTGTCATTTATTTTGCAATTTGGAACACTACTTTTGAAAGAAGACTTTTTGTAATATGAGTGAGGTCAAAACGTTCTTTATGGACTTTGTGGCAATCGAAGATCCTGTATTTTTTTTAAAGAGGAATTATTTTGTTGGAAATGTGTTGGCAGGAGTATGTTCCAGGGAATGGTACCTATTTTAAATTATAAAAAATGTTTATTTTGATTTAAAAATCAATTATTCTTTTTCTTTTAACAATTCGACTTTTTATATTACTCGATATATAAGGGTTTAATAACTATTTAAATAATTTATTTCAAAACTTCTGAGGACATTCGGTTAATTATCCAATAATTAGTGAAACCAGCCATCATTGGATGTTTTCTCAGTATTTGTGAGCAAGATACCAATGAACCGTGGCAACGAGAAGATGTAGCTATATAATAAGACGAAAAATATGTGCCATAAAATTTAGTGTCACAATGCTATCGTTTTGTATGAAAAATGAAATGCTACTAGTTCACATGGATCTTTTATTGAAGGAAAAAAGGGATATTAGAATAATAGATGTATGACACAATATGATTCGTTCAGTTGAAATACTTAAATTAACTGCTCAAACGGACTCCATTGGTTTCATTGTGCATTTAAGAAGGTGAAGTAAGAATACGAATACCTTTTGATGATATTCTATAGTCCACAAGTGTCTTAATTTATTATTTCACATCTACAGAAGAAATTTAGAGAATTCAGTTCCGATGATCAAGCAGGTTTATCCACTGTGTTTTACAGTGTTCAACCAATAGTTGTTGGGGCTGTAGAATAGTAGTACTCTCTTTTTTGAGGGGGAGTGTCTTAGTTGTTTGTCGAGAGAGCTCTCAATTTCTTTTCAGAATAATAAATATCAATACATTACAAAAGTTCTTGTGTTATAATCAATATGGGCTGTATTAATAGGTCCCGATCTGAATTATGCATCAAATATTGTTCGTCTTTGCTCCATATTATTACGCCTCCTTTATACCTATAAACGATTACAAGTATTTTTATATAATCGAAATGAATTAAAAATGTTTTCCTTAATTTCTGTTATTTTATTGATAATGTCCCTAAACTGCATTTATATGTAGAGCGTAATTTCCTTTTACTGATAGTTAAAATGTAACATTAAAGCGATTCTGAATAGTTAAAAAAATATGAAGAAGTTTCTTACTCTTATTTATGATTTTTTTTGTATAAAAGAAATACATCGCAAAAGAGAATTGATTTTTAAAATAAAAAAGTTATTAAAAATAACATTATTTCACATTAAATAATGTACACTGAGTTTACATTTCATGCTAGATTTCGCGGAATTTCTACCTAACAAATTATGATAAAGATCAAATATGATTTCTCAAGAACAAATATCATTCTCATAAATTAACGAAAGCTAGCATTAAAATGGCTGTGATTTAAATACAGTGAACTCAACCGAATTTTGACTAAGACCTAAGTTCCATCCGCTCTTAGCCGTAAGAATAGATAATGCATTTACGCTTCAATAGCAATCTGATTACAAACAGAAATTCTCCGGAGTAAACCTAGTTCTCGCTTGACGAATTCGAGAGTATTTACATCAATGCAAAAGCGTTGAAACTTAAGCAATAGTTAACAGTGATTAGAGGGACATTTAATGTTCAACGAAATGAAAGTAAACAGTTGAAACCTCATATTCTCTCATTTAGAAATAATTAAACTTACCTATTGCTTAAAATATTTGTCATGCGTAATTGTTATAGATTATTCTTATGTGAAGTATATCCAAATCTGTCTGAAACTTTATATAACAAAGTTTTTAACACAGAAATCTTGTATTAAAGCTTGTATTGTACAATTATACTTTTCTGTAAAAATTTAGTTTTAAGCCTTATTTGAAAAGTCGATTGCAGAACAAAATTTTTTAACAAAAGACAATGTGATTTGAAGCATTTTATTATGAAGTACTTCAATATAATGATATTTTGAATGAATAAAATCATTTATTTCATTATGCGAATTATAATAGAAACACACACACATATGTATATATATATATATATATATATATATATATATATATATATATATATAAAGTACAGTAAAGTGGTTATACGCTACAAGGTGAAACCACTTATAGTGCCACCTGGTGGTAAACTTGTGAATTAACAAACCTATCTTGAAAATGGTACAAGATAGGGAGAAAAGAGAAACAACCACAAAGCTCTAGTAACGTTCCTTGTAGACATTAATGCTAAAAACAGAATACTTAAAATGCACACGTGCTTGTAAGTGATTTTCGAAACTGTGGAACCACGAAATTTGAACAAAAAGAAGATTGTTTTTTTGTACGAGAAACGGGCCCACATCATAGCACAGCACTAATGCGAATAATTTCTAAGCAAGAGGACTATGGTTAATAGTACTGATTGTCTTTACAAATATTGTAGACAATATGCAGATTGTGCAAAATGATGTCGGAAAACGCAACAACTCAACGCGTGGTGAGTGAAACTTGCACATTATGCAAATATCAATGAAACGTCATACCAATTCATCTGAGATAGCTATAAAAGAGATATCTCCTCGGAGTTCCATGTTGAAGCTCACGGTCATCGAACGATTTTTTAAAAATGAATATTGTAAGATAGTTCTACTTTACAATGAATATGGGCGCAAGGCAAAATCAGCAGATTGGTAGTATCGGCAACGTTTCCCTGAAGGCCCACTGTCATCGCGAAAAATCCTCCTAAGGGTTGTGAAACATTTAAAAGTGACAGTTTGTGTAACTAGTCTACCTCAGTCCAGCAGACCAGCTAGGGTAGGACACAGATACAACCAGAAGATATATTATCATACACCCTCACATAACCCAACAGCAGAACAAGAGAAATAAGTGAAAAATATGGCCTCTCAAAATGTAGCGTTTGTGAAATCTTAAGCAAAAATTATAGGTTCATCCATACCGGTCAACACATCATCAGGCATTACTGGACGGGGAAGGTGCAACACATTCATGAACCAGATAAATGTCCAGCTAGCATTTTTGATAGATACGGATAGACTATATGAAAGGATTAGGCATGCCTTTCGCGGAATGAAATGTATAATTGAGCACTTATTGCCTGGTACCGACATATCCTACACGTTCTGTCAAAGTTCAACCTCAAATATGGTTTTCTGTTAAGGTTTTGTGCGGAATCTACAATAACAGGCTAATAGGCCCAGTATTTTACCTAGCACATTAACGGGTGCACTATTATTTAGAACTTCTGTAGGACGTTACACCTCATTTTGTTGAGAACTCGCTTTGCTTCAACTCCGAAATGTATGGTTTCTACAGTACTACGTACCTTCACACAAGACATCACAAGTAAAACAATATTTGGTGGAGACAATCGGGGAACAAATAATCTGGTATGAGGGCTTTGAAGAGTGGCCGCCACGTCCACCTAATCTGAATCCAATGGTCTTTTTTCCGTGGGAAATACTTCAAATAGTAGATGTGTGTGATCCCTCCACCAACACTGCAGGATATTCGTATTACTAATATACTATATCGAATGAAATCAAAGTGAAATGGTAACTTATACATTGGTCTAAGGATATTTTATCACATTCATTATTTAGATTTTCTATATCTATTCTCAGAGATTAAAATCTAGAATTTCGTCTACTGTTTTATTTAGAAATTATTATGAATTTATTGCCTGTCAAAACTCATTTCTTTTTTAGCATTACATTAACAACACATAAAACTTATTCTAAGAAAATTATGTAAATGTGAGAATGTCAAAAACAATTCACGTAATAGAACATTGCACTTAATTTGGATTACTTCTTTTAAAAAAAATCTTCAGTTCTGAAAAATTTTCTAAAGTAAAAGAACCCTTTTGTGTACAATTTTAAAAAAGAAGCTTCTTTTACAGTAAGACACTCAATTCATTTTAATTCCGATTTTAATGCTTTTGTAATTCTTTTGATTACATAGATTTTACTAATACAAGATTTCAATTATTGTTATAATTATAAGAACTACTATTTAAAAAAACTAACACGACTGAAGGGCAAGACCTTTATAGTTTTCGAACGCACAGATAGGACATATTTAAGATTGTCTTAAAATGCATTGTTGTTTAAATTAAGCTGTTATTTTTTACTCAAATACCATATTAAAAAATAAACTAAACATTTTAAGCATGATAATCCTCATTTGATATTTTATACATTTAGATTAATGATTAATTACATGTATTCAAGGCAAATAATTAAAATCTTTGATCCACTCGTCTAGCACTTATATTAAACAGGAATTGAAACATTTAACTTAACTTTGTAGCTTTGATTCACAAAATTATTCGTCCCATTACACAAGAAAGTATATAAGTAAGCATTATATATAGATTCTATCTTAGGAGTTTTCTTTTATTGGATAAAATAATTGAAAATTTATTTTAGTTTCATTTGTTAAGTAACTCGGATACAAAAAAAATTTCTCAGGCAGCATGAATTTTTTAATATTTAAACATATTTGCATATCAAGCAAGGCTAATTTACTTTCTTTTATAAATTCATTAACCTATTCGAATAATTTGAAAGATAAAAACGAAAAGAAAAGTTTACCAGCTAAAAATATCCCATCATCAATAATTCATATTTGATCTTAAGCTCTTTACGCATTTAAACATTATGTCTTAAAAAAGATGAAAAACTTTTAAATGAATATCGATCCAGTAGACCGCAAAATGTGTCTCAGAACCTAATGATTAATGCAAATAATGAAGTACCTAGACTTTATTGGATTTTTTATTTATAATTTTTTTTAAATAATCGTAATCGAATTTCTCATGAATGAACTTAATTTAAATTTGTATTAGCTTCATGAACATATCGAACATAAGGATTTTTTTTATTTTGTGGCAAAATGGCTGGTAAGTTCTGTTAATTCAATTTTAAGGATAATTTTTTATGTTTAATTGACAATTTTCAAACGTAATCAGTACTTAATTTTACTATTGCATAGTTAGTTGACAATCTATATTTCAAAGTACTTTAACTTTGAATAAATAGCATTTAACATTTATCATTATTTATTTTGCTGACATAAATGATACAATGTACTACTTTAATTATTTGTTTAAATATAAAGACATTACAAAAAATTTGAACCCTAATTTTTAAAAAAAATCCATAAATTTTACCTCAAATATTGCCAAATTTAATAATATATTAATTTATCTAAAGAATCACTACTTCAATGGAAAGCAATAAAATAAATTAATTATACTCAGCAACTATAATATGGCAATTTAAATTATATTACATTGAAACATTTTAAATTACTATCTAACCCCAATTAATAGTTTCTATTTAATAAGATCATAAATGGAATGGAAAATACTTATAAAAACATTATTATATTCGCTCTCGCCTTTTTAAAAGGATTTCAAGACAAATAAGGACGTTAATTTTGATTCATTTGTAAAATCAATAATTCATATACTCTTTCGAAAAAAAGTAAATTAATTAGCTCGTTATTCAAAACTATAAGCAATACTATGTTTATTTAACTGAACATAGATAATAGATTAATTTGTTAGAGAACCAAATTAGGATTGAGATAATTATTGGTATTGCTAACATTTGTTTATGAGATTTCAATGAGAAATAAATAGAAATTTTATTGAAAAAATTCTTATTATAAAATTTAGTATATGCTTACAATGTATTTTAAATGTTTTATTTTTTTAAAATAAATTATCAAACTTATTATAATTGCCTCCTTAAGCAATCTTCTTTCTTTTATATTTATTAATTTGCTTATTTTATATTTATCCATTATTAATTCTATGAATGGAGAATTTGTAAAATTCAAATTTTTGATAACTTGTTGGAAAGTAGTTTTCAATAATTATTTTTATATTGATTGAAATTGTAATGTATTTTTTTTAAAAGCGTGGTTGATTCCTTATTGGGAATATTTTTCAGAAATTTATTGAAAGAAGTTGAAGAGAAATAAATACATTTTTTCATAGGGGGCTGCGAGAAAAAAAAAACGCTTTTAATAGTATTCAGACAATCATTGTTATTAACAAAATTAATTATATTCAAGAAAACTTAGTGTCTTTTATTTCAAATATGAAAAGCAAAAGAAAGTTCATAATTGCGTAGATCATGTCATTGGATATATCAGGAAGAAATGAATAACTCCTTTTCTTTATTTGATTGTACAATTCTGCAATAACACCTAGATTTTAATTTAAAAGGTATTTTAAATTTTTTATTACTACAAATGGATAAGTAATTGCAAATAAATAAATCATATTATTTTGAATGTTTTCAGCACAAACTTATAAATAAAGAATTTTGTATCATACTATTGATAAATACCAGTATAAATATAATATGTTGAATTTCAGTATCAAATGAAGTAGTAGATAATGTAATACAAAATGGAACTGAAAATTAGTTCTACAGTAAAAACAAACAAAAGATAGGCTTAAAATTTTCAATAACTGAAGTAATGGTTCAGCAAAACAATTTCAAACTTGCATAACTATAAAAAAGCCAAATTTGCATGAATAATTTTCTAGACTTTAGATTCCTCTCATTTTAATTCAAAATTCATTGCATAACAAATGAAATTTTTTCAAAAACGTTAAAATATTGTATCGATACAGTTTTTAATATTTTTCTAAGAGATTTTTTTTAATGAATATACTATTTATCATAATATGAATCTCTCCTGACATTTTGAAATCTTATCAAGATTAAAATATCGATCAAGATTTTTTAAGCTATTTTTAATTTAAATATTTTCTGACAATACTTTCCGAACAAATAATATGAATTAGCACAGTAAAGTAAAAAATAAAACTATGAAATATTTGCCATTTAAAACCACAATTTTGGTAACTCTTATAGAAAGGTTAACTATGTCGTATTGGTGAGACAATTACATTTTTAAATATTTTAATTATAATTATAATTTTTTTATTTTTAATTTTAAAGCATTACTTGGAAAAAAATTAGATTACCTCATTTTTTTATTTTATTTCACTTATTCGTAATTTTGTAACTATGCACAAATATTGTAAAATTTTAAAATCTTTTCATTCAGTTACTTTTTACTCTGCCATGTTTGATCAATCGCTAGTACTTAGTATAAACTAAATGATTTTTGTTAAAAAGAATAATTTACCAAATAAGTATTTTATGCGGATTTAATACTTCAGAATTTATGTATGTAATATATAGTTATCTAAACTACTATTAAAATTTTTATAATATTGTTACAGAGTTTAATGCCCCCAGTTATTTCTATAATATAGTTATTTCTCAGTATAATAACGAAAGGCTGTAAGAGAAATTTTCCATACAATAATATTTTTTCCAAAGAATTTCTATTATCTCTGTTAAATAAAACATTGATTCTAAAAATTCTTGAATTACTAACAAATATTGAATCAACTCTCAAAAAGGAAACTAATTTAAAGGATTATCTTAATCTTCTTAGAAGATTCCATTCTCACTGTCCTTGGCAAATTTTGTTTTGAGTCAATAATGAGGATTCAACTGTGTTCTTTTGTTAAACATTCTTCACGAGAGACTTATAGGTTTTCTAAAAGTGTATTAAACAACTCAACTCGATTTTCAAACAAGCGAATCAAATTTCAAGTGGCATTTTTAATTATACTTGATCTCATAATTCGAAGTAATTTCAAACTCTGTGTGTGTATTCTTGATGGAATATTTGTTCCTTATTTCTTAAAATATCATCCAAATTTAGATATCATGAAAAAAATAAGCTACATTTATCTACTTTGAGATGTTGCTTTAAATCAATTTTCACAAAACAATAAAGTACATTAAATGAGAAATAAAGACATACCAGTTATGGTCAGTGTTTTTTCATGTTTTTGTTCCTATCTCAACTTTTCTTACCCGACACCAGAATATCTTTAAGGTGCAATCTTCAGATTAATTAAAGAAAGTGATTGATCTAGAAAAGTGTATTATCATTCAAAAGTTCATTAACTACACTGGTAAACTCAAAAAAGAGGTTGAAAAATTTTTGATCAACTTAAAAATAACCATCCGCCAAAAATTATAAAATTTTTTGCTGCATCAGTTAAAACCTTCAGTAGATATGAGTAATCACTACTACTTCAGTAGTAGTCTACTTCAGTAGTATGTCTATACAAAAGAAAATTTATAACATATTTTAAAAATTATTCTTGAGTAACTTTTACCGAATTGTATTAACGTTGTAGCTTGAGATTTCTTATTTATTAGAGCCTTTTCTTTGAGACTCTTTGAGTATTTGAAACTTTCTAACTACACTGAAATATTTAATTAATAATGACGTTCTACTTTTTATTCTTATACGTTATATACTTACGAGCAAAATAAATCACATGATACTTTTATATTAAAATGAAGAGATTCAGCATTTATGGCACAAACAAAAAATTAATACTGACACATATTGCTCATTTTATATTATGTATTATTCTATTTTCCCCTTTATCATTTTAAACAATCTTTTATTATCTTAGTATTAATTTAGTGAATTCTACTTTTTTTCAATCTATATACTTTTAAATGTTAAATTCTTCGAATATACACAAAATAATATGTATGATTTGTACTAGAAGAAAATAAACACTTGTCATAATAATTCAATATTGTGAAGAAAATAATTTGTACGGAATTTTAAAAATAAAAGAATAATTTTAATAGAAACATTCGAATTATTAATGCAAAATGAAAAGTCAAGCATCTGCCATAATTATTCTATTTTGTTAGGAAATTAAAATGTATCATTATGTCTTTTTAATTAGCTTACGCATTTCGTAATGAAATGCATTGAGTTGGGCAAACACTTTTTAGGGTGGCATCTATTTGCTTTTGAGGTATATGCTGTTAACAATTGAACTATTCTTGTTTGGTTTTCTATAGTATTGTAAAAGAAAATAGATAAAAAATAAAGTTCAGTGAATTTCCAAATTGAACACTTAATAGGCTCTTATACTTATAAACACAATGTTTATAATCAAAGCCACGTAAAAAAATTTACAACTTTTACATAATTATTTTCCAAATCTTTAATTAAAATATTGTTGAAAAAAGAAAAGCTGCTGAAAATACTCTGCCAGAAATTAATTAGGTTAATTGATCATCTCCAAGAGGAAATGTTGTTCCTCTTTTTTAAGAAACCTCAGTTTAATCAACTTTGATAAACTATTTATTAAAATTTGAATCAAGTACCGGAGTTTCGTAGAATTAAATTTAAAGTGTTTCAATATAAAAGATCCAATAATGTATAAAATGTTGAAAATTCTTCGAAGAATCATCGAACGCTTATCTATCATTTCTGTTTTAAAAAAGTCAGAACTTGAAGTTGTTCACATCCATCAAAATCTAAGCTTTTCAAAGCCGTAGCACATCGTTATGCCTACTAAGTTAAATATACGTTATTCGTATAAAAACTCACGGAACTCTTTATCGTTATTATTAACTGTTATTGGAATTCTTTATCTTTATTATTATCGTTAACATCAAAGCGTTTCTTATGAATCAAATCAAAAGTCCTTTTGTCCTTTTTAAGCTGAGTTCACCCCAACATTTAATCCAACTTTCAGAATCTTCTATCTTCCTTTCACTTTTTTACTGACCAATTCTCTTTGTTCTTTTTAATCATCCAAAATGTCTTTACTATTGCAATTCCTTTGTTTGTATTCTAGAATATACAGACAGACGTTTCAAACTTTCTTTTAATATAAGCTTTCATAAATCCCCAGTTGGTGCATTTCTGGAACATTCAAATCCCTTTTCGGTCCGGATGTCCTGTCGTAAGCGATTTCTGCCTCAAAGAGTTCAGATAGTCTTTTCTCTATTTGTGCTACGTAATGAAATCGAAAGTTTTTATACGGGAAGCTTTTATTTCGATTCATCGGGCTGGAATCGGACTTGTTTTACAACGGAAGTGATCTCTACATCCTTTTCCTGGATGCTCTTTGCTTCTTTCTGAGCTGCCGCGATCTCTCTCTTTCTCTGATTGTAAAGAAGCCTCTAAATTTGCTTATAACATTTTTCTCAAACAATTGTCTGTTGGGCTTGTTATTTATATATTTATTTTATTTTTGTTTTTTAAATTCAATCATTTTAGAGTTCAGAAAAAAGGAGTCACGAAAGCTTTTAAAAATGTTTGTGAATTTATTTTTTATTACTTCTGCTGATTAATTTTAGTAATTATAATTTGAATTTTAAATACTTTACTTCCACGAAATATTTCTTTTTGTATTGTGACATTCTATTGTTGAAAATCATGATCAAACTGTCTTTTCCCTAAATTTATTTTTGTAACTGTTTTCCTGTAAATTAAATTCGGTTGGAAATTTACATAAAATATGTTCATTAAGCTGCTTAAACGTTTTCGTGAATTAAAGTATTAACACTTAATTTAAGGAATTCTCGAATTAAAAATTTATATTTCATTTTAAAATAATTAGTTTATTAACAATACGAAAATAGTACAGTGGTTTACAACAAAAATATATGTATTATAAAAATATAATTTTATTGAAACGCTTGAATCTTGGGTAATATTTTTGCTATTATCTGAAATTTATTAGTGAAAGAATAACAACTCAGACAAAAAATATTCAAATATGCAGTACCCACTTTTTTTCACTCACTTTGAAATCAACTTTTTAAAAGCCATTTCAAATGTTTAACTTTTTTCCAAGGGCGTGGAAGAAGAGGTTTGTTTTCTAAGATATAATTTCTTAAAATAATCCATTTTAAAATATTTTGTAAGTTTTTGATGAGCTTCTGAAAAATGAATGTTTAATTTTAATAGAAATTCGATCGCAATATTTAAAGGGATATTTGAAATAAACGAAAAATTAGCTCTTTTATCAATTATATTTTAAAAATTTTGTTACACATCAGGAAACAAAACATACTAACTAAAAACATTTCTACCTCCAGAAAATAAATTATGAACTCAAGTATATGTAATAGAATCATTTTCAAGGATAATATTAATATTATCTTAGAATTGCAATAACTTTAAGATATTCTAGTGCAGTAATACTGAGAAGTTAAAGCCGAAACATTCTGAACATTAAATAGGCGCATTAAATAGCAAAAACAACTATGCAATTTTATTATAATTTCAATTTTATACTTGCAATAAATCCTGCATTCAATATGTAAGATTACTTGCTTTGGACATTTTCTAAAAAGGGATTTATTACCTTTATTTTGAAAAAAAATTACTTCTTTTATTTTAACGTCAATGAACTTTGAATCATTAAAATAAATTCATTCAACCATACAACTACTTCGTTTCTATTCTTTAATGCCAGTGGAGATTCGATAGCAATTATTGTTCAAAATGTCTGCCGAGGCTATTAATTGAGTGGAATTCTCAACGCTTTCTTTAAAATTAAGATCATTTCTTTACTTCTTTAAACGTAAACGCATACCGAGCATACCTCTTAAATTAATGAAAGTCAAAAAGTTAAGACATTTATGATAAACTGATGAATTCCAGCAGTTTAAAAAATTAAAAGTAATGAGAAAATGCAAAACCTTTCTTTTGAGATTATTTTTCCCGAGATTCATTAAAATGAGTTCTTCAAAAATATTATTCACCACCTTGGTATGCATTTTTAAAAATTTGCTATTCAGCACGTTACTTATTAGTTAATGGATGTTTTATTTATTATTAAAATAGATTCCTTTTTATATATGTATATGTTTTTTATTTTAATATTTATTCATTTTACTTACATACTCTTAATTGATGCATTTGTTTTCAAACAAAATTGTTATAAATTATATGTTTTTTTTAATATATGAATCCTTCTTATAAATTATTAAGTCTACACTTGCTCTCCTTTGGGTGTGTTTAAATTAATTATGTTTTCAATTATATTAAAAATATAATTTGTTTGGTTACGAATTATTCCGTCGAGCCAAGAAAATCATAATATATAGTCATTTTTGCCAACAAAATTTTGTAGTTTCTGTTTTTTCCCCTCAAAAAACATTTATTTTTAATTTTTAAAAATTCATTATATAAAAAAGTCTTCATTCAACATTTTCAAAAGCTTCACTTTTCGTATAATGACATTGAAAGGGAAAAGAGAATATAAAATAAAATCATATGAACAAAATATTAAAAACTAATCGAAAAAATAAACTAAGAAATATAAAAATATAAAATTCATGATGCGATCTATACATGACATATTTTGATATACATTGCATGGATGTATAATTTACTACTTACGACACGAAACAATTTTGAATTTATGTTATAATCATGTAAAAATATAGGTATGTTGTTTTTTATGTTTGCATTCCTTAAAACTTTCATTTTTTGAAGGAAGGGGAGCTAAATTACACTCTATTTTTATTTTAAAAAACAAGAATTATAAACTTGTATTGGTAGTTTGTTGATTCATAATATGTTTGTCATTAAATAATGAGGAAAAGGAAAATCAGGTTTATGGTAAAATAGAGTTGTTTCTTTATAAATGTTTCTTTACTTTCTCTCATCATTTATTTTCAAAAGTTTTAGCTAACTTTTTATTCCTTTTCTTCCTTGAATGTTTTGCATTAAGGCAACAAAAAAACTAAAGGCTCAACAATTGGAATAAGGATATTAAAGAATCATTCAGAAGTTTAATTCTACACAGAAGTTTCTTAAATGTGACTTAATTTCAATTGTTTGTTTAAAAACTTTCAAAATTAAATGTTAAAAGAAATTTAAATCGTAAAATTCTTCCGAGTACTTTCCAGTTCAAAACTGTGTTAAATATCATTTGTTTAACGATATCTTAATTTATTAGTTATTCTTTGAATACTTTTGAAATTTCGCAAAATTCACTTTAAAGACATTTTCCTTGACCAAACGTTTTCTTAAATATGTGAAGTGCTTTCTTCAATATGAATCTTTAATAATTTCTATAACTTGTTTCAGTAGTCAGTGTTACGAATGATTTATTTTTAAGTATCATACAGTTCGTATTCAATCTCCAAACACGCAGCCCAGATGCAGCAATTTTAATTTTTATAACACACCCATCCACATACACACACACGTGCACGATTGTGTGTGTGTGAATTCGAGTGAGCTTTTAGATTCTTTTCATCTATATTTTTTGTTTTAAAACTATTTTCTAAATTACATATTTGATTGGAGCGGATAGTCCGGTCAATAATTGTAGAATAATCCAGTTTAACTTTTCCAATTTTCTGTTTTTTCTTCAAAAAAGTTTTAGATTTTTTTTCATATTTATACATCATTTTACATACATCTTTATTTATTTTCCACCTTCTTTTAAATTTCTGGTTTTTGTTAATTATAATTTACTTTTCTTTGTATTTATAATTGTTCTTTTTTAATTAAATTTGCTTATTGTATTGTCATTTTTTTTTCGTTTGCGATTTTTATCTTTCTATTTTTTGGCAAGGTTCGTGTCTCTTTTTTTATTGGATCAGTTTCCTGTTTAAAATTTTCAGTTTATAATATATGTGACTGCTTTGTTTATTTGTGATTTTTTTTTAAAAAAAAAGACAGTTATTCTTATTCAATTTAACATACATTATCAATATTTCTGTGTGTGTGCGCTTGCGTAAATATATATAATTCTTTCACTTAAATTTAATTAACTTTTTTTAATTCATCTCAAAATTTAACTATCACTATAAAGAGTTCATCTTCATTTTCTGATACAATTCCATTTAATCTCTTACTTTATTCGATTTCTAATTTCTAATACTTTATTCGAACTAATTCTGCTAGTTCAGCGTTTCTGACATTTTGAATCTGTAGGTCTAATCCTTACCAGGCATTTAATCTCCCCATAAATTACCTAAAGATTCCTACACCTGTGATCACGTGATTTGAATAATCCTTGATTTAATTTCCCAAACAGGGAAAATTTTCGGTCACTTTGTAATTGATTGTTTGTCTTGAAGGATACACATCCGCCACTTTCTCGATATAACTGCATCTTCTTCACCATTTTCCCGATGTAACTGCTTGTGAAATAAATTTTTAACTCAGTGAATCACAATTTACTACGTGAGTAATGACTGCAATGGAATAGATATGAAATGTTTCAAATTGAATTTACAAATTAACAAAAAAGTTATTATCCTTCATATATATATATATATATATATATATATACTTTTTAAAATACTTTTTTAATATGTATGTATATATACATACATATTAAAAAAGTATTTTAAAAATAACTATTAAAATCTAAGAAACTGTAATGAGCTTTAATTTGTTCAGTTTCTATTCTTCCTCTTTACAGCTTGAGAAAAAAAATGCTGTTTGATAAAAGCCTAAGGGTTAAGAGCAAAAAACATTTTTCTTTCATATGGTGATCTGAATATATTAGTCAGATGTAGAAAATACTTGAGGAATTTAATATTTCTCTCTGGTGAAATTAATTGCTTTCAGCAACATGAATAGATATCGTTAAAAGTAATTAAAAATCTCGAAAACAAACACTGAAGAGAAAAACCGATGTAATAATAGGTTGTTAATTAAGACGTATAATCCAATACTGAAATATATCACTAACATTACTCAAAATACCTAGGGCTAAGAAAATTTAAGGTTACAAAAATATATGTCTTAAAATAAGATTTTTAAAAAAATAATAATTTGGTTATATTTATTATGAAATAATTGTAAGACTTATTAATTTTTTTATGTAACTTATTTTTGAATATTTTGTCCCAAAATATTTTCTAATTATTGAATTATCCTATCTGAGTTCGAGCAAATATTCAAATCTGTTTTAATGCCCTTTCTTCCTCTTATTAATACGTAGAGAATACTTTTTATAAGTAATTGTAAACTTTATTTTTTTGCTAAGCGATGCCTTAAGTGTAATTTTTATTTGAACAAAAGATGACTTATTAAAATTGAGAGAGACAAATTAATGAGATGAAAAATTCTTCAGCAAATTTCTATTTACTTTTTTGACATAATAACCATATATATAGATCATTTCTTAAATAAATTAAAAAATTTCATGAAAATTCTTAGAAAAATAATACCATTGTGAAAAAAATACGAAAATTTCTTATACATGTTATAATAAAGAAATTGTTTTGTAATAAATTAAAAATATTTCTCTGAATATGATGTTATATTGTGGAAATTTCTCCATAAATTATTTATAAAGTTTTAGGGGAAAAAAATTGGCTTAGGTCTCGATTCATACTTCATATTTGATAAAGGTTTTTACTAATTTCTAACACATCACCCAAAAATAAAGGTTATCATCTGATAAAAGGAAAGTTTTATTCTTTAATTCTGCTTTGATAAAAAAAAAATTTTATGGTTAACACAATTTGCAGGAAATAAGTCTGAAAAATTTGTGCATAATTCCTCATTCAATATAATGTGAAAAGTAATAAATTGTAAATAATGTTAAAGGCGTCTTAGAAAGTAATTTACAGTATAAAAAAGAAAACTAGCATATAATGCTAGCAAATGAGTTGTATGTATCTGTTTTGTATATCTATAATCTATTTGCTTATGCGAATAATATAACATTGATAATTTGCTAAGTATCAGAAATAAACCTTATTATAAATTCTAGAATCCACGATCTCGAATGCACTTTTTAAAGTATTATTTAAATCATTGTTATTAATACTAAGCTTGATATAAATTACTGATCCCAAAATAATTCAGAATATTTTTTTCCTATCTTTCATCATCATACAAATTACTCTGAAACATAGTACATGCTGCTCTTAGCAATTGTTGCGTTTTTACTATGCTCGTATACGTTTGAATGATGCTAATAAAAACGCTACATATTTGAGTAATTGTAATATTACAAGAAAAAAAATTATACCTTATCACGCAAAATGTCAATTCCAGAAAGAATGGGAAAGAAAAAATAAAACGAAGAATGGTATTCGGGATACCGCTTCCGTGATATGTAATTAATAAGCAATTGGTTCAGAAACATATGGAACATTTTGATTCATTTTTGATGCGATAGTTTTATGAATATACTATTCAGATGGTACATACTTTATGAGTACAAAATTATGAAGTTATATATATGTATAATCGAATGCTTAGGACAAAAACATTTTTATTCGCTCTTTTGGTTACTTCCTTACAAGTTAGGAAATCATCACATTTTTGTATATCACTATAAATTTTAATCACAATTAAAAATCTTATTAAATTCTTTTTTTGCTCTTAGAATTTATTTCTATTCTGAATCGAATAGTTTTTCGACTTTTTAATTTAATTTTTAAGTGTTTTAGTTGTACTTAAAAACAATTTTTAATACAATTAAAATACCTTTCCATTATTCTTTAATTGTCTGTAGATTAAAATCTGATTTAATATCCTTACTTTACTTGGAACAAGTCATTTGATATATGTGAATTGGTCTCTTTTAAAAATATTTCATTTTCATTCAATGAAAGATACGTGAAACACCATTAAAAACACGAATTCATAATTAAAAATACTTTAAGTTAAAAGTAGTATCCACAAAAGTTTAAATAATAATTATATTGAAATGAAGTTGAATGTTTTGAAATATAAATTAGAGTTAAATACCTTGAAGACATTTTTCAGAGTTATGCAAGAGATGTTTGTAACACAAAACACCACCGAAAAATATAGATATTCAAGAGAAAAAAAGTTTAAAAATATTTGCTTCTATTTAATGATATATATTCTTTTTCTTAATAGTTTTCATTACATTTACGTGCTAAAATAAATACCACATTAAAAAATATTAACATTTATTGATTACTTAAAGAAATTTTAAGAAAAATACAAAAATGAGTTATATATATGTTTAATTAAAATGTTTTCTTCCGTCTGTAACAATTTTTTGTATAAATAAACAAAATTAATAAACAATCTTTTCTTGAGTATAAAAGGGAATTTATTGATAGTAATACTTTTATATCCATCATAACCTTACAAACTTTTATTTATCTTAAGCAATACTTAATATTCTTTCATTCCCGAAATATTATTTTAAAAACAAACAAATCGCGCGAAGCGTTCTGAAAGACAAATATAAAACGAAATAATATAATTCCAAACCATAAAAACTGGACAATTAAAAAAACTTACAGTATTCTGTACCGAATCAAAATTCTTGGATGTAAATATTTATGTTTTCCTCCTCAACCTCTTCCTCTGACTTGAGAAAGCACTGGACCAGTCGAGTAGAACTCAAGATGAGTGTTTGCTTCCTATTGGAACTTTAATTCTCAGGCTTCTGACAGAGAACACACCAGTGCTCCTCTCTCATCTTCCCTTTTCACAGATCAATATTTTCGGTTGGCGACCAGGGTTACTTTTAGGCGAGGTGGGTTCCTCGCCAGCAGGTATATTTACCTTTTACAAAACTGACTTTTCGAATGAAGCGGAACTAAAGTAAAATCGAAGATTTGCAACAGGTGCGATATTGATGAAAGATAAATAGTCGATTTTATGCAGACAAGGGAATAGATTTTGTGTGTACTGAAGAAAGTGTCATCAGAAAGTCAGTCGTTAATGTTTAGTTTCAAAATAAATTGATTACTTTATGCAAGATTCAATTTGTTTTCATTTGTTGGAACAATGGAAAAGCCTTTCATCAATAATGTTACTTTCATAGTAATTCAGTTTTAATAAGAAACCAAATGTTTACAGTAATCAGTCAAAATATAGTTTTTAAACACATTTTTTAATTTTATTCTTCTGAACAAATGTATTGATATGTACAGTAACATGTGCACTTAAATTAATATAATAAATAAAGAAGATTCTTGATATATGTGACTAATGTTTTAATTTGGGAACAGCCTTATAAACTCGATTTATTTAATTAACGTGTCACTATATAACGTTAAGTTAATATAACATATCTTTTAAATTTAAATTTGAAAGAAAGGTTATTTTTTAATCGATTTAATAACATAAATGAAACGTCTTAACATTTTTATATCAACAAATATTTCAAAAAATGTACATTCTATTTAAAACAGACAAAGTACAATTACTGAACAAAATAACAATGGTTGATTTCTTAAACTTTAACTAATCAGTTATGAGTATTTTTAAATCTATCAGTCGTCTATTCCTCAACAACATAAATGAGTTAAAATTTAATCTATTTGTGTAGTCCAAGAATATACTGATAACCTCATGACTGGTTTTCAACCATCATAAGATGTTTAAGTATATGTTTTATTGATCCAAAAGTCTCATCATTAATCATGAATAATTCATCGTGTATTATGGTAAGTGAATTTTTTTTAATACTTAAAAGTTGAAACTATAGAATATACTACGTTTTTTTCCCTCTGTTGTATGTTTAATGTATCCTTAAAAGTAGCAATTTATTGATGTCTAGAAGACGTTTTTTACTAACCAAGAGTAAAAACAAAACTATTGACATATAGTGATAAAAAATGGCTTGGTTTTCAATTTACAAAAAATATTGTTTTGTACAAAAATAATTTAACTTTTGTAAATAAAAGCAAATTATTTACTCAAATAAATATTTTTTACTTCGATCAGTAGGAAATTTTAGTTTATTTGAACTAGATGAATGTGTTAGTTTTTACTAAAAAATAATCCACATTATCCGTTACAAGTTAGAAGAGTAATTATAACTTGGCTTAGAAATTGTAAAAGTTCTATTATTTCACTTTTGCAGCCATATTTAATTGTAAACTAAATAAATATATGCGTTCAATTCAAATTATTTTACTATCGCTTTTAATCATATTTAATCCAGTAACATGTACTGGGAACTTGACAATGTAGCATTTTAAACAAAGGTCATAAGCCTTAAAAATAAAAACGAGAAAATAATATGGCTGCACAGCAATAATTTAGTAAAAAGAGATAAAATGGGAACAAACATGCATCCGAATTATATATTTTCGAACTAAGAAAAATAATATCCATAAAATATAAAACATTTTAAAAAGTAGTTCTTAATTCAAATTTGGAACATGACTTTTAGTCTTTATTATTACTTGAATGAGGAAATTAATAACTAATAAATATATATCACACAAACAAAAACAAACGTTGTAATGTTAAATGCTATTGTTATTTTTCCACTAAAAAATACAACTTCTAGTTTATATATACTTTTCAATGTATTGCAATCTTCTTCCTGAATATTAAAATACGATGAGTAACTTATAATCAGGATGTCATCAAATTTATAAAGGTCTAAATAAAGCTCTTAAAAGTTATTCATACCTTCTGAAAAAATAAATTTGTATACTATAAAATTAGTTTCATATAACATTTAACTATTGTTAACAGCGTATAATTTTCTTGCAAGCTCGTCAACTGTGGTGTTAACGCCCAGTGCTCTACAACAATTTACTCAAATATCTAATCCTGTGTAATACACATAACTTAATCAGAAGGCATGAAATCTGTGTTTATAAGAGAACAACAAAATGTTTTAAGTTTTTTTTAATATCTGTACCAGGGGTGTCCTTAGTGTAGGCTGCAAGCAGAGTACGGCTCAATTTAATTTACTTCATAAAGTTAAAAAAATGTCCAAAAGTATTTATTTTATTTTGCCTTTCTTGTTAAGAAAATTAATAGTGCTTTTCATAAACATAGACAAACTAAAAAATATTGTACTGATTGTATCAAAAACATTTGTACAGAAAAATTTTAAAAGTTAGGTTTGCAGACGGATTCCTTTCGATTGTTATCCATATTAACAATTATATTTATATGTCGAAATTTTAGTTGATAACTTGTTAGGGTAGTTCGTATATGCTCGATCAAATGCACTTCATTTAAAATAAACCTATGCTTATTTTTGATAAAAATAAAAGTTGAATACAATCATTCGCAATATATATATATATATATATATATATATATATATATATATATATATA
>BMAW01043505.1:0-12070 GCA_019974015.1 Nephila pilipes | reverse complement strand
TTTTATTATATCCTTTTTATTCATCACATCTTTTATAGAGTCCTTTGGCTTTTTTTAGCAGTGGTGCAATGTCTTCAGAGCTGGATCCCACTTTTCCTTTTAAGTTTCTTGAAAGCATTGCGTGTTGGTTCAAATTTGTCTTGTATTGTTCTACATACATGCATCCTAAAATTTTAAAAATAAGCGTATGGTTTGATTTTGAATAGGGGGTTTCTTCGTACATAACAAAAGGGTGTAACCATTTATTGCTGCAACGTTCAACAACGCGATATATATATATATATATATATATATATAACCACGGGCCTATGATTTTATTTCCTAGCTGATTCTAATATGTTGCGGCCATTTCTTCAACAACATCAATTGCGCCTTCAGTTGAATTATAAGATGTGATAATCTCAGGTTTTTTTCAATTCTTCTGTAATCTATAGCGTCATTATTATGCATTGTTCAAAGTAGAATAACATTCCTATTTTTCTTGGGTGTATATGACACAATAGTTGTTCCTTTTTGGAAACCAAACATGGATGAATAAATTATTTCTATTCCTTGAAATAAAAAATGTTGGAGGATTTTTTTAAAATTTTTCTCATGAATCTACTAATAGTTAATTTTTTCTGAAAAATTTTATGTGACAGTGGGTAAGATGTATACCAGTTATCAACATTCCAATCACGCCTTGAGTTATAAAGTAATTCGATTGAGCTTCTTACAACACTACTTGGATTATTATCCACTTCAAAGGGCCCTTTTTGGCTGTTTACCAGTGTACACTCCCTTATTCCACGTTTAAAATAATCATGAATCGACGAGAGTAAAATATTCGTATCATACTTAGATGGTTTGATTGGCATATATTGTAGAAAGGGACATCCCCTTCTAAATGGTTCCATTTTTCCTTCTATAGTAACATATTCACCAAAAGCTTACGATTTTTAGCAGTTTTCCGCAAATTTTTCATAAAGCTCTAGTATTGAAGCCAATTTATCTCAATGTTTTCCTTTTTGACGAATTCTAATATCGTCAAAGCGTAGATATGTAAGGTAATTAAAACGGTTTTCATACATAGTTTTCTGGAATATTTTAATTCCGGTGCCGTCTAATGCCCAGAGATCTTTCACGTTTACATGTGACGATTTATGTGCGTGTGTGTACACCGAAAATATAAAACAATCCAATAAGTACTTTTATTTCAGCTTTGTTTGTTTCTTCAGCATCTATTTCTCTTGAAAAACGATATTTTATTGATACAATAAAAATATTTGATCTTTTTACTACAATTTGAATCAATTCTGGAGAGATTAGTAAATTCAGTGCTTCTATAACCGAAATGACATTTTTTGAAATACATGTATTTCCAGGAAGCTTTGTGATGATGTTTTTTTAAAACACTTTTACCTTTTTACAGAATTTTTACAGAAGAACAGAATTTTACCTTTTTTCCAAACTGTATTTTATCCCTTCTTATAAAACAACTGTTATCATATTCTACATCGTCATCTTCTGAGAATGAGTCAAATTCTATAGCAGAATCATGATTATTGCTGTATTCCCCATTGTCTGGTTTTCATTACCATTGTTAAAGCTTTCTTCATCCGCAGATACGGTTTCCAATAAATATCTTAAATACTGTATTTACTCTTCAGAATTCCGAAAACACTCCATATCGAACAAGCAATTAGACACGAGTTAATATTTTTCAGACCATAACAGAAAAGCTGGCGCAGGGTGTGACATACCCGAAGAGCTAATAAACAATTTTTTTTTTAAATTCGCTCACTGGTTCTTCCCCTTCATGGTTTTGACCTTTGAGAAGAGGGTATGTGATATCCCGCGCGAGTAATGCCGGATTAAAAAAAATTCTAGATTAATTTTTTTTTCAGAATTGCTAATTGTTATTAAATATTTCAAATTTTATTCGCACAAAATGTCTTATTTATTGGAAGGTAAGAAAGAGAACTTGCTTAACCTAGCAGCAGAATTAAGTTTAGAAGCAACAGCTGAAATGACTAAACCAATGTTAAAAAATTTAATTATAAATAGCACATGGTACGACGAGAAAGACACCAAATTGATTTATGGTAATATAATTGAAGAAAGGAAAGAAAAAGAAGAAGAGGGAAAAGAAGAACTGGCAGAGAAGAGGAGACAAGATGAAGTTGAATTAGAGAAGTTAAGAATCGAGGCCCAGTTTAAGTCGAATCAAGGGACATTGGTTCTACATCGAGTAATGAATTGAATAAGTTACTACATAAATTTGATATGAAAGAAGATATCAGTCTGTATTTGATATTATTTGAGCCCCAAGCTAATATGATGTCCGTACCAAAAGAGTTTAGGGCTACACATCTGTGGGGTCTACTTCCACAAGAAATAACGCAACTAACTGCTCAAGAGCCTAAAGAAAAGGTAAGAGATTATGATCATGTGAAGATACTGCTAATCAAAAGATTCAAATTAACTCCTGAGAAGTTTAGGCAGTTGTTTGTCACTCACCAGAAAAGTGCTGAATACATGGCGAGATTTCTACCAAAAAATTCAAACATTCTTTAATGGATGGCTTGAGGGACTTAACGTCAAACCCATTGACCAGTTGCGAGATCTGATTATAGCTGATCAAATGAAGAAAAGAGCTCCCGTCGAATTTAAAGACGAATGGCCGAGTATCAACTCGCCAGAGGAGCTAGCCCAGAAACTCGAGAAATTTGAAGATATCCGGAGGACATTGAAGTCAAAACCATTCTTCTCACCATCTTTTCGAAAGCAAGAAGCCAGATTACCGAATAAGTTTGTTAATTTCGGAAGATGTGCAAATCGCCACAGGAGAACTGAAAATTTCAATCCTGAAAGTAGATACTATGAGACTCATCCGAGTAAAGAATTTGAAAAACGAATACCTAGAAATTTTTTCATTTGTAAATCTCCTAAGCATTTACGCTACAATTGTCCTAAAGTAAAGAAAGAGTCAGAACCTAGAAACCATCGAACTTTGAAGTATAAACCTATTTTGTTGTCCCGAACAAAAAAAAAAGCTTACGATTTTAGCTTAGGTTTGTAAAAGTACAAACCTATATTACCCTTGGTGACAAAACCATTTCCGCTCTGATCGATACTGGAAGTTCAGTTAGTCTCATCCGTGAAGACTTAAGTACAAATATTGTAGACCAATAAAAGTTTTCAGAGAAATGTAATATTCTATCCAGAATAGGTAAATCGCATGTGTTGACGAAAGGTATTTTTAAACATGATTTCGTCATAGATGAAGACCGTTATTCCTTAACATGGTATGTTGGCCGACTAAGCATCTAAACTTCGAAACTATCATAGGCACAGACATTTTGGAACAAGCCTCTCTAAAGTTTACCGAAAATGGTGTAGAGTTCCACAAATCTGAGGAGGGAAATTATCAAGACCGAAAAGAAAGCATTCTTCAGGAAGCAAAAGGAAGTATTCAAGAAATTAAGTCTGAGAACCATAGAACATATAATAAGAAGAGAAAAAAGGCTCTCCAGTACCAGATTGATGATTTGGTAGCGATCCAACGTACACAATTTGGTGTAGGCCTCAAACTCGGACCTAAATTTTTCGGACCATATCAAGTTGCTAAAATTAAGTCCATAGATGGAGATATATAATAGAGAAAGTAGGCGATCTCACAGGCCCGAATGTAGCTACCACCTCTGATGATCTAATGAAATACTTCTCCCTCGGGTAGATAAAATCAGAAAACCTTATGTTCTCAATAGCTTATCCTTTTGATTTTTTTGAATTTTTTTTTGTCATATTTATATTTCATTGTTATATAGCTGTAAACTTGTGTTCGATCAGATTGTAAGGTCATCATCAGATATCGCTGAGGTAATCGACGCTCCGGAGTGACCGAGCTGTAGGATGTATACATTTTGAGACGCCTTCTAACCCTAGAGGGCCCCACAAACTTGATCTCTGCTTTCTGATCTTCTTCCAATGGGCTCACACGAGTACCGGCAGACGCAAGGGAGTGGTTAACATGGGAAGACGTGCGATCCGATAGCTCCTTAATATGTATGCCCAATAGTTCTGTTTTAACTTTGTAAATACCGTACAGTAATATATTTTTTTATTAAATGTCATCTTCTAAAAATTCGTATGTTACTGTGAATCCAGAAAAACCCTACACAAAATAAAAGACGAGCCATATACCTCCTTTCTGTAGTTAGGATTCCCCCCCCCCCCACAGTTATAAGTGTAAAACATTCATTTTTAAAGTATCACTAAAAGAACTTGTATAATGAACCCTCACATTATTCATTATTTTCTTATTATTTTCTTCCTACTTTTCTTTGGCAAAGGTAAAAACTCTTCATCTGCAAAATAAAATCGCTAATTATGCAAATTTAAGAAAAAGAAGAAAAAAATTAGAATTTAGCACTATAATCGCATAAAAAGCGCTAAACTGCCAAGAAGGGTATCCGAAAATTTCCACACACATACGCTCCAATGAGGAACGGGCTGTTTTATTTTCAACACCCACTTTACTTTCTCTTTTAATCTGCGCTTGTGACAATAGCAGCAGCGTATTTCTGCATTTAATTTCACATCATGTTTGTTTGTTATGATTTCCAAACGTTATGTGTATCTGCTCGTTTGATCATCACATATTTTTTATTGTTTTTTAATATAATTTCAGGTATTCAACTAAGAATTTCAGCGAACAGAATTTAAAACAAAATTTTGCATGAATTTAAAATAAAAATTAATAACATTTGACTATTTAACTCTGAACTTCTGTCATGAATAACCTAAGTGTAAATCAGCCAAATACAAACGTGATTGGTGCAGAGAATTTCTTAATTTCTTACCCAGATGTACCTATTCATGAGTCTGAAAATTTCCTCAGCTATCAAAATCCTTGTGTACCTCTCACAACTATATTGGAAGAAAATGAACTGGACTTCGATTCACCGAAGAAAGAGAAGCCTTATTTAAGCACTAAAAATGTAAGTTACATATTGGATGACACTATCTCAGACAATCCATCTTTGTTGAAAAGTACAATTGTAACAACTAAAAACTATGTTGATAGCAGTGCTGAAAATTCGGAAATTAAATCTAAATATAATGATGGAATGGCATTAAATATTGATAATGAAAGACAAGTATTTGATTTCGAAAGGGAAATGCCAACTTTTTTCAATGTTCCTTCTCCACTAATGTATGAAACACGTTCTGTAACAAATGCTGTAGAAACAGGTAATGCAACACAGGACAATGTAGATGACAATATTTTGACAAATTTGATCTTTGAAAATTCCTCTTTATATGTACAAGATGTGGAATATAACATTTCTGAGGAAAGCTTGGAATCTGTTATTGAAACGATTCCTAAATCAAAAGAAAATTTAAAAGAATTATTTACTTGTGAACTTTTAACATACCAGTCTAATCAAAATGATTATCAAATTTCTCAGGATGACAGTAAACAAAAGATTAACAGTTGGGATGATGAATTCTCTGTTTACCCCTTAAATTCTTCTGAAAAATTGTCATCCAAATCCGACTATCAAGACAACTGTTTGATAGATGATATATCGTATTTTAATCTTGAAAGTACTGGTGAGTTTTTTACAGATTTAGTCTCTGGAAATGCTATTCAGTTAATAAATGGGAAAGAATCTGCTGTTAATAAAGAAAACATTGAATGCTCTACAGTACAGGGTATTCTAGAATGCAAAATTGTTCATCCTGAAACTAGCAATGAAAATGAAATATCTTTACAAAATGATACTGAAAATAAACCAAAAACTAATCTTAACAACAAGAATAATTTATGTGGTAAACTATTATCAATACCTGCACCTGAAACTTTTTTACCATGTTATGTTTGTAATATTTGTGGTAGAAGTTTCAGTGACAAGTATCAACTGAAAAATCATCTTGTGACTCACTTGCTTATAAAACCATATACATGTACCATATGCAACAGACAGTATGTGCATGAAGATCAATTAAAGTTACATTTAAGGAATCACTTGGAAAATAAACAATATCAATGCAGCATTTGTGAAAAATGTTTTTCCTGCAGAGATAACCTAAACAGTCATTTTTGCATTCATTCAGGAAAAAAAAATTATATTTGTAAGACTGAAAATAATGTTCATTTGGCAAAAAAGAAAGAATTAGATATTGTGCATGAAAACATTGTTTCTACTATGGAGGATAACTTAATGCTAGACTTTAAGACTAATCAATCAGAAGTGTGCGCAGAAAATGTAATAAGTGACCTAATTGTGCCTAAATGCATTGCTGGAAATGCTATTCAGGTGACTGAAAATGAGGAATCTGGCGTTATAGATAAAAGCATTAATTGTTCTGAAGATAATTACCTTATGTCAGAACCAAAAATTAATCAGCGTGGAATTTGTGCAGGAAATGAAAAGTTTATTCTGATCTTGCCAAATTACAACATTGAAAAAAGTACACCATTGGGAGAAGACAAAAAAACTGATGCCATAAATGAAAACACAGGTTGTTCATATAAAGATAATAAACCTTTATTAGAATCTGGTGTAAATGACTTGGAGATGTGTACAAAAAATAAGTATGTATTTATTATTCCGAATAGCAGTGCAAAAACTGCTGTTCAATTGGTAACAAGTAAGGAATATGATGTTAAGGAAGAATATAATGAATGTTTCGAAGATATGACAGTAAAATCGACAGTTAATCAAATAGAAATGTTTACAAATGATGGAAAATTAACTTCAAATGTATTAGATGATAGTGAAAGCAAAACGAAAATAGATATTAATGAAGGAAAATCTGTGAGTGATAATGTATCAACATTATCTGTACTTAAACCACCTCTTCCTGATAATGTTTGTAACATATGTTTTAAAAGCTTCTCACGAAGGTACTTGAAAACCCATCTTTTGATTCATTTGTCAGAAAAGCCCTTTAAGTGCTCTGTATGTAAAAAGCAATATATTCGTAAAGATCAATTGAGAGCACATGAAAGAAAGCACTCAGGAGAAAAAACAGATTACCTAGTCAATCATCTTTGCAGTCAACCGCAAGAGAAATCTTATACCTGTGAAGAGGAAAATAGAATTCAGTCTGCTAAAGTTGAAAAATCTGATTTTGCTAAAGAAAATTTAATTTTTTTTGAAAAAGATAATCTTTTGTCAGGAGACAAAGCTAGTCTAACAAATATGATTCAAGAAAAGGGGAAATGTGTATTAAGTATTGAAGATAGTGAAAACATAACTGATAATTTTTGTAAAGAAAAACTTGTCTGTGATAATCCAGCAGTATTGTCAGTCTCCAGACCATTTTGTCCAGACAATGTTTGTAATATTTGTAACAAGAGTTTTACTAGAAAGTATCGTTTAAAAACTCATCTTTTTACTCACATGTCCGAAAAACCTTATAAATGCACAATATGTAATACGCAATATGCACGATATGATCAACTAAAACTGCATACAAGAATTCATACAGGGGAAAAACCCTTTATATGTAATGTTTGTGATAAAAGTTTTCCTCGTAAAGGTTACTTGATTAGTCATTTTCGTATTCATTCAGGAGAGAAACCTTTTATCTGCAAGATTTGTAGCAAAGCTTTTGCACAAAAGAGTACTTTGGAGGAACATTTTCAAATCCATGTTAATGCTAGGAAATTCAAATGTAATATCTGTGATAAATGCTTTAATCGGAGAAGCACTCTCAGAAGTCATAAGATGACTCATAGTAGAGATAAATTATACCACTGTTCAATCTGTGGTATGAAATTTTCTGTAAAGAGTACCCTTTACAAGCATATTCGAAGACATACAGATGTAAAACAGCCTCATAAATGTGACATTTGTGACAAAAGATTTTCTACCTCAAAGAATTTGAATGATCATTATTTGAACCATTCTTCAGAACTGCCATTTAAATGTGATATGTGTAACAAAGAATTTAAGCACAAATCTGAACTTGAACTCCACAACACTGTTCATACAAGCAAAAAAATTCATAAATGTAATATATGCCCTAAGAAATTTTTGCACAAATATAAGCTACTTTTGCATTTGAAAATGCATTCAGGAGATAACAGATTTAATTGTGATATATGTAACAAAACTAATATGACAAAATGTGTTTTCAAGGTGCATCTTCGTTCCCATACAGGTAAAAAGCCTTACTTGTGTGAACATTGCAACAAAGCTTTTTCTCGTAGTGATTTGTATGATCGTCATGTTTTGATACATACTGGTGAAAAACCATTTGAGTGTGACATGTGCCATAAATCATTTAATCAGTCATCTACTTTAAAACGACATCAAGCAGTGCATATGGAAAAAAAGCCACATACCTGTGATATTTGTAACAAAGGTTTTACCCGAAAATCCCATCTCTCATCTCACATTTTAACTCATTCCAGCGAAAAATCGTTTACCTGTGTTGTTAGTGAATAATCATTTACCTCCAAATCTGTTTTATCATATCATTTCTGTGAAGGTGAAGTACATAAATTATGAATAGGAATCTTAGAATTTATAATTGTATTTGTAAATTCTAAATATATGCTATATTTTAGTATGAAATATTTTGGAAGTTAATAGAATTTTTAAAAAGTAGTATTAAATTTTTATAATTTATGTAAACAAATTTATATCAAAATAAGGTTTTTAATTATTTTAACCACAATGAATATTCATAATTTTTATTTAAATGTAATGAGACTTAAATTCATTAAGAATTATCGGTACTTCCCTGTTATAACGGCTCCCACCAAATTACAATTATGCCAAACTTGTGAAGCCTACCTTCGTCTTATGGCTTCATATAATTTCTTCGTCATATCATTACATAATCATATGGCGATTCATCAGCAGGTGCCGCAATAACTGGGAAATACCAAATTTTCTTGTTTTATAATATTGGAATATTATTCAAATTCATTATGTATGAATATTATTTTAGTATTCTCGAATACCTGAAGTAAGAATTTCAAATATTTTAAAAGCATTTTATGGGAAAAATCAGGTATAGTAGTTTAGTTGTTTTGTACTATAATGAATTTAGTTATCATGCTTGTATTTGGTATTTCCTTACTGGAATAGATACTAGAATTTTTAAAAATTTCAACTGTAGCAATTTGGATTTCCTTCCTCACATCATCAATTGAATAAGATTGATTGATTTTTGAGAAATATGGAGCAACAAAGGCAATTATTCTTAATGATGAGTAATTTGTGTAATTTAATTGTATCCAAATACAACTTCTATATAATTGTTCCTGTCAATGTCATTTATACAGGTATTTATCAACTTATTTAATAGTGTATAGTTCTTCAGCCTAATCTCTAAATATTTTCATAGGTATTCAAACTATTCTTTAAAGCCATTTTCTGTATTTTCAATAATGATGCGTAATGTCTTTATTTAAAAAAAACAATGTAATATTTTTGATCAAATTATGGAATTAAGCATTTTTGGATAGAAATTTGATGATAACCACTATTTGTCTGTATGAGATAAGATTGAAATGCCATATGGTTGGTCAGTGGCATTCTCCAAAAAAAATTTTTCAGTGAAAAGAGGAGGGGGGGGGGGATATCATCATTGCCATGACAGAAGCAATTTTTAAGCTTACAATTACCACTTGATAGAAAGAGATATAATACACTGCAGAAATCTTATTTCTCATATTTAAAACTGTTCAAGTATTGATGTAATTTTATCAAGTTATTAAAATTTAAAAAGTAAAGATCATTTAAGCAAAAAATAGTTAAGATGCCATGAGAATAAAATTTGCATTTTTGGGAGGTGAAAAGTTTTTAGGACCCCTCCCCCTCATTCCCTCTCTCTTTATCTTCAAACACTGAACCAGAAACACTCTTTCAGAGACAGCAAATACTTTTCTAATTGAAGAAAATTCTTGGTATTGGGTGCATATGTACTTTTACACTCCTTTCCCCTGGGTATGCCACTGTGTTTGGATTTGTGGCCGGTGGTTTTCGTTCAGTCACAGTTTTGATCCTTGGCTGCTAAAGACCTGCAATGTAGCCGGGGCTGATGCATGTTAAATCTGTTTGGACCCAAAGACCTCTTGTTTGTGTGGTGTGGATGTTAGGAGAGGGGGTGCCAGCTCAGGTGATGTCCTCGTCACCTGACCAAGGTCTGTAGCCAATAGCCCTCATGTTGCTTCTGCCACTGTGTTTGGTTGGTCACAAATCAGACTGCTTTGTGACCAGCCATGCAAAATTAATATGCGTGAAGTCACTTTAATGAGGAAATACAATTTTTGTTTCAAAATTATTTTGTTAGAATTATTTGGAATTTTTATACATTTTATTTTTTAAAAAAATCTATTCATAATATTCATTTGAAGTCAAATTTAATGGAAAGAGAAGAATTTTGTATAGTAATTGGTTTTGAAGTCAATATTGTATTGTAGCATTTTTCATGTTTTTCTGTACTTCAGTAAAATTGTTTAAAAATAATTAATGATTGCTATAAGTAAAGAAACATGTTGTGTAAACTAATACTAAAAGTTTGTAATTTAGAATAATGGAAAATTCACTTACCAGATGCCGCAACACACACATTTAAACAGAGAATAATATTCGTTACTCGATTTCAAAATGTTATATGGGTCATTACTTGAGGAGGAAGTTACAATTCTCTTAGTGCTTGTTTGGTTCACAGCACTAAGAGAATTGTAACTTCTCTTAGTCTCACACTAAGAGAATTGTAACTTCTCTTTGGTCTGTTCTTAACTTTCAACATACGTACCTATGAATATAAAAAGATGCATGTCATTTTGAATCAGTTGTGTATGGATTTTAGAATTTACAAGTCAATTTCTCTCTCTCTTGTCTCTTTTTATTCATCCAAGTTGATCACTTACAAAATCATCAACTGCTCATTGTGTTTTTGTATAAAGTCTATGAAATGGATTATGTGTATATCAAAGGTATGTGCTTTTATTTGTGTGAGCATGTATTGTTGCCAGAAGAAAGTAGCCATTGTTGTTTTTTTTGATGTTTTATACTTAAGTAGTAAACCAAATATTCATTCTTTGTGTATCATTTATCTCCAGTAGTTCATTAGAAATTGTCATTTATATTGGAGGTAAGAATTATATGTACAATTAAATTAGACTATGCATGTGAAGCACTTTCTAAATGTATTGTTCGAATTTTGTCCTGTCCTTTTTAATATATTTGAACTTATTGAAATTGAAATTCCAAATCACTGTTACAAAAAGGCTACTGTTTGTATATCTGTTTACAAATAGATTCATAATTTTTTTTGAAAGGTTTTCGCTGTATCTTACAGTTGGTTGTGACAACTTTTTAAAAAAGAAAAGGCAATATTAGATTAATATTTTTACTGTAGTTAATAAAAGGTTTTTTTTTTTTTTACTTTTTTTTAGGAGGGGGAGGGGAATAAATTCATAGTATCTATACATGTATTGTAAATGAAATAGCATTAAAAAAATCTTTTACTATTCCTCTCTTCTGAAATGAGCAATTTGGTTTATTTACATTAAAAATATTATCTATGTCATGTACATATTTATTAAGTTTCAAAATTTATTACTCAACATCATTTATTATAACAATTTATTTATTTTGTAGTGCTGAAATAGGGACTAAGAAAAAAATCATTTTTAAATTCATTTTCTATCATTGAAATTCACTTAAAAAACGGGAGATTTTTTTTTTTTTTTTTTTTTTTTTGAGCTTTTAACTGTCACTGTCATTATTGGATTGTATCATCACATTTCAATTGCATAAGACCAATTTTATCGTATAGGTTATTTTTGTAAGTAAAAATTTTTATTTAAGATTTTATTGCAGGTAAGAAAATTTTAAGATTTTGTAAGTCATTAAGACATTTCACAATTAGAATGCTTTAGGAGCAGATTTTACAGTATAAAATGCAAAATTAATTTTTTAAAAAAATAGCATCATTTCCTGAATACATTCTTATTGTTATTAGATGGTGTGTTTTCATTTTATTGTTAGAAATAATGAATTACTAATTTTTGTGGAACATAACTGCTAGCATATTCCATCTGTTTGGTAAAAAA
>BMAW01043499.1:61335-110997 GCA_019974015.1 Nephila pilipes | reverse complement strand
ATATAGACATTAAATATAAATTTCATCAAAGTTGTCAAATGGTATTGAATTTCATCTGAAATTTGAAATATTAGAATTATAAGAAAGATTTGTGGATGACTTTTTAATTAAACCCTTAATAAAGGAAAAAAAATACTGATGAAATATAGATTTAAAATGGTTTTAGTGACCGATGGGATCGTATGTTACATATGCAGATGAATATCTAGGCCACTTGAATAGAAACTCATTTGTTACCTTTCTCAGCTGAAAGAGCGGCATTAATTAAATTTACTTTTACGTGTTGTGATAAGTTATCACATAAAATATTTCTGTATATAAACTTGTCATTTTTCCTTATAGAGAGGAAGACAGTAAAATGTGACGTTTCTGTCTATTTATGTTTCGTTATTAAAGATATTTTAACTATTTTAAAATTGTCTTCGTTAAGAAAAAGATGTACAGACAACTAATAGTAGAGGGGGTTTATATCCATATCTTCCATTCTGCTATCTAATAAAAACAAACCAGTTGCACTTCGACACAGTGACTTCACAAGTGTACTATGAACATCATTGTATGCGAATTGAAACGATACAAGCGTTTCTATTTCAGCCCAATATTCAGTGCGAAACAAATTTGTGATAGTTTCTGACAACATTTTAAGGTCACAAGAGCTCTGTTAATAATATAACACATAAGTAAGGAAAATGATTTAAATGCCTTAAAAATGGTATATAAGTACAAAATTAAACGTTTACTGCATGCGAAATAGTCTGAGTAATTAACCATTTCATTTATTCAGAAGAAAAATTTGCGACATAATTTTAAGAAAATAAGCAAATTTTAATGGAAATAAGTGGAAATGAAAACCAACCAAATACTTCGATGAACCACCATGATTCACGATCACGTAATATCAACGGGTTGTCATTGAGTGAACATCATTCATTTTCTACGCGGCTTAGATTATGGCTCCTGCTAAAAAGTCCAATATAGACACACCATTTACATCTTACCACCTAGCTGTCGAGTTAGAATGATATATAGACGTATTGTCTTGAAAACACATCCAATGTTGGTCAGCCATAATTTGGCTGTAAATGTTCGCCAAGCAAATTTTGTTGAAAATTGAAGTTCATTCGACCATTTATGACAGCAATATCCTCTTGACCATTACGTCCAAAAGCAGCCCTTACCAATAAAAAACCACTTACGTATTGTCTTTGGTATAAAAGATGTTTATCATGCTTTAAATGGTATCAATCGTAACTATTTGAGTCAGTGCCATCTATAGTAAACTATTTTTCATCTGGAAAAATTTCAGTTTTCATTTATCAGACCAAGACATATGATAGCAAGCAATCGCTAAGCATACTTGTTTGAGTTGTTCGTAAGGGATGGTATTTTGGTCGTTTTTCTCCAAATAAGACTGAACTCTATTTTAAGCGACGTTGAACTGTGTCTGCACATGACATCTCAGTGAAAGTTCGTTCAAAATTTATCCAGCAAACATTTTATTTTTATATTGAGTCTCTTTCAAAACAATTCTGTTTTCTCGAATAAATATTGATTTCGTTCTTGCAATATGTTTTTTGGAACCGAAATCCCAAGGTTCTTTTAAATAACCATTCTTTTTTTTTGATCCGCCTATTGCATCAGTTCTTTTCCTTCTGCTCCAATCTCGGGAATTTTTTAAAATTTGATCTAAAGATCCAGGCTCATGTAACGTTATACACTTTTTTTAACCCAGTTTCAAACAAAAAAAAATTAAAAAGCCTTTTCTTTTCATTTTATGTAATTATCTGTGAGAAAACCGGGAAAACTTATACCTATTTTCAAATGCAAAATAAAACATGGACGTAAAAGTTTTACATGCCCTTGTATGTGCTTATTTACACTTTACAACTGCTCTTTTCAAACGAACCAAAATCTTGAACTAATATACACCTGATTTACTTCTGACACCATTACTTGATTTGCATAAGTAGCTCTTTCCTTTTCTTTGATTAAGTGTTTACATAAGGAAAAAAAACTTTTGTGGCCTACATATTCTATCGATGTGATTATTATAAGTTTGCTGGAACGTGATTGTTCTTCAATAGACTTGATTGTTCTTATGATATATTCCTCTTACTGTCACTATCCGTATCGATCAGTACCTGTATCATGTTAGTTGCTAGTAAATGATCCAGTTTCGCGCAGTTGCTGAAGAACAGAGCTAGCATTAAATGTTGCTGTACGCTCCGATTGGAGTAGTTTCTCCGGCAGCTTTCCCCTGCTGCATCGTAAGTTGCAGTCGGTCTTAAAAATAGTTGACAATAATAATCGCTCCCAAATGAAAATAGACCCGAAATAAAAATGATTATCTTTTCAATATTAGTCCGGAAATTATTCTCTTGTTTCTCCCCAAATTAATGCACATAAATGGTTTTAATAAAGACTCTTTTGTTTCTCTCAGTAAACAATTGTTATGTCACCTGGTACAAATAAATCTCCTGATTCAAATAAAATCAAGAATCTCCCCGACAAGTCTCAAAATATTAACATTTCATTATATGATCAACCCGAAATTAATATTTTGTCGTACAAACATTATACACACATTCCCAGTATATGAAATACCATTAGACGAGGGAACGACCTTTGTTTGGGGGAACAAAAAAGTCTTTGAACTGTTCATTTTCACAACTTTTGGAAAGGAACACAAGATCCATTTTTAGGACAGACCAATATTGGAAAGACAATAGTTTTCATTTCAGGTCGTTTTTCATTTTGGAGTAATTTATAGGGATCACGAAGCTTAAATATTTTTACTACCGACTGTAGCTGTTATCTGCAAGTTCACTAAGCGAATATCGTTTTATTCTACTGCTGAGAAGTCACAATATCGAGTTTCAGCGTGTTATGCTTGTTAGATAGCTTCTTGCGCACTGTTTTCCACTTCTCGTACAAATTGGAATTTTTAGTTTTGATATACCCTATAGGTAAAAAAAAATTGTAGAAGACTGTATATGTATGTACTTTTAGTGAATTAAAAGACTGACCTTGACACGCGCCTCATCGTAAGTTAGGAAAATAAATGTTTAATTTTATACCTAAAGATATGTGCATAGAGACAGTAAGCCTGTTTCAACAGTATGATCATAGTAATATTTTTCAACCTGAAAAAAAAAATTGTTTTTTCATCCAGGGTGGTTATAATTGAAGCGACTCTATTGAGACCTTTCAGCCCGTTTTACTTTTTTGAATTTGATGTAACTTGGCATATATGTTATGTGGGCCATGGAGAAACGATTTCTGTGATAAAACTGGTCCAAATGTTAAACATCAGAGGGAATTATGAAGCTTAAGGTAGGACAAAAACAGGGTGAGAAACATTAAAATTTATTCAATTATAGAATGTGCTCAATGTGTGCTCCATTAACATTAATTACATGTTGAAAGCTCATTATAGCATGTTCAATCATAGCACGAGGAAACTGACGAGGGATTCCAACAACATGTGTATAATACTGGCTTTCAACTCAGAAAAAGTTCTGATTCCTCCTCCATCAATACTGTCTTTTACGAATCCCCTCAACCAGAAATCATAGGGATTTAAGTCGGTTGAACAAAGAGGCCAGGCATCCGGTTAAGCTATGAGTATTACACGTTTCTCTCCAAAGTCAGATCGAACGATTAGCTAGCACATTGAAGCCAGTTCTTTGACTGAGCTTTAATATGGGGAATTTCTCCATCTTGCTTGAAGACAGTGGTCAGCAAACATTGACGTTTCTGTAAAGCAGGAATGTCCTGCTTTCTAAGGAGTTCACTGTACCGTACACTCTAACAGAGAACGTTTTAGGACCTTGAGGAATGACAGTTTCAAAGAAAAACGGTCCTAGAATAAAATCAGCTGTAAATTCAAAACCTGCAGTCACGTAATCAGAATGCTGTGGATGTTGGTCCATGACATTAAGAGGTGAAGCACCCCATAAGCAGCAAGTTTGATTACTCACACAACTCCATCTAAGTAAAATTTATTCTTATCTTATCATATAATTTTCCACGACCTCGTGTCATCAACTTCCATTCTCGTCAAAAATCGACAAGCGAAATCAGAATGCATTTGGTGTTCGAGAAGTTGCAGCATTTGCACTAGGTGGATCTTATACAGATGCCATATTAAAATGAATCATAGAATGTTTCGTACTGTCGACTACTGAATCTCCCATTCTCCTGACACCGATCGAGCACTTGCTGAAGAATAGCTGGAACTGGAAGCTCTTTCAACTAGAAGCAGCAATAGGGACTACTTCGACAGTTTCATTCGCTATCAGTTTCTTCCCACTTCCTGGCAGTACACCCAAATCTCCAGTCTCTTCAAATTTGATAATCATCTTCTTTAAAACCTATCTTAGACATGGGTCCTTTTCGCAATCCCTTTATATATCAATATTCACGTTGTGCAGCTAAGCTATTGTTGCCATTATGGTAAAACAATTTTACCAGTAAAACTCAATCATGATTAAGTTGATCGCTCCGACTGAAAGTCTCTTTAAATGTTTCACTAATTTCCATAAGGAATTTTAAAAAAGCGCCATCTGATGGTCAAAACTTGAATAATGTTTTATTGAAGAAATCTTTTCCCCATTGTCCATATAACGTATATACCAAGTTTCATCAAAATCCGATGGGCAGATTGTGTTCTACAGAAGTCAGATAGGGTCACTTTTTTTAATCAATACAATGTACACTTAAAGAAAATTCACTTAAGAATTTCTATATTTCAATATTTTACATTTTCTAGGTCTTCTGAAAAAGGAAACAAGGATGGTCAGAACAGTTACTTCTGAAAAATGACGAAAGTGTTAGGCAAAGTTGTGATTCCTCATTGATTTTTATTCACTCACATATCTTTGAATGCTGGAATAACTGATAACCTGAAAGATATAAGTGAAAATAATCATCTACTTTTAGTATAACTGTAAAGCAATAGATTTCAGTATTTCAGCAATAGATTCAAGGATTTCAGCATTTCAGCAATAGATTCAAGCATTTCAGATATGAACAGACAATTAATTAGTAATGTTTATGAATGAAAACAATTAAAAGCAATGTCACCATTCAGTGAAATGCTTTTCCCCACCATCGTTCCGACAACGACCAATTGTACTTCAAATTTTACGATTGACAGCAGCTGTACTGATCTAGTAGAATCAAAGACAGAAGTGATTGTGTATTCACTTCTTTTCTTCCTGGCTTCTTCTGGAAACATTCCAGTTTTCATCAGTTTATTTCGGGGCCGTCGTCGGGCCTCGAATATAAATGAAATGATATTTCATTTAACTATTGTGGATTTAATTGTGACATTTGTTCTGATTCCTTTGGAAATTTCTTGGAGAATTGCCGGAAAATGGATAGCAGGAGACACCTTGTGTCGAATCATGTTCTTCTTCAGGGCATTTGGACCTTATTCTTCATCAATGATTCTCGCCTGTATAAGCATTAATCAATTTATTGCCATTGCTTATCCTGTAAAAGTAAATGAGACTGAGAAGCGTGTGAGATGGATGTTACGTTACGCTTGGGCAGGAAGTTTTGTCTGCAGCATACCGCAGGTAAGTACATTTATTTTAGTGGTAAATATTTATCAATGTTCCACTATGTTTGATTTATATTTTAGCAGTCATTGTAGCTGCGTGATCAAGGTCGGAAGTTCGCGTGCGGAGGAGCCTCCGTTGAGTTGTATGTGGTGAGATGGAAGATCGATTATTTACTTCACTGAAGACCTACCGTCAAGAGAAGTTGATGCTTGTTAAATCTGTCGAGACTTCGAGTACAGATCCGCACGTTAAGGTGATGGGGAAGTGGGGAGAGTGGGGTGCTATCTGAAGTGTCGTCCTCTTAACTTGTCCATTGTTCTAAACAACAATGTCTATTGTTGATACTTCTCGTGTTGCGTTTTAGTGCGACGTTAATCAAGATGAATAAATTCATTTATAATTTCAAGGTTAAACTTTTTTGTATTGTTCGCGTGAATGCTTTCATTTGATTGATTCTAATTTATGTAATTCAGCTGGTTCTAATGTTAGTTAAAAACATTGCGGATATATTCTTGTGCCTTAACATTTGCTTAACAGTGATATTATGTAAATACCAGGTGTCAGCCGAGACACATAACCATCGCTCAATTTTATAAAACTTATTATTTATATAAGTTGAACTTTCATTCGACAGAAATAGGCAATCGAAAAACGCTCAATATAATCTAAACTAGCTTAGCTCATTAATTGATTGATTGATTTTGTGGGATATAAACAAACAAAGGCTCCATCATCTCTTTTGTAAGGCGTGACTGCGGTAACCTAGTGGTCACTGTAGAGAAATCTTTGGGGAGGGAGTTGTTTGCGATAAGTCATTGGTTTCAATCTTGATGCAACTAAAGATCTACCGTAAAGCGAGATTTTTTGCATAAATTTTGCGTAATTGGATGTTTCATAATGAAGTTTGCTTAATCAAATATGATTTAAAAATAAAGAATTATATTTTCAGCAATATTCACTGTTTGAAGGAATCAATTACTCGAAGATATATTTTTTTAGAAAAATGAATGGGTTTTAATAAGGAGTCTTCGACTATTTATACTGCATCGGTGACTTTTTTATGCCATCAATTGAAGGGAAGAATACTGAAATAGACACCCGTGGAGTAACATTTGTTATAGCTCGTTGAACGTCATCGGAGGAGAAATCCATCCGATGGCTGAGATTTCCCCAAACATTCTTTGCCTGAGATAGAGCAGGTTGATAGGGTTACAAGATGCACAAACATACACTTTACTTCAAATGATTCCGATTAGTTCTAGCGAAATTTACATATTTAAACACTAACATTTATTTATCACGTTAATATAGTAGGGTGCATGAGTAGAACATCAAACTACTCGTCCATATATAGAGAGAGAAAGAGAGAAAACGAAATCATTAAGAAGGTTGTTTAAATATTTATAAAAAGTAATTGCAAAGTAATAATGGAAATGCTACCTCAGTCGAAAGTTATCGAGCAAAGTATGATGTTGGAGTGAACAATTATGTGAGTTAAACAAACATGTGTAAAATTTCACTTCAATTGGACGTTGTTAAACTGGTTTCCAGACTCCCTTCCTTCGAAGTCATAAATGTTTGAGCGTATAATAGATTTTAATTGTCATTGGAGGTATACGTGTTTGCAAAATTTCAATTCATTCAGGTAGAAAGTGGAATAAACTTTCGAATACAAATACTGAGCAAAAAAGATATTTGTAAATATGAACTTTCAAGTTAAATTAAAGCTTGTAGTAAGAGGCAGAAAATAGACTAAGTAAAATCCTTATTATAGACAAAAAAAGGAATAATCAAATGTTATTGGTCGCTATATAAATGTTAATGGAGGCATCCTACTTCTACAAAGTCATCTGTGACTAATCACTGAATTGCAGCCACTTCTTCAAATGGAAGAAAAATACCTTTGATTTGTAAGAATTCGCACAAAAGATTATACGCTATAATATTATGAAGTATAAACATTATTATTTTATTTTAAATTAAAATTAACTTACTATTTTTGTGCGAGTCATTCAAATATCGGTTAAAATGTAGTACATTATATACATAAGACAGTTAAGTCTTATTTGTATTTATTCCCCACCTGTGCAACTAGAAAACATTATATTATATTTTCTGTTACTATATTATAAATTCTGTTCAGTTTTTTCAAAAAAACTATTATTTCCAATTAATACGAATTAATACACCCTTAACAGATATTAACATATTTTATTTAACTAAACATATTAATAAGTTAAATTAAACAAAAGTTTCTTACATACACTCTATAACAAAATAAATAAATAAACGACATACCAAGAAGAAGTTGTCCGATGGAGACAAAAATTAGCCGATAGGAAAATTATGCACAAATTAGAAAATGATTAAAATTTTAGAAAAATTAAATGTTTTATTTCATAGTTACAAAGTAACAAGCTCAATTAGATGTTGACCTCCATCCTCTAGCCTAGATGCAAGGCGCCACACGACATGGTATAGAGTGATAAAGCTACCTGATGGCTTCCTGTGGTATTTCTTGTCAAATGTGCTCCAATTGTTGGGTTAGATCCTCAACCGTCCTGGTAGATGCAGTCGTCTTCCATCATATCCCAGACACGCTCGATTGGAGAGAGATCCGGCTGGCCAAGGAAGTGTTTGACAAGCTGTAAGACTGTTTATAGCAACACGTGCCGTATGTGGTCTGGCATTTTCTTGCTGAAAAATAAGGCCAGGGTACTGCAAAAGGAATGATAGTAAAACAAGTCTCAAAATGTCGTCGATGTACCACTGTGTTGTAAGTGTGTCTCTAATGACGACCAAAAGTGTCCGGCTGTCAAAGGAAATGGCACCCCAGACCATAATTCCTGGTTGAGTTCCTGTGAAGCGTGCAATTGTGAAGGCAGGATCGGCACGCTGACCTGGGCATCTCCAGACGTGACTTCGATGATCGTCGGGACACAGTTGTGAGTTGGATTCGTCTCTAAACATTATATGTCCCTAGTCAGCATCATTCCATCATCATTTGCTTCCAAATAAATTATTCAAATTATAGTAATTCAGTTAATTAAAACGTATGCGTGCGAAAAAAGTGTAAATGAACAAATATTCAATTCAATAATCTTATGCAAAAAAAATTCAACAACAATGCTTTCAATTAATTCAGATAAGCATAGTTCCATTAACGAAAATTATAAAGTGTACCGGATATTTCATTTAATGTATTTGTACTAGTTATAACCAAATAAGAACTTCTAAGAATTTTATTCAAATGTATTCATTCCGTCTAATATAAATTGTATAAAAGGATCAATTTACTTATTCAAAATATATTCCTCATATCATATTTATCTAGTTAAAAATTAACTTTTAGGTAATTTTATATGTAAACAAAACTTTATATCTTATCGGTACGTAAACAGCAATCCAATAGGATATCCCAAAGATAAGATATTGGGGTCCTTTATCAATAACATTCCAATTGTATATACATATGATAAGATAATCTTATTCCGGTAACTAGCCTAATACAGAAAGAAAGCGAGAGGAGTGTATGATGTCACTTCTGTCCCGTCTACACTCCCACTTCCTTTTAATTAATGTTAATAAATATTATAAAACGAAAAAGAAATCAGCATTTTTCATTACACATCGTTAAAATATTTAAATTTAAGTTATTTATTTGAATTCCAATATGTTCATCAATTTCTTTGTATATATACGAAAGAGTATTGAATTAATCAGATTAGAAATCGTAAGTCTTTTTTCCTTCAAAACCGTTTTTAAGAGCATTGAACAATGTTTCTGAAGAGAGGTATAGTTTATTTTCCTTCGAAATGTTTCAATTTTATATGTATCTGTATGAAACTTCCATTTTCATCTTTAACAGCTCTTGAACTTATTAAAAAAAAAAACCCGGAAAAATACACCTTAAAGAAAACACAACACAAAACCATCTTAAAAAGTTTGTAAATTACCTATAATTTTCAACTGCTTAAGGACTTATTTTTCTAAACATTTTCATTTAGTGTAATAAATAAATTCAGACAATCCTAAGAATAAATTAAAAAAAATTGCTTTTATTAAGCAACATATAACTTATTCTAAGATTTAAAAGAAGGGAGAAACAAATCCAATGCATGATCATTTACATAACGGTCAACTTTTTCGAAGATCTTTTCACCTTCCGTGAAATCAAATATTTTGTTACATTTGCTTTGTATAAGGTTATTTATTTTAAGTTTACCTACACGACAGCGAAAGAGCGCGAGTTAATGTAACTTAATGATAACAAACAATTATTAATTTTATAATAATGACTATCCAGTAAATGTAATATAATGATTTAAAGTAAACATCAAAATAATCATTTCTTTTACATTCATGAACTTACTCACTTTTGCAAATCCATGATCATTTCGCCTTATAATGCAATATAATTTAACAAATTCTTAAGGATTGATAGAATTTATTTCGTTAAGGATTTACACAAAGAGTCAGGTCTTGCGCACTATTTTATTAATGTATTCTCAGAATCGAACAATTAAATAGCGGGTAAAAAATAAAAATTCAATTACTTCACATTATTTAAGGATATTGTTTTGGTATGTAAAATAAGAAACGAAGGCTAATAAACATACGAGTATTGTAAGAAAAATCTTTATGAACTGTGATACATCAAAACAGAAAAATATTCAGATATTAATACACTATAAGACAAGGTCTTATATTTGTAAAATAAGTTTAGTACAACATTAAGACAAATAAAAGTAGAATGTCAAGCTGAATGAAAAACAATTCATTATAAAATGTTTGTCTGAAAAGAAATATAGAAATTCTAACTTAATATTCAAAATGAGTAACACAAGCATTATGAGTACTAAAACCTTACTTTTCGTAAGATGTGTAATTATTTCATAATTTACTGTAAAAATATTATATATATATATATATATATATATATATATATATATACTGAAAATTTATGAAAGAATAATTTAAAATATTTAAAAAGACAAAAATCCAGAAAGAAATGTAAAAATGAAAAAAAAAATAAATGAAAATATGGAACCCAGCAAATCAAAAAGCAATATCGGGCTCAGGACCGAATAAGCGGGGTTAAACTAGTTTAATGGTACCAACCTTCCCCCTTTGCGACTTGGTAGGCTGAATTGGGAAATCCAAATTACAAAAGAGTTCAATGATTAAAAGATGCAAAAAAATTCAGCGATAAAATCTACAAAAATAAAATCTGTAATTCTAAAAATTATCAACAAATCAAAATATAAAAATTACTTACAAAAATTCAAAGAAATGAAGATTCAAATATGTGAGTAGTAAGACGGAATTTTCTTTAAGCTTCAAGATGTACATCACATACTCAAAATGAAAAGAAATATTACACGTCAACACCATATAAATTATATATATATATATATATATATATATATATATATATATATATATATATATATATATATATATATATATATATATATATATATATATAGACTATTAATAAAACTATTATATAAATATAATTATTTAGAATATGATAATTCAAATAATTCATTCAAATAATCGAAATATTATTAGAGAAAAGAATACGTGCAAGGAAAAAAAACTTATTAAATATTTTCAGAATGAAATATTTAACAAGATTGCTTAAAGTTAATAATGAACGTAAGAGAAAAAGAAGTGGGTTTTCGAAAAACTTGCCTAAACAGAGATAATTAAAAAATTAAAGGAGAAACCATTAATGAAAAAATAATAATTAAAGATAATTAAGGAAACTTAATGAGTATTTCTAGAACTTCATATGAAATCAGATTGTGTTCATCTTCAAAGATGCAGTGAATATTAAAAAATGTATTAAATTTATTTTCTATTTGTATAATACATAAAATGCTCTTTAAGCGTATACATTAATGTTTACGTAAAAAGATAAAGTTCACATAATGCATTCAAAAACGTTATTTTATAAAAGCAGTTTCATTTCAGTTTAAAAATAATAATAATTTTGTTATCGTACATTGTATGAGCTCGAGAGTTTTGGGAAAAAAAAGGGTATTATTTATCATTATTGTTCGGAGTTTAAATCAATATTTTTATATCTCAGAAAATAAGCTTAAAAAAAATGTAATGTCAAAGTAAAGTGCATCCTTTGAAGTATGTGTTGAGTACAACATATTTAGATAGGTTTAAAGTAAACAGTTAGATTCACTGGGTAGAAAAAAAAATGTTAAATTTAATTTCTGGTTGAATAAAATTTAAAAAAAATAGTTGTAAAACTTTTAGCTTGTTAGCCGCAAAAGGGGCTATTGTCTTAGGACAATATTTTGTAGCATAAATAGTTGTCCTAATAAATAGTTGCCCCACTTATTGTATCTAATCACTTTTCAACTTAACATGTTTTAACATATACTTTTTATGTCTGATTTCATCAGTAATGAACTTAATTTCCAAAAATACGTCATAATAAATTTCTCCTGAATTTTTCATTAGATTGAAATAAAATATATGATACATGTCTGATATCCGCTTTCACCACTAATAAACTTCATTTAAAAAATATGTCATAATAATTTCCCCTAATTTTTTTTGTTAGATTGAAGTGAAATTGTAAGAATTAAGTATTTCATTTACTTATCGATTTATTTATTACCATAAATCATATGTCAACAGGAATCAAGATATGACTGTGAATAAATAACATTCAGAATTTTATGATAGCTATAAGTCAGCATTTTGCTTAACCACTCAAAGTGCTATTGTTTTAGTTGGATCGCTTTTGGCATTCTAGATCACTTTTCGCGTACCAAATCACATTTCAATTTGTTATCGTTTGCTTTAATTTGAATTAAATGTTGCTAATATAATATTCAATTTAATAATTTATTGTTTGCTATAGTTTTAATATCGGAAAAGTTTACAGTTGTCCATTTCTCGATATTTCACAGTTTACTTTAATTCTTACACTTAATTGAATTATTTAATTACAATTATAAGAAAAGCACACCTTGAGTGTCTAAATCAGTTCTTTGCAAAACTTTGCATGGAACATTTTCATTTTTATTCTTTTTGTTCAAATATTTTTTTCTTTATTTAAACAGAATAAAAAATACAGTAGTTTTGAGTTAATAATATTCCATAAACTATAAACAACTTTACGTTACAATATAATGATTTTTTTTTAAATATTAAAAAATTGTAATATACTTCATTCAAATTACATTTATTCGGTTAACTTATTTAATTAAATGGAAAAGTATAAATCAGTATTCTTAATATTTCTTTTAATGTACTAACGCTGCAGTAAATCAACACAATTCGACTCAGTAATATCTAAATCAGCAACTTTGAGTGAAAGAATAAGAATTTGCTGTAAAAATTTGTTTGCCAATTAATTTATTCAAATTGCATTAATTCCGTCTAATTTAAGTGTGTACTTAAACAACAACTTATCGGTATTTAGATCCCATTTCGACATCAAATAAAAAACTATTGATATTATTAGGATTGAAGACTTTGGGATTCTAATTAGTAGGTAGATAACGATCCAATAGGGGGTAGAAAGCTCAACATCTTAAGATACGGAGGATAGCTTGGGTTCCTTATTAGGTATGATGTCACTTCCGACATGTATATTAAGGCGCTTACTACTGTCGTATTTATTTGTGAAAGCAACTTGAAGGTTATGGACCTCTTAATTTCGTCCCTGTCCTAACTTCCACATTATCTCAATGTGTGGTCTTTGAGCTTCAGCCCCGATGCCCAACAGATATTTTGTCGCATCAAGACCTGAAACCACTACTTGACGGAAAAACGCCAACCGTCATTCAACGACTATGTTCACTCGGAATAAGACGATGGGTAGTTTAAGAGTACACGATACAGAAAACACATTTCTACGTAGTGAAGAAATTAAAAGAGTTTTCATCAATATTCTATAATCTGTGGCTCAGAATTATGAAGCCCGTTGACAACAAGTCTCGTAAAGTTCTGGATTAATTATCTCTGTGTGTGTGTGAATATAATTTTTCATTCAGAATCTAACATTATTCAAATGTCCCTAATATTAACATCATCGCGCCTAAGCGTATGTAATATAGATGTAACGTGTTGAGGAAAAACTTTCAAATATTTACTGTAATGCTATTGGCTGTTGGTGCAGAATTTGGGAATCATTGTGTTTCTTTGTATGGAACGAATCGCAGAAGCTCCACAACTTTAAAAAAGGACAGCCCTACATCCTTCTCAAAATAATACATTATAAATATCATTTTAAGTTAACCTTAATAAATCACATTAAAAACTGTTCAATTTATTAATTTATTAAAATAATACACACAACTTATACGGATGAGTGTGTGCGAATAATGGCATAATGCTTACTAAACGTAATAGTACATTCTCACAGTTTAACGAGCTTTATACCCAGGTTGGATATTGGCACGACTTGTTTGAGCTGTAACCATAAATAGTTATTGGACAATTCAAGTGCCCACCCGATCACAATATAGTTGTGATAAATGTAGTTGTTGATCGGATTTAATTTCCAACCTCAAATTTTAAATCGTGTTCATCAAAGTTTTGAGTAGGTTCTCCAGACCGTTGCTACAAAACTTCAATCTTGACACTACATGTTACACTGTTGATCAACTTTCAACTCTTTGGGGATTTCCTAGTAATTAAAAACCGAACTCTTCCTGAGAAAATGCAAATTTTATTTTGAGACTCTCTAGCAAGTACAAAAATGTCACCTTAAAACAAGAATCAATTAACACATACATAGATATATGAAAACACGACAGAGTTAATGCAATGTTAACACGATCATATTAGTTCAAAACGCGAAATCCAATATCGTATCAGGAACATATATTAACAATGGCTCATATATTGCTCAAACGTTTGGCTTTCCAATGATTGTTCTTGATACTTCTAAACTTGCTTAGGGGAATTTAATCTTTTCTCTAAATTTGTCAGCATGTGGTGACCACACGTCACTACAACGTCGACATGTAGTGATGTATGTCTCCAAATAGGTCTCTAAGGTTCTCTCTAATAAGGGATTCATATAGAAAATTTGCATTTCCTTTTTTTTTTCTAGAGATCTAAATGCGTTGTTACTCCAAGTTGGTTAACAAGTATTGTTCATGTAACTATGTACCATCTCAACTCCTTGATACCAGAATTGAAAGATATTCAGTATAGCCGCTATCATTTGGACTTTTGACTATTTTTGAAAGTATTTTTCTTTGAAACCGTTTTGGGATAATCAATTAAATTGATTTTTTTTTCAGAGTATCATTTTTCACATGGAAAGCCACCCCATCTATGAAGATTTTAAACAATGTGTGAGTTCTAATTTTTTCGCAGCTGAATATCAGAAGATGCTGTACGAAATCCTTTGTATTTTAGTTCTGTACGGTGGACCTCTAATTGTGTTTCTGTATTGCTACTGCAGAATTATGTGGATAGTTTGCCAGCAATCGAACCTGACTGAAAGTAAGATTCTTTAAATAATATTTTAAATGATATGATTATAACTCTTCTATTTGTGTTAAATTGAAGACAAGCTACAAAAAATTAGACTTTAAAAAGTCATTGTGAGACATCTATATAAATATTGATATAACATTTCTGAAATCAAAAATTAATTCTGAATTAAATAAGTTTTCTCAAGGATTTAGGTTATATTTTGTAAATAAATATTACAGTATGTGAATGATGTATCACTTAGCATTACTGAGGATTATAAACTACGTTAGTATGTCGCAATATAAAACATGTCATTCGCTTTCTTAATTTAGTATGTAAACAAAATTCTTACTTCGAACTGAATATGCTTATATGTACTTTGATCAAAATATTTATCTCATTTATTTATCATGTGTGTATTGTTTCAATGCTTAAACGGGCAGCGGTAACCTTGTGGTCAAGGTCGTGGAGTAGCGGCCTGCGGTTTTCGTTCAGTGGTGGGTTCAATCCTTGGCCGCCAAAGACCCCACGTGTAGCCGGGGCTGATGCATGCTAAATCTGTTCGGGGCCCAAAGTCCTCCCGTTGGCATGGTGTGGATGTTAGGAGTGGGGGGTGCCAGCTCAGGTGTCGTCCTCGTCACTTGGCCGTGGTTCAAAATTACGAGGTCCGTCGCCAATAATCCTCGTGTTTCTTCTAGAGCGACTTTAATAAAAACTAAACTAAACTAAGAATTCAATACTTAAGCTATCCCAAATGCTTAAGACTACTTCTCCAATCATCACAGTTTTGGCATTTTATTATGCACCAGAGTTTTAGGCCGAACAGCTTCAAGAGTATGATATTTTAACAAAAGAATATAAAAACACTAATCTAACTTATAAAAATAATTGAAAATGGTCGCATTAAATGAATTTATTGTATTTTGGATATTAGTGATATTTCTATTTATTTTTTTATGGAATCTTAGACTTCAGATTTATTTAACAACGAAAATTAATTTTATTTTTCGAATTTGCAAAAATTTATTCCTGGCATTATGTGTACTCTTTTGATATAGTACTACACGAAAAACTTTCAAACATTTTATTATTTCAAATATCATATTTAATAAGAATTAATTAATATACTTTACTTATTAATGTGTAAAAGAAAGAAAATCAAGAAATGTTTCCAATTTTTTTCTTATTTAAAATCGTCTCACGCGTGATTTACTTTGCAATTTTATCAGAGGAAAAAGGGTTATTGAATTCACTGCTCTTGGGAAAAAAACTGATTATTAAGCAATTCCAATCAAGCTGGTGGAGTATAAATATCTTACAGAGAATTGTTATAACTTTAGTTTCTATGAAGTAATTAGTAATTATGTAAATACGGTGATTTAAATATTCCATACTTATCTGTATATAAATGTGGAGTGCTTGTAATTGAAGGCTTTCCCTTATTCATTACGTCCAGAATTTCATATTCGTTTTCCATTAGGTATATATTTACTGATCAGACAATACAACGAAATTTATAAAAAAAAATTAATAGTAATTCTGTAGAATTATTTTAACAATTTTCTAACTTAGTATAATATTTTAAAACATTCCACATGTTTGTCAATGACCGTTAGATATATTTCATTCTGTTATTAGTCCAATTACTATCAATGATTTTTAATACTCTCTTTTTCAAAATTATCTAAACTACAAAAAGATGAGTTTTAGAGGCACACCTAAACATAAAACATTATTTATATCATCTGCGTTAGCTTCTGAGTGCGAAGTACTTAAATTGAACTAAAACGTCGTGAAGCCTACATTATTCAATTAACATGAATAACTTCATAATGGAACAAACTGGCTTTTGTCTTAACGTAAGTGAATTCCAAAGATAAATTCAAACTTAGATTACTCTCCTTAGTGAATTTATATAGCTACGATAAGCATTAATAGAGTTTTCAGAACGATTGTAACGGTTGTCAAAGTGGGAAGAAATGATTAGGGGGTAGAAGGTCAGTAAGACATGCACAGTTAAACGGCCGATTCAAAAGGATATAGATAAAAGCAGTAGCTTTGAGAACAGAACTTTTAGTGTTAGTTGTTATTTCCGTTGAGGTGCAGTCCAACAGAGTGTGCTGTAGAATATTATAGCCCTTTGCCCGCTTATGCAAGTGGGTGCAAGTTCTTTTCATCACTTAGCCGAGTTGAAAGTTGTACATTTGAATGGCTTGTTTTTATGCGGTGGTTATTCCCAATGACTTTCTGTTTTTCAATGAAGGATAGTCTGAATAGTATTCGATGATAATGCCTGCAGTTATCGCAAAAACATAGATTAAATTCTCCAAACACAAAGTTATGGGGGAAAATGAGGCAAAATACGTTGATCTGAGATCATCACTGTTCTAGTTTTGCAATGGGTTGTTACATAAATTCTTGTCCGAAGATGATGATTTTTTTTTTTACATTTTATAAACAAATCTGACTCTTTTTACGAGCTAGTATCACTCTAGAATGAGTAATTACAATTTTTTCGGACATGACGTTCTAATCGAACCTTTAGTATACTTCTTCGGAACTTTTTTGCATGGATAAAATTGGGCATGCCTTTTTCAATAACACAGGACATAATCTTCATTTTTTGGATATCTAGATGAATTAATAATCTGGGCTATTGGACTTTACGCACACTCCAACTCGGAAAGGATCACCTGGTGTGGAGGTGCTTTTGGTATTCAGATCAGACTCTAATATGGTCAAAAATTGATATTAAAGTTCACGGGAAAAAGAAACTGTGTAAAACCTATTCCTCGAGTCCAGCTGTCTTTATCAAGGACTTTGTCTAGATTTAAGGTAGACTACAAGCAAACTAGCTAAGTATAGTTGCTACACAAGGAATAAAATTATGAAAAAAATAATTGAATTTTTTATTGCTTCAACTTTTTACAGAACAAAGTGAAATAAAAAATATTCTGTGTAATAAATTTGAAATTTCTGACAAAAATTAAAATGAAAAACTTCGAGAAATAGAGGTTAAAGAAATATAATCAAATTGAAAGTTAAGTTCTTAGCTATCATATCGTTATAAACGTTCAAAAATTGAATGTATGTACGAATATGGACTGTTATTCATTATTAACACCTTTATTCTGTACGAGGGATGTTCCGCAAGTAAATTTCATCATTTTTTGAAAGAGCACATCGTACACCAGATGAAACAAACAACCATCATGAAACTCTACTCCCATTGCTGTTTCAACGATGGAAGTAGCGTCAGTGAAAGAGTAATGACACATGAAGAAAGTAACACACCAGCGTGCCCGAGACAGGACTAATAACTTGGTCGGCAATGGAAGTTTGTGCTGTTATCTGGTATGATTGAGGACGTGGGACCCAGTCATCCATGAGCGCCTACAGATCGTGTACTGTGAACAGGTCGTCAAATGGTTAATGCGGGTGTTGCATGTTCAGCGAAGGAAAGCAGAGTGCGAAGAATGAAGATCGAAGTGTGCGCCCCTCCACGAGTGAAAACAACAATGCTAGAGAACAGGACATAGTGTTAGAGGATAGGACTATAACGGTGTCAGACGTGGATCCACACTACGTATTAGTAGTGCTTAGGTCCGTCCAAAACAATGCTGAGGTGGAGTAGGCTATGCGACAAATCCTTGTATCGCAGGGCAGGTGAAAAATAGGAAGAAACTTACTTTAACATAACCCTCGTATAAAAAACGTTTTCTAGTTGAGAATATTATTCAGAAAAGTAATAAATAAAATAATTATCTTGTGACAGGTAGTTCTTCTTCACGAACATTTCATTTGTTTGACAGTATTTTTTAACGATGTATTTATTCTTTTTAAGTATATAAATCCATTTTAATATGAATATTTTTAAAGTATCTAATGTAAGAATTTATATTCATTTCTTTCACCAAATTTTCTTTAGAACAAATATATTTGAAAATTTATAATGTGGTTCTGCAGTTTTAGACTTACATATATTTGAAATATTTATACTTATGCATGTATAAGACAACTGATTTCAATCAGAATTTTTTTTATAGTATATATGAATCAATTATTGCCAACATGTGAGCGGCAAATTTTTTAATTTATGAAGAATTTTAAAATTTTAACTTTTCGGTATTTAGTGATTACAGTGATATCTTAGTAAATTATTTTTGAAAACTTTTTCCTTGAACGCACGAAAACTTTGTATTTATTAGGAATAGAAAAGAAAATTGTTTCAAATTTAAATCAAATGAATAGCTTACCTAGTTTATTAATTTTCATTTGATGATTTTTTTCTGACTGCGCGTGTATTATTACAGATTATCCAACAAATGATTACTTTTGAAACAGTATAAACGCCTATATTTTAAAAAATGGGGATAAAATCATTTTAATATAATTATTTTGGAAAATTCTTTTTTCATGCTTGAAAAACTCACCACTGATAGTCATTCGATAACCTTTATGCATTAATATAATACAAATTAATAAACCTGTATAGTTCTGCATATCTAAAAGAAAAAACAAAATTTTGCCAAATTATAAGGGTATTAAAACTATAATATGTATAAGAATTCATCAGATAATTCACACGTAAGTTCTTTAAATGTCTATCATAAACATAGGGTTGCAGCCTTTTGAGAAAGTTTTGGCGTTTCTTCAACTGTTTAGCGAAAGTTGAAAAAAAAAAAAAAACTCAAGTGAAGCAGATTGATTTGACACAAATTTTAGAAGTAGCAGTTATTTAATTTTTTTATTCGTTTCGGCAAAAACAATTCAAAATAGTGTAATTTAGTATTTGGTTAATCCATTGCATCAGAAAAACTAAAATAATCAATTTTATATAAAGTACTTTAATATTTTCATCTAAATCTACATAGGTGAAAGGGAAAAAAAAACAATTTGACTTTTGGTTATCGACAAAAGTAATGGACAGATGAAATTAGATATATATACAGGTTGTTATAATACAAACGAAATACCATACAATAGTTTTAGTACGATAGCATGTGTGGCTCAAAGTGTAAGCAAACCAAAAAGAGAGATTATAACAAAAACGAATTAGCACATGTCTCCTATTACAGTGATAAAGCTTACACAACATTCATGTTGGAAATGGACATCGCATGAATCTATGTGTCTAAACCCTTCAGAAACTCTGTTCGTTGGCCAGTTGAGCCCTGTGAACAAACAATGTAATCCATTAAAAGACCCAAATTGCTTCTCTGAAAATTAGGCACTAAGTTTCGATTCATTGCAGTCACAGAGCCTTTGTAAGAAACATGAGCCTTCTCACGATACGTTAAAAATCGTTAAGGTTCAGCCTTCTCACGTTACGTTAAGAATAAAAAACAAGCAAAATATGGACTCATTAGGTCTTGCACCGATCTTTCCTTCAGTATTGATTTCATGCTGAGACAGCTTTAAAGGAGAAGGACATAAACTGCAGGTCCGATTACAAACTTCTCGTATAACTCCTAAAATTTGGGTTCATATAGCCGCATGAAGTTTATGACACAGCTAAGTTGTTACGTCTTGCCGTAATGGGAAAATATCAATCCTCATTGGTTGTTGTGGCAGTTGAATAATAACAGATCCTCTCTTCACGGACTCATTAAACAATCTCCATTAGATGCAATATATTAAAATCTCCATCAAACTGCACTTAAAACCACCCTACCTTCCAGCAATTCATTACATTAATTAAACATAATGCATTTTAAACATTTGCTATAGCAAATTGCTCTGAATGTTGCTCCACGAAAGTCGCTGAGGTGTACAAATTAAAGATGCAGTGATATCGACGCTTATAATTTTTCTCTGAATGTGCAACACATACGCTCATGGACGCTTACGTGACCGTTGCAAAACATTTATATCTTTCTTTAGAAGAAAAAGTTGTACCTTTTTTTTCAATACTTTTCGAGAAATTAGACTGATTACGTAAGTTCCGTTAATATTGAACCGCAATGTAATACGCATTCTGATTTTTCCAATCGTAAAAGCATTTATTTTTCTTTTGACTAACGCGTATTACATAACGATCAAGACAAATGATCAAAGTATTAAATGACTTTCCAAGAATAAAGCTAGAAGTGTGAAAACTGACCATCCTTTCGTAATATATATAATAACAGGTCAATTGAAAAGTCCCCGGCCTACCATACTAAAACACATTTTTTTCAGCAAAATTAAATTTTTTTATTCACTATAATTCCCTTCAAGGGTGATACACTGATTATAGCGACCCTTCAACTTTTCGATACCATTTTTGTAGTACGATTTGTCCTTTGCTTCAAAATATGCCTCAGTTTCGGCGATCACCTCTTCATTCGACGAACATTTCTTCCCAGCGAGCATTCTTTTGAGATCTGAGGAAATAGTCGCTGGGGGCCAGATCTGGAGAATACGGTGGATGAGGAAGCCATTAGAAGCCCAATTCATGGATTTTTGCCATCGTTTTCACTGACTTGTGACACGGTGCATTGTCTTGGTGAAGCAGCACTTTCTTTTTCTTCAAATGCGACCGTTTCACGGCGATTTCGTCCTTCAAACGGTCCAATAAAGCTATGTAATAGTCGCTGTTGATGGTCCTTTCCTTTTTCAAGGTAGTCAATAAAAATTATTCCATGCGCATCCCAAAATACAGACGCCATAAACTTGCCAGCCGACTGTTGCGTTTTCCCACGCTTTGGAGCAGGTTCATCGTGTGCAGTCCTCTCGGATGACTGTTGATTGGACTTCGGAGTGAAAGGATGGAGCCATGTTTCATCCATTGTCACATATAGACCCAAAAACTCGGGTTTATTACGCTTGATCCTCTTCAAACACTGCTCCGAACCATCAACTCGTCGTTGTTTTGGGTCAAAAGTGAGCTCGCGCGGCACCCACTTTGCACAGAACTTTCTCATACACAAATATTCGTGAATGATAACGTTCAGTTGAAATCTTTAGAGTGTCTGCTATTTCATTCAATTTCAATTGACGGTCATTCAAAATGATTTTGTGGATTTTTTTAATGTTTTCGTCGGTAACAACCTCTTTTGGGCGTCCACTGCGTTCACCGTCTTTGATGCTCATTTCACCACGTCTAAACTTAACATACCGATCCTTGATGGTTGATTTTCCTGGGTCAGTGTCCGGAAACTCGGCATCAAGCCAAGTTTTTGCTTCAACTGTATTTTTTCCCTTCAAAAAGCAATATTTTATCAACACGTGGAATTCCTTTTTATCCATTTTTTTCACAATAACAAAAGTTGCTTCACTCAAAATGCTATAATTCACAAACTAATGATCCGACAGCTGTCAAATTTATACACGCATCTTTTGAGGGTTAGGGCTAACTAAAAACATATGGATTTAATACTAGTAGCACCATCTATGTGTTAACCCGGGGACTTTTCAATTGACATGTTACAAAGTGACATTGCTCCGATTAATAATACGTGTGCTTCAAATGCTTCTGTTACAATATCGCATTTTATATCATACGTACTCTTACTTGATTGATATCTGAAAAGTATTTTTTGAAATTTAGCATGTGTCTTGCTTTTTACGTATTTTAGTGACAAACGTATTACTACAATGAGAGGCACAAGTGGACATGAACAAATATTCCTTTTATTAGTTTATGAAAGTCATTCAAATGTGAATTCTAAAACATAAGAAAACATAATTTAATTAGCACCTTAAAAACTTTTTTTTTAATATTAACAAGTATTTAAATTGCTAACTAAACCCCATACATTTCAGATACGTCATGTGACAGCTGCTCCCAAACCAATCGCTTCAATATTCGCCTGTCCAACACACGTCAAATCGAGAAAAAAAGGTCCAGAACCTTGAAGATGAATTGCATCCTAGTCTTCTCATTCGTTTGCTGCTGGTCACCATATGTCATCACTGATCTCTGGTGCCTCTTCGGTTCCAAATGTACAAAGTCCAGGGACGTCAGAATCCAATCCTTCATGTTCATGTTTGCAGTTTTCAATTTCTGCGTAAGTCCTGTGGTGTACAGCTTCTACTTTCTCGACTTCAAGGACACCCTGATAAATTCACTTCATTGGCCACTGAAAATTAAATACATATTTTGTAAATCATCTACACAACTAGACTCTAGGAGGATGTTTCGTGACCCGCTAGGTGTGGAAACTCGTCTTGACAATATTTTACCCTCCCCGGATGGAATATGCCTAGAACTACAACAAGCCAGTCCTAAACGGCAACGTGTCAACGTGTAGATGATGATTTGGAGTTAAATTATTGTTACTGTCCTAACTCTGTAATGTATCTGTCACATGTATCTGTAACTTAAATTATGCTTTTTCCGCGGTATTATGCAAGAAGGTGCTAAAATTATATAAATGTTTCAAACACTAATATATATAATTAAATTGTGAAAAAGAAAACTTTAATGCAAACTCTTTTTTATTATGTTTGCATAATATTTTAAGAAATTAATTCCCTATCTGTATTTTAAATCTAACTCATTTAAAACGCTTAAACAGATGTTTCACAGGTTTATACCTTTTAAAATATTATTACTGGCTTGCTGTAGTCTTAGGACGCTTAAAGTTAGCTCTAATTTAAACTTTAAGCGATCGCTTATTGTGCATCATTTTTTTCAACCAGATATTAGTAGTGTAGATTCCATAAGATACTGTAAAAGCGACATTGAACCATGAAAACTGCGTCACAATTAACAAAATTTGTTTGGATCTAAGACTTTCTCTAAATGATCTCCCAGGAATGCTGTACGAGATTGAACGTTACATTGTAAATGGAAGAATAATTATTCTGTTACGATATTATGCAAAGGCTTATTTCTTAAAACTACATTGCCCAGCAAGAAGTCTCCACAGGAAGCTGAAGACAAATAAACAAGAGCACTTGGTCGCCAAGTATATGCATTTACTTGTAGGGATGATGCCATTAGAGAGTTTTATTTCAATTTACGTAAATGGTCTTTCTGAACAAAAATACTGACAACCTGAAAAGTATTCTTCTGACTAGACTGAATCACTACTAGCCTACTAACAGTGTGCTTGAAATTCGCCTCATTAACGCAGACAATCTTTTTCCAAATTCTTAGGTTCCACTTGCGATGCTCCTACGTCTATGAATAGCTTTGTGTCCTGTGGTACTCCAGTAGAGCAAAGACATTTATCGTACAGGTTGGTGATAAATATTGAATCTACTTATATATTGCTGTTAACCAGCATTAAATCTGTGAAATATCTATTGCATACTTGAATTTTGGGCCATCTATTCATTATAGTAAAACTAAGTATCTGATGTTGACGTCGACCTTATCATTTATGTCCAGTTATATGCAGTAGTTCTTCCCGATTAGTATAGTTTTATAAAAACCCGCATACTCAATATATAACTTTGTCTGTACTCTGTAATAAAATAAGTTAACCGTCGTCTACCTCTCACTTCGAATGCTTCAATCAAATGTGTCACTTCTTGCCATATTATTTCAAATATCATGTCAATATTATTTCCTTGTATTATATAATGAGGAAAATTATAATTCATTCCTAAAAAATTAGAAATGAGTAATAAATTATATAAGTATGAGAGAAGTTTCCTAAAAAGAACCTGCTAGAGGATAGATGTCATTGCTACGACAAAAGGGTACTACCTATGAGGTTCGACATCAGTGAAACGGGTTCAAAACAAATTCGACCCTCAATTATAGGTTACTTCTCATTTGATATCCATTTGTTGCCCAATCCAAAATTCAATACTGATGCCTAGAATTGCTATGGTCATTCTGAGTCTGCCTGGACCAGGATTCTTTCTTATATATCGGAAGGCAAGTAATAAAAACAATAAGTATTTGCTTCCGATGAATATGCTCTGAAGAAGTCGAAGAAAATATCATTTGTTGCAAAAGTTTTTTTGGGTTGCAGAGGACGTTATACCCTCGGACATCACAGGAAAAGGAAAAACGATCACTGGACAATTCTACAGAGTTTTTACTATTAATATCTCAGGTAATTTTTGAATCAATCTCTTGTATATATATACTCATGGACAAAAAAATTAGAGTACCAAGATATAATTGCGGGATCGTAACGAAACTTGACATGAAGGTACATACTGGGAAGATATGCAAATGATTAGAAATGCAGCATGATTGCGCTATGCGTAAAGCCGGTAGAGGGCGTTTAATGTCGTTCTCCATGGAGTTTAAAACAGGTAACCAAAGATTGTTTGAGTGTGCTGAATCATTTACAAAGGAAGAGCTGAGGTAGACATGCCATTACGCCGTTTTCGAAGACAATATGAGCAATTGACGCAGTTTGAGAGGGGGAGAATCATCGGCATGATGGAAGCTGGGTCGTCAGCTAGGCGAGTAGCTCGTCAATTAGGCAGCTCTGATTGTGTTGTGCGGAGATGTCGGGACCAGTGGATCCGAGAGATGTCATTTATACGAAGACCAGGTTCAGGACGCCCTCGACAGACCAGTCGTAGAGAAGACCGCCTCATCATAAGAAATGCACGCGTACAGCCAATTGCTTTATCGTAGCAGCTTCATTAGGAGCCCCTGTGTCTTGTTGAACTATACGAAGGCGCAATCTTGAAGGACATTTGGGATCGCGGCGCCCATTAAGTGTGCTGCAATTGACGCCCACCCATCGACGCTTCCGTTTGGAGTAGTGCCACGCACGAGGAAACTGGACTGCAGCGGAATGGAACCAGGTCATCCTTAGCGACGAATCCAGATTCAATCTCAGTAGTGATGACAATTGTGTTCGTGTGTGGAGACCCCGTGGTGAACGCCTCAATCCTGCCTTTGCTTTACAGCATCACACCGCTCCCATAGCTGGTGTGATGGTATGGGGTGCCATTGCCTACAATACACGTTCACCCCTAGTATTGATCCGTGGCACCATGACAGCCCAGTGGTATGTCCATGACATCCTGCAACCACATGTGTTGCCACTAATGCAGCGGCTCCCGGGAGCCGTTTTTCAACGAGACAATGCTTGGCCTCACATGGCAAGGGTGTCACAAGCCTGTCTCTGCACTGTTACTACCCTTCCTTGGCCTGCCTGATCCTCAGATTTGTCTCCAATCGAGCATATATGAGATCATTTGGGACGGCTAGTTGGACATCCCACGAGTTTGAACGAACTACAGGCAAGGTTACAATAAATATGTAACGAAATGTCTCAAGACTTCATAGAGAACTTGTATGCCTTAATGCCTGATAGTATCGCATTGTGCATTCGTGCTACAGGGGGTTCAACAGGGTATTAAATCCTCCGTTCTTTTGCCTTTTTCTCTGAAATAAATGATCCTTTTTCTTTGATTTTCTAATCAATTACTGATATCAAAGTTGTCATTACGTATGTAAAAGTTCGTTTTATTTTGATGACTTCTTCTTGGTGTTCTAATTTTTTTGTCCATGAGTATATATATATATATATATATATTATTTGTAATATCATTAGCTTATTTTAATCCCAACAATTCCTCCTACTTTTCTTAATGATTTAATTCTGAATTGTTTTAATCAGATATTATAAATAACTTATTTAAAAAGGTTTAATTTTTGAACTTTGCCATATTTCGTAACATATTTAGTTGAAACCTTTTTTACCAAAAAAGTATGAATTTAGACGTAACAAGATATCCTGAAGAGTTAGAATAGCAAATTTTGAAGCTTCAGAGCAGCTGAAAGCTTAGTACAGTTTTTTTATTTTATAAATGTATTAAAGTAACATATAGAATAACATATTCGAATTTCGTAGGTAGTAATTTTATGTCTCTATCCTTATGTTATTTTTTTTAACAAATTTTATTATTTGCTTAAGTATCATTAGTCTCTTTAGAATGTTTTTCTCAACTATATCCACATTTCTTTTAAGAAATAAGTTGTTTTTTTTTGCATTTCTCGCAATCTTGATAACAAATAATAAACCTCCAAAGTAATTATCTAATTAATAATAATGGAAGTTAACAACAGATAAGAGTATATAATCAACATTTATTATACATTATTTTCAAAAATGTGTGAAAAAGGAATTCTCTGAAAGATAATCTGTTTCTTAGAGCTGCGAAATATGTATATGTTTTTATCTCAAGACTTTTTCAACACTTTTCAATACTTAGAATTCTAAAAATAGAGTATGGATACCGAATAAAGATTCTGAGAATAATGGAATATATATTAAGTTTTCATTATTTTAATTTTCTGCTCATATGAACACGAGCTAATGAAATAAAATTTCTTTCAAAAGGATTCTTTTGAATCCCACTTCCTAACTTATTCTCCTTTGTTCCAGTTATTTTATGATTTGGGAAGATGTATCATATTTTATATTTGCTCAAATGAATTTAAATTAGTTATTTGAGTATTTTTGTCTGATCTCTAGAGAAGCTTTTCATGTCCCTCATTACAACTAAGACTTTAATAATAATAATAATAAAAAAAAAAAAAAAAAAAAAAAAAAAAGGCTAAAAATCAAACAAAAACAATATAAGCTTAGGATGAATTTAAAAAAAAGTTGTAAAAATCTTTTTTAATATAAGACAAAGGTTGTTTATAATAAACGTAAAACTGAGTTCGTTTTACAAATTGAGGAAAAGATATCGGTTTAGAAGAATATTGAAATTTAGATGAAGTAGCACTAGTCAAAAAAAAAAAAGTAAACAGCAATTTATTATTTATATATGAAAGGTTTTACATTAAATATATTAACTTCTTATATTTTGTAAAGTAGATTTACAGTACCAAGAGCGCATTTTAGTGGAATTTAAATACTTATAAAGGGCCAATTAAAACAAAATAGAAAAAGAAACAAATCATCTTAAATTGAAGTGCATAAGACTTAATGCGTCAAAAAAGTTAATTGGAAACATTATTAACAAAAGTAAAGTTAAAAAGTGGGGACTTCGTTTGTTTTCCTGTGTATTTAATTTATTTTTAATTTTAAGATATCACTAGACGTTTTTGAAGTTTAGTTACAGCTTAAGATGTATCGCAATACAAGTCTCAAGCTTGTGACTTTGGGCACATACACGTCTCTAAATGTTAAATTAATCGAACGAGAATTTAAGACATTGACCACAATTTTCGTCCACTTCCTCCACCACCATTTGTACAATCATTTCTAGATCGATTCCATTTTTCTATAAGTCAATATCTTTATGAGATTCTTTATTGTTTATTCCTAAATAAGGTATGGGAAATAACTAGTGATTGAAAAGTAGCACTGACTGCCTGAAATAATGGATTTGTTTTCAACTGTAAGAAGTATGTATGAATAATGAATTTTTTTGTAGTATTATTGCATATTTTTCAAAAGGTGGTGTGTGTGCCTAATTATTATTCTCTGAATTTGTTATGAGTTTCGTTTTGAAAGTAATTAACGAAATTCGAACAAATCTTTTGTCACATGTATTGTTCAAGACTTTGTGGAAGATGTCAAACCCTAAGTGATGCTATATTTCAAATATAAGATGGTTAAGTACAGGTGACGCATTTGGGCTATTTTTTTTTTTCTTTTTTTAACTTTTTGGAAGTGATAAAAAGTTTTCATAATTGAAAAGGTGAAACTTTGGAACAATATATTAAACACTCAACTCTGGTTAATGAGATATGAGTTTTTTAGACTGATATATGTGTTTATTTAAACATTAAAAATCTTGTAGTCCATTAGAAAGAATGATCCTTTAACTGAGATGATTAATTGTATAAAAGCATTTAAAGTAGAAACACAGTTTTAAATAAATAACTTGTCGAAACCATTTTTTGAGAACTTTGAAAAAGGGATTGATGGAAATAGTTTTGAATTATAATTATTTATTACTCATCTTAAGAAGCTTTTGGAATAATTTGAAAGTAGATTCCTAAAATTTTCCACTATCGAGCTAGTGATCGGACAATCAATTGCAACTCAAATACAAGGATAGGCTGAGCAGTTTCCGATCTAACAAATAAACAAGAAATTTTTTCTTTGAATTTATTTTAAATTTTCTACATAGTCTCCTTGTAAATATACACACTTCTCCTCTCATCCTCTCATCTTTTTAACCCATCCAAATAATACTCGGTACCTTTCTCAGTAAAATAAATTGCTTACGAAGGTGAGAGCCTCCTCTTTTGACGAGACTATCTGTCTTCCAAGCGCAATTTTTCGATTAGGGAACTAAAAGAAGTCACTTGGGAAAAGATCTAGATAGTGGGGAGGGTGATCAAGCAGTTCAAACCGTAATTCATCAATTTTCGCCATAGCAACCGCTAAGGTGTGAGACGGTGAATCAGGAAGTATTTCTGCAAATGTGTTAGTTTTCCCTCAATTTCTACATTCAGACTGTAAAGTAATGATGCGTAATACGTTACTTAAACGGGTTTTTTTTCTTTTTGGAATTTAATCGATTAAGATAAATCCATGGCTATTCCAAAGAGTAGTCACCATTACATTCCCGGCCGAAAAAGACAGTTTTGGCTTATTTGAGCCGATTCCTTTTTCGCAGTCCCCTGTTTTGACTGTATTTTTGTTTCGGGCATATAATGGTGTATCAAAGTTTCATCTACAGTAATTGATAGTTGTCAAAACTCTGATTTATTGTGCCCAAATTTCGCGAAAAGAGAGTTGGAAATGTTCATTCGTACACGTTTTTGATCTAATGTGAGCAAACGCTGCACCCAAAGCACGGACAGCTTTCTTATGCCTAAATATTGATTCAATACATGGCAAACACGCTCTTTGGATATATTCATAGACTTTGATATATCTCTTACTTTAATTCGAAAGCTGTCTGTTAAGCGATGTTATTGTCCGCGATTGTAGTTTTTAATCGTTCCGAGCGTTTATCGTCTTCCAAGCTTGTACCGCCACGTTTGAATTCAGCTGCCCAAATTTTCACGGTAGTAAATGATGGTTCAGAGTTTCCGCACCCTCTGAAGTTTCCGCTTCAGAGTTTCACACCCTCGCAAATCAAACTCAAGTTTGATTTGCGAGGGTGTGTTGCCTGTCAAAAATATATATTTAATGACAACTCGATACTCGATTTTTTTTTCCATTTTCACTAAAGCACTCACATCTACTAGCTCAAAGGATTTTCAAACTATAACTGCGAGTCCAGAATAGATGAAATTGGAGTGAGTACCTGTCAATAGATGCAAAACCACGTTCTTTAGCTTTTACAGACCAGTACTGCAATCTTCACGTTCAGGTTGGAAACTTCTCATGCTACTCTCGTAGACGTCAGTCAAACTGATAAATCAATAGGGAATTACTTTTAGAAGAACATTCAGGAGATTTTAGATTAACAAAATCACATCTTAATTAAACCTTATATTTTAAATGAAAATTCTTGGAACAAAGTGGTTCTTAAAAAATTAATTCATGTTTTTAAAATAAACATATTTGTGCATTATTTTTTATTTTCTATAATGAACATTATGAAAAATTAGATTTTAAATTACCAATACTAATTTTGATGAATGTGTGTAAGATTAGGATTATTATGTTAAACTTTCAAGTGTGAGTAATAATCAATGCCAAAGATCGCCTTAATTGTGCTTTTACTGTTTGAACAAATTTTCGAAATTTTTCTTTTTGTTTGAGATCATTTTGGTAGACAGGGTGCTAAATAACTCTCGTCTTGATGAATCTTGTGTGTTTTTATAATAAATATTTTCTATTTCTTTTTAATATAGATTTTAAATTACTATAATACGTCTTCTGATCGTAAATTTATTTCATTAATAAATTTTACACAATACTTTAAACTGTTTTTGTTAGAAACTCATCTTCAGCCAACGCCACTGAACTTCTCAGTCCTGAATGCAGCCTCTCTACATTGATTGTTCATTAACGGAACATTCAGAAGCAACACAAGGGCTATTGGTAACGCATATAGTACTTTTGAATCTCAACCAAGTGACGAGGACAACACCTGAACTCTCCCTCCACTCTCCCTCCACACGGCACCAACTACAGGATTTGGTACCTCCGCAGAAAAAGAGTGCATCAGCCCCCTCAGTAGGGTGGATCTTCAGTGGCATCAGGACTTGAAACACGAATTGACGAAAAGACCACCGTCCGCGAGATCAATACCGCGTCCACATTGAAATAAAGAACTCATGACTTCACATATCATTATTTCTGGAAACCCTTAACACAACATTTTCAGTGTCAAAGAAAAATATTAAAGTCAACCTAGGCATTTTTAATGCATCTGTTCTCTTTAAAAGCAAACTTGGAAAGCACATTTTGTAAAAAAATGTTTTTGTTATTTTATAGTATTATGTTCCAAAATATAACCTGATAAAACTAATTTTCTGAAAAAATCTCTTATAAATTTCTCAATATTTTTTTTCAAAGAGATCATATTATCAGGATTTTTACGGAATTGGTGGTGCATGATGAACAAACATTTGATGATTAAATACCCAAATATTTTTCGTCACTGTTATTCAGCGTTCGAAGTACAGAACACTAAGACTTTTGAAATTTTACTGAAAGCCCTTTGTCAAATAACTAATTGTAGCAAATTTATAATCATTATAATTCATTATCATCTTTTTAACTAACATGTTGATTTCATATGTGATGTCGGTCCATCTAAATGTTATGTTATGTGTGTGATTAAGTAATCATGAAGTGAAAGAAAGAAAGTACACTTCTAATAAATCTTTTAGTAAAATGTTCAACAATCAATCTTTCGCTTTTTATAAAATTGTATTTTCATGTCACATTTTGCAATTCCGAAAGATGATCAAATAGGAAAGAGTCGAAAATGTACAAAATTTTGTGTTTGGAGTTTTATGTGGTATTCTAGGATGTAGGGGTCACGTAGTTATATTGAAATCTAATTTTAGAATCCATTAAATCGTTTGTTTATTTATTGTCCAACATGTTACCGTAGATGATTTAATTTACGTTTCCTTAGTTTCATGAATTTCTAATTTTTCTTGCTTGATATATGTAATAAATGCATGCTAAGTATATAAGGTAAGACAAATGTATGTGGTTGTATTATGTGCCATTCTTTAAAGATATTGTATAAAACTGCATTCAGAATGAATTCCTCATGTATTCTATGTAAATGGTGTATTCATGACTATATGTATTCTACATTATGTGACACAGGTTGTCAAATAAATCTTTAAAAACTACTCCTTAGATATTTATTGTTTGATTCTGAAACACATACTAGCTTATAATCAAGAAAAATGTATGACCAAAAAAGTTGAAAGTATTTTAAACCTATTGGATTTCAGTCGAAGCAAGTAGATTTTTTAAGAACCATCGAAAAGGCTTAGCGCAATATAAACGAAATGAAAGTCACTTCTACTGAATTATTACTATTGTTATAAATTTTTAATCGGTGTTCTTTAGAAGTCTATCGTTTGAGATACAATTCTTAATGGATATGAGTCATTGGAGTCACTCAGATCAGACAATTCTTCTTTTAGAAGGGAGATATCGTTAAGAAACGTAAGAATGGTATTGGCACAGTTTGCAAAGTCAGTAGAAAATTCTAAATGAAATAAATTGCATATAGAAATTAAATCTTTAAGCGAAAATTCTTCCATGACTTTACTTTAATTTCTTCAAAGTTAAATGTATTATCGAATTCTGATTGTTTATGCAATCTAGTGCTATTTTGTCTATCTTCATCAGTATCAAAGATTAAACGATATATAAGTTTTGTTTGGTTCGTACTACCATTTTTTTAATGATTTTGCAGTGTTAGGATAATCAATGAAAATAGCCATTATTCAACAATTTCAAAAAATTACTACACAAATATTCTAAAATTGATATAAAAAATAGTTAACTCTTAACTAGAAACTCAAAAATTGAAATATTCTAAATATACATTCAAATATATATCCAAAAAACTTCAAAATATATGTTCAAGAATAGAAAACAAAATTAACCCTTCAAATTATAATCATGAATAACTTCAAATAAAAGTTTAAAACTCTTAATTAAAGAATTATTTTCAAAATATATTTGCCTTAAAGTACATTTTCTTCTAAAGAATTAGTTTTTCAAGAAAACGAAGGTATACATTCAAATAGGCATCAATTTATTTTTATTCAAAATGTATAAAAAGCCTTTTATTTTCAAGAAAATAGATGTAAATATTCAACACCAATTTAACATCAAATAAGTAAAGTTGTCTTCAAATAACCTTAGTTTCATCAAAAATATGCATAAAACAAGAATTTTACATCAACTAAAATTTCTGAAATCAAATAACTATGAAATATTTCATAATTTTCTTAAAGTAGTTTCTTAAACAAATAAAAATTTATTAAATATCAACATTTTCTTAAACTATAAATATTTTCTTGTAATATTTATTTAATAATTAAGATGTACTCACAGTCTTATGTAGAGGGAGGTTTTCCATAACTTAGAAGCAAGTATGGCAGGCATACATTACAAGAATAATTCATTGATCACAAGCACAATGTTTTGATATAATTCACGGTTATTTTTCAAAACGTTGTCTACGTTGTATTTTAAATTAAAGCCAGATTAGAATGACTAGAACCCCCATGTAAGATGAGGCACTAATCGAATTAAGAATTTTTTTCATTAACTTTAAATGTTTAATGAAAAACAGAAAAAAAATTGGGACAATAAATAATTAAATAACATTACGAATAAATAGGAGGGATAAGCTTAAAAACAATCAGCCGCGTTCCATCAATTTTACATTAGTCTCGCGCACTCATTGTTTCTCGTAGGTCGCTCACTGCTTTCTTCCGTACGTGGGGTTTCTTATTCTGATCACTTTAGTTTCTAGTATGGCATCCGTTGCCCCTCACTCAGCCGAAATTATATATATATATATATATATATATATAACGAAACGTTGCATTTGAGCTGTTCAGAAATATCTCAAAAATAAAAGTAAAATAAGAAATAAGAATTTAAACTAGAACTCTCTCTCTCTCTCTCTCTCACACACACACACATATATATATATATATAATATTAAGAGTAACAAATTTAAAATAGTTTAATTATTTGTAATTCTATGGCCCAATGACGAAGCTTTAAGTATTGAAAATGTATTTTTATTTATTTAACACGAAAGAGAGAGAGAGGCAATTATTTCCTAATAGTGGTGCGTGTCCGATCGCATCTATGGTTAAGTTAGAAGAGCGATAATAGTTTGAGGATGAAGGATGAAGTGTTTAATCTTTGTGGCGAAAGAGGAAAAATGCGAAAATTTCCCAGATTGGAATTTTTTGAATTGATTTCTTCATATCTTCATATCACATGGCAATATATTTAGATCTTTAGATATCTTAGATTTAGACAAAAGGTCCATAGGGAAAACTCACAGCTGATGTGAAAAAGAGTAAAACCAAATCTAAGCAGATTAATAGAGCATGATCATTTGAACTATAGAAGCAGAATTTCTTACTAGAAGCGTTAATATATAGGAAAAATTAGAAAATTAAGTTGAATTTAATGAAATAATTACACACACCCATATATATAAAATGAATATATGTATATATATATATATATATATATATATATATATATATATATATATATATATATATATACTCTATAGAAAAAAAAAGACGCACAAAGACAGAGTTGTAAGATTATAATGAAATCTTGTATGCAATGACATTTGAGCCGAACATGCAAATGATTAAAATTTGATGTCCAATGAATGAATAGTGGGAGCTACAGCGATCGGAACTGCTCACTCAGCAGGCGTATATAAAAAGTAATTATAAGTCAGATGGTCAAATTATCTGTTACATTGTGATTTAGGATACCTTTCAAAGACTTAAAAATGCCTTGCCGCAGGATTCGAGCTCATTACGAGCAACTGTCATAGTTTGAAAGAGGGCGTATCATTGGATTGAAAGAGACCGGTGGGGAAATCGGAGAGTCACTCTTCATATGGGTCGAAACTATGCGGCAATTAGAAGATGTTGGCAAGAATGGGTGGAAAATGGCAGAATTCAGTGCCATGATGGTGGCGGCCGACCTAGGGCGACAGCAGATCGGGAGGACAGAGTGATTGTCAGATAAGCTCTCATAGCGCATGATTCATTGTTAGCAACCATCAGACGAGCGACGCACCCACGAAAGTCCACTATGACCATTCACAGATGGCTAATAGAGCGAAATCTACACTCGTACCGACCGCTACGCCACCTGCCACTCACGCCTGCATACTGTCGAGCCAGATTGCAGTGGTGCTTGGCTCGATCAGGTAGGAATGATGCTGACTGGGGACGTATAGTGTTTAGCGACGAATTCTGCTTCCAAATGTGTCCTCACGATCATTAAAGAAGAGTCTGGAGACGCCCGGGGGGCAGCGTGTGATCCTACTTTCACTATTGTACGCCAAACAGGCCCTCAACCAGGAGTTATGATCTGGGGTGCCATTTTCTTTGATAGCCGGACACCTTTGGTCGTCATTAGAGACACACTTACAACACAGCGGTATGTCGATGACATTTTGGGACTTGTTTTGCTACCGTTCCTTTTGCAATATCCTGGCCTTACTTTTCAGCAAGAAAATGCCAGACCACATACGGCACGTGTTGCTATGAACAGTCTTACAGCTTGTCAAACACTTCCTTTGCCAGCCGGATCTCTCTCCAATCGAGCGTGTCTGGGATATGATGGATCTCGAATTATTTTATATATTGTGTTCATCATTGTACATTATATTTAAAACATCTTAAGGACTGATATCTCATACAAACAATTCTAAATTTGGCGAAAATTAAAACGAATCTTTTACATATAAATATGGGTTATGTAAATATATTAAATACAATACATCTGCATTTAGTATGTATAGAGAGAGGTAGGCTGTTAAATAACGAGACTGACGCTCTGAAACATTTTTTTTTTATTTCATACATATTTACCAGTTATCATCACCTTCAATAAACACCCCACATCTGTCTCTAAAACTCTCCAAGTGAATCTACTTTTGTTTGGAACAGCGCTGGAAGTTTTTTGTCAGCTCCTTCTGGACGTGAGTCCCTTTCTCTTTCAGAGTTTTAATGAACACAAGTCTTATTCTTTTTAATTCAGATTTCATCTTAGGAAACAGATATAAGTCGCAAGGCACAAGATCCGGCAAATAAAGTGGATAGTCTAATTTTGAAGTAATGTATTTGGTTAAAAACTTCTTGACTGACATTAGGAAATGAGTTTTCCTTCCACAATTCTTTTTTTTTCTTTCATTCTTTTACGGAGTTCTACAAGAAGGTAAAATGTTGACTAATAGTTTGATCTTCAGGAACTCATTGAAGTTATACATTCCCATAAATATCGTCATACCTACATTCATCATTGCTTAGCATCATTTACTCATTCGGGCGTTTTTGGCTCTCAGTGGAGATGGGTTCTTCCAGTACATGGACTGGCGCTTCGTTTCAGAATCATATTTCTATATTGCCATCTGTTTTTGACGTGGTAGGGTGACCTGGGTATGAATCATCTTCAACGTTTTTTCGGCCATCTTGAAAACGCTAAAACGACTCAAAAATACGTGCATACGTTAAAAATTCATTACCAGACACTTCTTTTAATAAGTTATAAGTTTCAGAAGTGATTTTTCCAACTTTAATGTTAAATTTTGCAACTATTCGCTGCTCTGTTTATACACTTATCATTTTTCCGGCCGAAACAAATAAACAAACAAAAAAAAATAACTCTAATAAAAACGAAGGCTACTGCAATACGGATTTGTTTACAAAAGCTAGAGACACTGCATTCAAAAGGGAAGGATTCGCATACAACAGCTGTCGGTCGCTGGCACTTAGTACATGCGTACTTCTTCTGAAGCGGTGTCAGTCTCAATATTTAATAGCTTCCCATACACACATAACTCACATATATGTGTCATATGTAAACGAAAGTACTCTCAGATGGTTTCTAAAGCGTTGACGGCACAAGGAATCTGTCAAAGCTGTGTATATCTTCACTAAGTCGCTCAGTCTTGATAAAAATGAAACGCTCTTTTAAAATTACCGCCAAGCGCTTTCTTGAAGTTTTGGAATGCAATAGGCATTAAACAGTTTGAAAGTCATCCTCCGATAACAGGTGGAATGTCAATCATGAATGTCAAAAACAAATGTTACAGGAAGTGTGCTAAACATAAGACCTTTTCTTTGTATATAACATTATAGTGCTCAATGTTACTTGAATTTTTAACTAATTTTTTTCGTAGACATTCATGAAGTATAAATAAGATAATCATTAGATTAAAATTATTAAAATTTAACAGCATTATATGTGTGTTACCATATATGTGTATTATGTCCTGACATAGACGGGACAAAAAAAATAGTCACCATTATCAAAAATGATGAAAATAATTTAAATCCACAGGGATGGTTAAGGTAGGTCAGAAGCAGGAAGTGAAGGAAGTCTAGGAACATGGTATGGGAGACAAGTTAAATAATTTTTGCATTCATTATGTACATTGTGTGAGCACATAATTCATATAAATAAAACTTTGAGTTCCCGAGGAAAATGAGAAAATTAAGCATTCACATTAAGAATGAATGATTGAATGTGGATTAAGGTTGTATTATTTGGAGGCTTGGAATCGTCATAAAGGAAAAAAAAAACTTTACATACTGTTACGAATTAGGGATGGAACTTCTCTGAAACGGGCTTCGTATAAAGGAAAAGAAACATTTACAGAGATTACATCAGTATGACAATACAATTTAAGTTAAAAATCATGAATTGACAACCAACGATCAACTCATTATCATTCAATGGTTCCAGGTCAACTATAAGGGCTTTCTACTATTATATTTTTCGTTACTGAGAATAAATTGGAATATACTGAGAAAAAAGAAAAATAACTCTTTTGACTTAGCTTTATAAAAGAAATAAAATAACACAAGTTAAAACCGAGTTTTTTGAACATGGGTTTTCCTTCGAACTTACATTTCGTGCAACATAATTTCTTATACCTGAAATTTTAATAACAAACGGAACGTTGAGTCCAAATAAATTTATTCAATAATCAGTTTTAATATTTTATTTTGTTATTTGGTGTTTATTAAATTTACCATCTAAAATAAATACGTGTAAATTTTTATAGCTCAAGTAAGCATTATGTTAATCAAAAAATTATATGTAATTAAAATTAAAGCAAACGATAATTATCAAGCGATGGATTTGGCGACCATTTCGTAACATGGTGAGAAACGTTGTAAGATTTAATTATTCATATAATAAGTTTTAATCAATTAATTTTTGTAAATTATAATTTAATTATCGTATTGTTATCCAAAATAATCGTGTGTAGAAAATTTCACCTTTATTGAGTGCTTTAAAATGTGAGAAAAGAGTTTTTAAAATTTTGAACTAGACAAAGTTACTACGTGGGTTAAAAGCACCAAATCTTAACGAGTGTAACAAAAATGAATAATTACAATCGATGATACTTGGCACATAAAAATATAAAATATATTCATATACACATTTGTTTTTTAAAAAACAATTTTTTACAATAACTTTGTAATACTTCCTGATTAACTGCTACAATTACCACATTTTCACATTATACAAAAATGATTACTTAAGTGCTGAATCACAAAGCAACAAAGCAAAATAGAACTACCGAGCTTTTGTTCTCATACCCAAATGTTGCTTCAGAAAACGAGATGATTTTACAGCTATGATGAACGCAGAATTTTTTTCATACCAGGACAGTACTTCATTGCATAGAATCAAGATGATTTTCTTCTAATATAATTAATTTTTCTTATATGCCATATTGGTGCAGAATCGGAATGATTCTCCAAATCGATGAATGGAACTTTTTATTCCATTCTCTGCTCTCACGCAACATCATGTTGAATCTTGAAGTATTTCATTATGCCAGTGTTACACATCTTAGTATCGATAATTTATCTAAAGAATTCCATATGTCAGGATGACATACATCTAAGGGAAATCAGGGTAATTCCCTTTATTAAAGATGGAGACTAATTTGTTCAATTTCAGATCAGATGTAGTTGCTGAATTTTAAAAAAAATTCATTTAAAAGTTAAATTTATGCCTGAGACTCTATTTTATTGTATAAAATCTTAATTAATAAAGAGCTGCATTAGCTCGTTTTTCTTTTCTGGTGTTGGGAGTTTCAGATCCAAAAAAAAAAAAAGAGACGGATTTTTTAAAAGAATTTTAACATGTGTAATATATTATTACATATTAACTACACACAAATGTTGACTATGGGGAATTACATAATGAAACAATTGCTGACTACCATCACACCGTACTTCCCATCAATATAGACTACTCCTTGCAATTTGGTTTACAATCTGTGCCCGTGTAAAGCATAACATAATTTTTTCAGTGGTCTGATTCGCGGAGCCCCCTAGTGTAGGAAAACGTTATAAGAATCAATTCCTCTACAAACACGTGTATGTGTATATATAAGCCAACTCCAATTACAGATTGACTATTCTGCTATTATGTATCTAGTTCTCAGCTTAATTATACCAGTTCTGACCAGATATGATGTCACAGAAAAAATTCCGAAAAACTCCTTAACTTTCTTCCCAGTCGTGTTTTGTATTGGGTCAAATGAAGAGTAGACTGGGTCAGCATTTTCGGAAACTTTCCATTTGTTGTCAAATCCATCAATTTCCTCACCAAAATTGTCGCCAAATCCATTGCTAAGGTAAAAGGTCATTTTTCGCACTTCCTTGGCTGATCGATGGATGTAATTGGCTACTTTCTTCAGAAAGAACCATTGCAGGGAAACATCCTGACAAAAATATCGTTCATGTTTATGACAAAAAATAGTCGTCTGCAGTAAAACTTATTTTAATGGGGTTAGGAAATGTTTCTCTTTTTGCATATTTTATATTTCTGATAAATGTGTAATTATGTACTATTGATTTTCTTTGTGAATTCTAAAATTTTATTACTTCATTTTGATTTTAAATCAACGCATAAAAAAAGTTTGAATAATTATTAAAATTACCTTTTAAATCTCCTTTCAATTAAAATTATTTATTGCAAATATATTAAATCATCGTTTAATAGGCTTAAAATTTAATTTTAAGTATAAAAGAAAATTGCTCATTTTGTTCGAAAAATATTTTATCTAGATAAAATATCGAAACCATTTTAGTTCTCACTTTAACACCTTTTTGAAAAAACGATTGATAATATTAAGATCAGCGGAGTACAATACAAAAGTTTTTATACTTGCACCTACCAAAGGTATCGGCATTCGTCACAAAGAAATTCATAATGGGGCATTGCACAGAAATTAAAGTACGTTTTTATCAACAGTGAGTTGCCTTAAAAAACTACTTAATAATGAATTAACTCTGAATAAACTGCTTGAATGGATTTAATATAATTAAAGAATATTTTTTTAATCCTGTTAAAAAATCCGGCTAATTTATATATCTAAAATGAAATACAAAAAATTATTAGTATATTTCATAATTAAAATAAAAAATATCTATCTAAAAAGTAAACAACATAATACAGAAAGAGTGAAAAAAAATGAAAAGATGATTAACAGTAGTATCTCTGGGCTGAAAATGATCAGGATTCTTTAGATTGTATACCGGTTCAAAACAAAAGAAAGAGAAAAAAAATTGAGTTTCTACTTTCTATACAATTGTTAATGTATGGACAGAAGTTTGGGAAAAAATAAAAGAATTTTGAAAACTAATCAAAATAACAAGCAAAATTGTATAGCTGATTTGCAATGCATACCCTATTTAAATATATTAATCTTTCATATTAAATTCGCAGAAATAAGCATTTTGTTCAACAAAACAAACTAATAAATTGCATGAAATTTTTTTAAAAGACAAAGTTAACTAGTTTCTTTGCTTTTTAGTATTATTTTAAGTCTAAATTATTTTAAAAAGCACATCCGTTGAAATTACTTATCAAGATATAATGAATGAATTTAAAAAAAATTGTCAGTTTAAAAGATCTTAATACAATTATAATAATTCATGGTATTTGATATTATTTTTTAATGGAATTCATTCCTAGGTACACAACAAACGGGGCAATGAATGAGAAATATTAGCAAGAAACATAAGAATTTTTTAAATTTAAAAATGAGATATTTATTTATCTTAGATACAAATATATTACTAGCACAGCACAAAGAGCACTATGATAAAATTTTGCAAATTATTTAAAACTTAAAATGGCGGCTTCACTCATGGTGTTTTCTCTACTTTTCAATTTGAATAAATAAATTTTGAAATCTCAATTTGTTAATAATTGAAACACCGAATTTAGTCTCCATTTTGCGATATATATATATTCGCGGGTGTTTTTCCGACTCCGAGGAGAGAGTTGTTGACCTTGATGCTGCAGCTTTGTTTCGAACCCTGGACCAAGGGCTCCGAAGTTGACGGTCCTACCAATCAGGCAGAAAAGATATCTATTCTGGCTGATTGAGTAAGGCCTTTTAGCTTCTAACGTTGTTGTAGAAGAGAGTCGCTGCATACTCCCCATCCAATATCATCGTGATGATACGAATAGATTGTACAGAAGGTTACTTTTTGATTTGCTTTTGATTGCTTGGTTTGATCAGAAGGTTGTTTTTCGATTTTGTCAGCCATTACTGCAATTCATATACATCCCCTACCTGTTGAATTGAGTTTTGCATGGGACAGTTTTCCATTTGAGTCATCGGCTGTCTCGTGTTGAATGGCGGGTCTCGTCAACACGTGCGCCAGAGCCGGAATATCACTAGTCGTAATTTTGAGTGTGTTTTGTCTTGTACAGAGGCAAGTATTTTTTCCTTCGGGGGCATATGCAATCAGTTGATATAGGCTGTGCTGCCATCTAGTGTCCAAGTCCTGAGTCACCACTTCGGCCGCGAGTAGCTTTCCGTCCCCGAGGTGGGGGAGAGAGTTGATGATCTTGATGCGACAGCGTTGTTTCAAACCCTGGACGAGTGGGTCCGAAGTTGACGGTCCTACCAACCACACTGAAAAGACATCTTTTCTGGCTGGTTAAGTAAGGTATTTTAACTTCTGACGTTGTTGTAGAAAAGAGTCGCTGCATATATATATATATATATATATATATATATATTTAATAACCATATATATATATATATATATATATATATATTTATTTATTTATTTAATAACATTATTTTAATTTTTCCCCAAATTTAATACGGTCTTCTTTGCATCTAACCTTACGGAATCTACGCAAAATTCAATTGGTCACTATCACCCTACTTCAGAAAAAGAATCACTTCTTTGAAAGATTTTTCCTTTGAAAAATCTAATTTAAATTATAGGAGAGGTATCTTGCACGTTATCTAAAGTGTATGGAAATTGAATATGGTTTTTAGTTGGTTTGGTTTTATTCAAGTTGATCTAGAAGCAACACGAGGGCTATTGGCGACGGACCTCAAAATTTTCAACCTCGGTCAAGTGACGAGAAAGACATCTGAAATTCCCCTCTCTTAACTTCCACACCATGCCAACGAAATTGAATAAGGAATTAAGCTCCAGTATATATTTGATTTGCGAGAAAAAAAAAGAAAGTTCAGGGGCCTTATCTATTAATATTTATATGAACTAAAAAGGGGAATTTTTATTTTGAAAAAGTTAAGATAGAGTTTTGAATTTGATTAGAAATTATAATTAAATTATTTTTATGAAAATAAGAACGGTGATCGTGCAACCAACTCGAAGCCTAATTTAACTTTGATTTGGAAAATAGGAACTGAGTTTTAATCGGAGTTTCTTTTTCTTTCCCCACAAAACATTAATTCGCCGTTTTAGAGTAGTGATTAAGGCATCGGACTCGCGGCCGACAGTTTTCGTTGATTTGTGGGTTCGAGCTTCAGTGCCGCTAAAGACCCATTGTATAGCCGGAGTTGAATGCCCGTTAGATCTGTTGAGGCCCAAAATCCTCTTTATATTTTGGTGTGGAAGTTAGGAGTGAGGATCCAAGCTCAGGTGTCATCCTCGTCACTTGAGCGAGGTTCAAAATTTCGAGGTTTGTCGCCAACAGCCCAAGTGTTGCTTCTAGTGCGACGTTGATAAAACCAAACCCAAACATAATTTTATTTTACATCACATAAAAAATAGAAAATGAAATAAATGCAAAGCTTTTGTTTTCTATACTCATAGCAATTGCTATAGTTCTATAATATAAAATTAAAATACAAGTAGTTTGATTTTTCTTAATTAACTCTTCCTTGAATGAACATTCATCGAGTTTTAGTGACTTAAAACCTAAGCAGCGATGCTAGGTCGTCACAAATGATGTCACCCACCGTATCAGATCCGGAGTTCGAGAGACAACTCTGCAGGTTTAGGTTTTCGAAGAGGTTTGCAAATATATATATATATATATATATATATATATATATAATCATATTTCTACAAAATAGTTGCATCACTCGGTTGTACATCTTTTAGTATTCTAATTTTACTTAAAGCCTTCATTCTTCCGAAATTCCACATTCAGATATATTAGTCTTTCTTAGTAATAACCAACATTTATGATAATTCTTCGTGTATATTGTCTTCAAAATTATACAAAATCTAAAAAGAATAATTTTATCGTCAAATGAAATAATTCTTAAGCTCTTTGTTAAAACTTTTAATTTTAATATTGTACTTCCTTTGAAAAAACATTTCCTTTTAAATATTTAAATTAAATTTATTTATGATTGCAACCACGCATTACCTTTCCCATATTTCGCTCATAATTACCTATTTTTGCATGAATATTTGGTAAAGTTTCCATTTTTACGAATATGAAGGAAAACAGGAAATTATGCATAAGGTATTTATGTTACAGCTCCTTGGGTGTTTGTTCATTTTGTGTTGTCATAATAATAAAATAATTAAACAGTGTGGTGTGAAGAAATATTCGTGTTTAAATCTGAATTCAACTCAAGATTATTGATTTCAATGACAAAAAATTATACAAATGATAGGTTGAAAATCTGTATATTTTATTGAACTTCTTACACATATTACTACAAATTTTTAAAAGATTACATTTCTATCTTGTCATGGTGTAGACTTTGAGAAATGAGGGACCGAGTCGACCGAAGTAGTCGGATCTGGAGTTCCAGAGATAACTCTGCAGGTTTAAGGTTTCGATGAGATTTGCATAAATAAGAAACACGAAGAAATAATTATATTTCTACAAAATAGTTGCATAACTCGGTTGTACATCTAAGACCAACCAAACATTATGTATGTTGTTAGAAATATGTTGCTTTTAATCATTTGTGAGAGGTTGACCTACGTCTATGTCAGCTTGTTGGTGTGGCTAGATTATTGAAAATTGAATCGAAACATGCAAAAGTATGATGTTTCGCATATCTCTAACGATGGAAACGGACTTTGGAGACGCATATGGAACGTTTCCATCAGCAATCATTAGCCAAAACAAATGACAGATGCATCGTTTGACGTCATTTTTTCGCTCCTGAAAGGGATATAAGGTGCGTCGCCAGCAGCAAAAGGCATTCTGATTTTTGCTCAGAGCTCATTGAAATATACTTCCTGCATCTTTCGTTGAAATGTTAGAGAATGTGAAAGAGAATTTTCTGACATAAATTAAAATAACCAGAAAAAGCTATTTTTAACCAAAAAAGGTGGACTGAGTTGACTATTTGGTCGAATTTTTTTGTCCCCCATTTTTTCAAGACAGACACTATGCTAAAATTGGAGTGTATTCTTTTGAACACTTTGAGTATGATGAAGGGTGAATGGTATGTTTCCAACTATGGAACCATAATGAGTAGAGTTCATCATCTGTGGAAGCCATTAACCAGCGACAAGATTTGATGTAACTTTACACATTCCCTCCCCCAGTGTATAAAAAGTGAACCGCCAGCAGCAAAAAAATATTCTGATTTTACTTAGAGCCTTCATTCTTCCGAAATTCCTCGAATTGCTTTCTTTGTTCATGCTAACGTGTTCCTGTATGGAAACTGAAGCCAATCGAGATTGCTTTGATTAACATATTTAAAGATGGAACCAACTCTAAAGTGTTTATCGTGACGGTGAACCAATCCCACCAGCAGATGACCTTCCAAAGTAGGTGTATCGATGGATGTATCGTTATCTCCGTCTGCAGCTTGAGATCCCTCGCAGCGTACCATTCGAGTGGTCATTTTTTTTTATTTGGGTGCTATAAGCTCCTATAGGCAAAGGGGAGGGATGCCTGGTGATGATTCAAGGCCCCGAGTAGCAAAAACTTTTTGACCTTTACTGATTACCTGCTGTATCTTTGGAACATATGCCCACAGCACATTGCACGATGACGCCATACCTGCGTATCACCACCAAGATGTGCACGAAGATACAGACATTCTGGAATGCTGTATGATTAAAGCCTACCGATTCGCCTGCTACCTGAACTGTTTCAGTCAGATGAATAAGGAACTGAACTAAAAATTGTGTAAGCTGACGGACTAAAATCATTTAAAAGAGACTTTTTAGCGAAAAAAGGAGGACCGAGTAGGCTATTTCGTTCGACTCGGTCCCTCATTTCTCAGTCTACACCATGACAAGAAAGAAATGTAATCTTTCAAAAATTTGTGGTAATATGTGTAAAATGTTCAATAAACTATACATATTTCAACCTATCATTTATATAATTTTTTGTTATTTAAATAAATGATCTTGAGTTGAATTCAGATTTAAACACGAATATTTCTTCACATCAAACTGTATAATTATTTTATTATTATGACAACACAAAATGAACAAACATCCAAGTAGCTGTAACATAAATACCATATGCATAATTTCCTGTTTTCCTTCATATTCGTAAAAATGGAATCTTTACAAAATATTCATGCAAAAATAGGTAAATATGAGCAAAATATGTGAAAAAAAAATGAGTGGTTGCAATCATAAATAAATTTAATTTAAATATTTAAAAGGAAATGTGTTTCCAAAGAAATAATACAATACTAAAATTAAAAGCTTTAACGAAGAGCTTAAGATTTATTTCATTTGATAAAAAAAATATTGTTTTTAGTTTTTGTATAATTTTGAAGACAATATACACAAAGAATTATCATAAATGTTGGTTATTACTAAGAAATAACTAATATACCTAGACGAAGATTATTTATCATATTAATTTATGCTTCTGTGCATAATTTTCCAATTTACAGCTAATAATGTTGTTTTGTTTGATTTCAGGAATCCGTTTGTAAAATCCTCAGTACAGAGAAGACAGCATTCAATATGCTGAATTCTACTATGACGGCATTTCACAGGTCAAGTAACGCTGCAAGAAATGAATAATTCTGGATGTTGATATGCGTAGAGGGATCTCAAGACTAATAAATCAAAGCTATGTTTCTCTTTTTATAATTTAAAATTTACGATACTTAGGGGAAAAAACAATTCATACTTGACTCACTTTACCGTTTTTTGAAAATAAACAAATCAAATTTCGGCGTTTGTCCGTCATTATTTTGCTCTTGTGATAGATCTCAATCTAATATATTAAGCAGAAGTGACGAAACTGAGAACGCACGAGACAAAACAAACAAAATTATTTTTTACTACTGCAGAATATTCAAAGTCAGTCTCTTCAGAATTCCATCCTGACTCACAGTCTTAACTTATGGTTCTTGGATAATACATATTTTATCAATCCACTTATAGTTGATTTCACAACTATATTCGAAAGTAACTCAGTTGATTAATGATTTAAGTGGGATTTACTTCAAGCCGCAAAACTAGCCACATGAAATCGTTTACTTAAGGAACATATTGATCGCAGAACTTTCTATGTCAGTATTCATAAAAGATTATTGGTTTTTCACAACTTTTGTAGTTTTATGTCTAATCTTTATATATATATATATATATATATATATATATATATATATATATATATATATATATATATATATATATATATATATATATATATATATTAAACGTTTGTTCAACATTCATAAAAAATTATAAATTCATGGTCGAAATGAACATATTTTTTTTCATAATCAGATTATTTAGTGTTTCCAGCAGAGAAAAAGTGTTGCGTTCTGAAGACTTTAGCCAATCTTCGGCCACCAAGGCCGAACCGCAACACCATGTATATTTCAGATGATCACGAAAGATGAGTTTAAAAGCAAGAGAAGGGTTTTTCGCTTGAAACAGCTAAAAAAGCAGGGGTTTTCCCAATAGACGTAATAGAACAAGTGTGGTGAATGGATGGATTTCGTGGGATTTTAGTCGCAGACATAGAGTCCAGTAGGGATTATTCCTACAGGTCTAAAGCTGTGGGATCTGCAGATAATGAAAGTTTTAAGAGTGCGGGAATTTTAAATTCAGTTAAAAAGGAATGGTAACAGGAAATTAGAATGAACGCTTTACTTTTAAATGAGAGATTGTTAAAAATTAGGAAATTAAATTATTATTATGAGAAACTAATATGAATTAAAGTTAAATCATTTGAAATTTTCCCTCCACCGCAAAACGCGGATGTGTGTTGGATCCTAACTCATATCCCTTATTTTATATGGGTATCTATGTAAAGTATTAAATTTAAATTTTATATTAGTATCATATTTATATAAAAAGTTATACCAAAAGAATTCATACTTAAAAATTTAAGATCAAAAAGTTTTATGCCCTAACAATCCCTTCATCTTCACAGAATACTTAAACAATTTCAATGAACTAATCAAAATCTTAAGTACTAAATAAAAAGGTTAGTTTTTATATTGTGTGTGGTATTGTGCTTACAATCTAACATCAATTTCTCAGTAATAAGCTAGCTGACACAAATTCTTAAAATAAAAAAAAATACATAAATAACATAGATGTGTGGGTGACATTTGATAAATCAAACACAATATGCAAACAAATATAAAATTTTAAAATGATTAATTTGACATTTTTTAATTCAATTGCATTTTGACCCATTACACTCGAACAGCGCAAGAAATGTATTGCCACACTAACCAGATACATAAATTTTGAATTGCAGTGGTACGTAAAACCTGAAAATGAAAAAAAAAAAAAAAATGTTGGGGTAAGACCACATATATAAAAAAAAGTAGTGGTACGTGAACCACTTTGCACTGAGTGTGGCACGTGAGACAAAAACAATTTCCGTTGACAGGAGACACAATGATGACAAGATTCTGACTCAGTATTACATACATTGTTTACAAATTTTCTACGTGCATCTCTGGGTTTAAATGAACATGCAAAAAACTAAATCTCTTCTTGCACATGGTACAGAAATGTCAACAGACATGAATATGTAAGTATTTAAAATTTTGTTGGCAAATATTGGTAATTAAATTTAAAATTTATGTATAAAATATGTTTGTAGTTATTATTACTTTTTTATTGTCTTAGCCGACAGCAATTTCTTAACCAAATCCTTTTTACGAAATTAGTTAATGAAATGTGGTTTGTTGACAAAACTTTGCCACACTTGCTCGCATGTCAAACTGGAACAGCTATTCTAATTTATTTATTTATTGTATATAATTTTTGTCACTTAAATTAATCATCCATATTCGTTCAAAATTATGACTTTCATCTACATAAATGATCTAAACTAGACAAAGATTCTTTTAAATGCAAAACATCTTTTAAACTTAAATAGTATAATTAACAATTAAACATTAAAAAAACAATTTCCTTTTCCTTTTATTACATGACACACTGTTGATTTTCATTTTAAAACTAAAAAAAAAAAATTCGGTTCAGAAAAATATATAACATTTCTTATTTCAATACAAAATATTCATTCAAATCAATATATTAGTTATCATTTCTTCATTAAGTAACGTAAAACCACGATATGTTTTATTCAAATCAAATTAGTAAATATTCCCTTCAAAATACTGTTTATATTCATTTCAAAACTAAATAATGATTATTTCAAATTACAGTATGTAAAATCAAAAATATATCTTATAATATTATTTTAAAATATCCATCACACATATCAAAATAAACATTGTTCAAATCATGTTCTAAATAAAGCACAAACTATCAAAATTAAATCATATTCATTTATATATCATACATTATTAGCTTTCTGGTTTATTTACCTTGTAACAATATTTCAATTTATATTTTCAAAATCTTCAAAAAGTGTTTCACTAAAGATATTCTGAAATACTAAATATAGGTGCACTTTTTGTTTTACCACACACATAAAATAAAACGCAATTTTTTACAAATAGCATAAATCCCAAAATGCAATTTAGAATTAACTTCAAAATTATTTTACTTATGTATCGCATAATATCATATTTCTATAGTTAAAATCTTTTAAAAATTCCACACTTTTAAAACGGAATAATTCCAAAATTTTTGTAATATACACAACACATGATACAGTACTTTAAAAAAAATAATAAACCTTCAGGTAGTTAAAATAAAATTTGATTTCATAACAATTAAGAATCAAAATTAAACCAATAACAGTTTTAATCAATCATCAAGCAATGTTATTAGTACAATAATCATCTTGAAAAAGACAATATTTCCATAACAGGAAAAATCAAAATCTGTAATAAATTTTCATATAACTAAACAAACGATATAATTTTTTTTTTTCAACTTTAAAATGAATAAATTCAGAAGTTGGACTATTACACAATATAATTAAGATTT
>BMAW01043499.1:0-61325 GCA_019974015.1 Nephila pilipes | reverse complement strand
CAATGCTGCAGAGGTTCAACGTTTTTCTATAAGACGGAGTTCTCTGGTTCAAAACCGAGTGCTATTAAAATTTTGTTAAATTGTTTTCTATTATAATTTTTAAAATCTTCCAGATTATTCTTTATGTTTTCGGAACATTGTTCTGGAATATTCTAATGTAGTATTTATAAACCCATGGATTTTCAGTCTGAGATGGAGTTGGTTTTCTTACGTCGTAATAGAAGCAACACGAGGGGTATTGTAGATGGACCTCGTAATTTTGAACCTCGATCAAGTGACGAGGACGGCACCTTAACTGGCACACCCTCCCCTAACTTTCACAAAACTCTAAAGGAAGGAATGAGCCTCGACAGATTTGACGTGCATCAGCTCCAGCTGCATGGCGGGTTTTCAATGACCTCAAGGCTTGAACCCCAGACTCAAGGAAAACCTCGAGCCGCGAATTCGTGACCATGATGATTAGGTTACAGCGGTCATTCAGAGAGTTCTTAGCAAAGTGAACTGCTCTTATTTAGAACAGCTCACTTAGCTGAGATAGATATGAATAAACATGTTATTCACAATAAATATCCGAATAATCCCATTTTTCAAAAATATATTGCGTGTTCAATATAACCTGCTCCAACATATACTTGACAATACAACCAGAAATCCAAGAGAATGTCTGTAAGATGTCTGTAAGCGTGAGGTTCATGAAATAAAAATAATTAAAAAAAATTATTTCTAAATATATTCACATTAAACAGTAAAAAATAAATTGGCCAAATCTTATTGGTAATGTAAATAAATAATGCATTAATATTAACACAAAGAAAATCGAATTATTTTTAATAATCTAATCTATTATTAAGTTTAAGTTAAAATTTAAATTTTAAAGTCTTAATGAAAATTAAAATCCTAGTTAAAATTGTTTTTTATGCATATCGACATTAAATGGAATAGTCTTTGTTTTGTGATGCTGTGAATTAAATGTATATATGCATATTATTATTCTAATATATTTAGTTTTTTTAATTTTAGAAGTAATTGCTGCAATAATATGGTATGCTTCTTTTCAAAAGTAAGCCTTAGCGTAACACACACACATACACACAAACACACATATAACATATAAGAATTAGCATCACAAATGTCCGCTTCTGGGTCTATTTTATTATTAAATTGGAAGATATATTTTGCGTTGATGATTACTACAAGGTAGCTCAGTTCAATATCCTGCAAACCTTGAGTTTCCGGACAAGCGCTCGGCATTCCAATTTTAGACACACCGAAAATAATAAATCGATAGAATGAAATCCGATGACAAAAAGTTGATGTAATTCGCCTCAAAATATCAAGCTATTGAAATAAGAAACCAAATGAACCATTAGGATAATAGATTTTCTATTCCAGAATTATTAGGATTAAAATTTTATTTCAAAAGTATTAGGAAATTGAAATCTGTAAGCAAACTGGAACTTGTAGAATTTAGTTAATTAAAGGTAACAATTTGAAGCTCCCTTAGAAAAAAGTTTTTACATTTATTGAAAACTTTTAACGACGGTGAGATTATGGAAGATGAAACTTTTATTTTCATTTTCTTAATTTTGGTTTCAATAATTAATTTTGGTTTTTCAATCTACTTCATGCTCTATGATCAAGAAAGAGAAAACCGAAGTTGATTGAAGTAATGTTTTCGAGTTTTGTTTGTTTCATTCTTACATGTTATTGAGCTTTTACTTCATCGATATTTCACCTCGTGAATTCTGGGGAATAAATCGACGTCTAACAGCATAATTAAAATTGGACAGTTTATGGAAAAAAGTTCCTACTAAAGACATGAGTTTAGCTAATGAAACATCACTTTAATAAATAATTGTTCTAATACTTAGATTTTATGAGAGTCATAATACACTTTACAAAATAATAATAATAATAAATGAATAAAATTAAGTTGAAAAGTGACTTTTATCAAAGCAATTATTAGATTAAAAATAGTAATTTGTATTTTTTTCTTTAAAAAAGTAACTAAGCAATTTATTAATTACTAAATAATTCTCTAAAAAAGTAAACGTAATCACTTAACTAAAGTAAAAATATTCTATTATGAATATATTTTATAAACACGCAAACCATTCCTAAATAAAAGAATTTATTAGTTATTTATCTAGTAAGTTTCTGTTGATAACAAATTTTTCTCTAATGCCTACCATTAGTTATAATTGGAAAGTTTCTGAAGTTTTAATTTGGAAATTTCTTTTCTGAAATAAATTATAAATGTTTACCAAAAATAAGCATTCGTATTTATGAATAAGCTTTCTGAGAAAAAAATATTTTGCCGTCATGAATCATGGATTCTCCGAAATACGTCCTTAATAAACTCAAATTAATTTGAATTTTTTAATAAAATAGATTAATGATAACACAAAACTGTATTGTGGCTGTTCTGTCATAAAGCGTGACTGTTCTGTCATTCTGTCTGAGTATTGTGTTCTTAAATACACAATACTCAGCTTAAATTAATCAATTTTTTCCTGTAAAAAACTGTTGTAACATTTCATTTCTCATACTTTAATATATAATTCTAAATATCAATTTTGCTTTTAGGTGAAAAAATGCATATTTTTTTTAAAAATTTCAATATTCTATCTAATAAATAATTATATGTGTTGCATTCATAGTAACTTATTTTAATATTGGAACGTTCCTTCTGCCTGAAAAAGAATTCGGAAACTAAACTCTATTCTTCAACACCAACCGGAGACAGCCTTTAAGAAACAATCAATCAACTTAAAACATTGCAAGTTTCGTCCACGCACAGTATAAAAAATGCATCTTTTCATCATGCTGGAATATCGTATGAGACTATACTTGAAATAATGTGTTTGTGGTTTGAAAACATTCTGGTGTCAACTATTGCAAATAGTTTTGAAGTAATCCTATGAGGTTACAAGTGTAATTTTTGCGTTTAAAAACTGAAGGTTTTGACTAATTTTCGGAATAATTTCTATGAAATTGGAGGAGAATGCATTACACTTTCAGATTGTCAAGTAAATCTCAATGACAAGTGTTGACTCCATAAATTCGAGGATTCAAGCCCTGATGCCTCTAAAGGCCCGTCGTACAGCGGGGCTGATACACAAAGGAACCATCGAATCTCAATATCTTCAAGTTGAGAAAGAGTGAAAAGGATCTACACCTTCACGATCTCATTCTGCGTCACTTGAGCGAGACTCAAAATTACATGTTGCCTGGAAGAGCATCACTAATAAATATTCAATCTGAGTTTAGAAGCAGGTGAAAAGTAATTTGTTGAAAAACAATTGCTTGGTTCCATCTGTTAAAAGAAATAAGGATAAATTGAAATTATTTTTAAAGGAATATGTTGTTAAAGAATTCTCTTGTCACTCCTATTTCTAGTGAGCAAAAAAAAGAACTAAAAGAATATTTTAACAATCATTATATTGTTAACAATTCTAAAGTTAGTCAGAAAATAAATTCTTTGCATTGTTATCAGAAAATGTTTACTACATATTTGAAGAAAAAAATTTCATTGGAATAAGAATATCTAAATTTCTTAGGGGAAAAAAAACAACTCTTCTATATATTTATGTTCTTCGAACTTATTTACTAATTTTTAAAAATTTCTTAAATTTTTAAGACAAATTTCTTCGAGTTGAAAACAGGAATAAGTTGCAATTAAATTTTTAATTTCAATATATAAATTTTGCAGATTGCATTATATTGATGAATTGTTTCATTAATACAGAATTGTGTACTATAGTGTTACACATATGAAATGTTGCTTCCCAGCAATACTGATCGTATGGTTGCTAAGAGACGTTCACAGGCTATCTGGACGCCAAGGGGAAAAGCAGGAATTTGACCTCCAGCCTTAGCAACAAACTTGGCGAATTGACGACAAATGTGGCGACTTTGGCGATAAAAATTGGCATCACGAATCTTCCAGTAAAATCTAGTTTCGTCGAAAAGTTTCCAGAATAGGACCAAAACATTGGAGAACTTTCTATGTGACGTCACATCCGGTCTTCAAGGTATAAATAGACAGAGAAATTCAAATATTTCCCTAATTCCTGGAAAAACCTCTATCACTTTTCCCATACTCAAACCTGGCAAAAACTCATACTCCCCAAATGGCTACAGACCCATTTCCCTTTTATCCACTCTAAGTAAACTTAGTGAAGCTATAATTTTAGACAGACTAAAAACTTTCATAGATGACAACAACTTTATCAACCCAAACCAATATGGATTCTTCAAAAAACTCTCCACTATACATCCTCTACTCAAATTAACCGAAACAATTTCTTCAGGTTTTGAAAAGCGACAATCCACAGGTGTTATCTTCCTGGATATTAAAAAAGCGTTCGACAGAGTGTGGATTGACGGCTTAACTTACAAACTCATTATAAACAACTTCCCTCCCCCACTCATCCACTTAATCTACTCTTGCGCCAAAAACAGATCTTTCCAGGTAAAAGTTGGAAATTCTTTCTCTAAAACTTTTCACGTTAACAATGGAGTAGTACAGGGCTCTCTGCTTGGCCCAATATAATTTAATATCTTTGTAAACGACATTCCAAATTACTCACCAACAAAAATAAACCTACACGCCGACGATACTGCTGTGCTGGCCAAATATAAAACCCCAAAAACCATTACCAAAACACTCAATCTTCACTTAAAAATTCTCGAAAATTATTACAACACATGGAAGATAAAAATAAATGTAGAAAAGTCTGCAGCAGTGATTTTCACCAAAAAGAGAATAATCCCTCCCCCACCCACCATTTACAATACAGAAATTCCCTGGTCTAAGTCTACCAAATACTTAGAAATAACATTCGATAAACGATTCACTTTTAAACAACACTTCATACAAACGCGTGAAAAATTCGGTAAATTCCAATATCTCCTAATTGGACGCAATTCTGAAATGTCAATAGAAAACAAAAAGCTTCTCTACACCTCCGTGATGCGTCCCGTAATAACATATGCATGCCCGGTTTGGGGTTTTTCTAGTAAAACCAATATCAAAATACTCGAAACTGCACAAAATTCTACCTTAAGAATGATATCAAAAGCTAGGTGGTTCATGAGGAATACAGAAATAAAAAAAGCCTTAAAAATCAAAACTTTCAGAAAACATATTCAAGAACTTTTCTAAAAATTTCTTTACTTCATTAAATAACATAAACAATCCAAATATCCAGAACCTTGAAAACTATATTCTACACCCAAAAATAAAAAGACCTAGACAAATCTTACTTGATTCCTATGAACCACAGTAATTTATTTCATTTTAATTTTAATTCTTATTACTTTCAACCTAATCTCTCATTCCTAATTCAATATCTAAATTCATACCACAACACCGAGCATGCCCCGCGCCCATTGAAATAGCCGATCTCAAGGACAACCAATAGCAAAGCACTCACTCATCTACCTCCAAAAGTTTCCATCAACAGAAGAAAATTTTCATCCTCCACTCCAATCTGAATTCAAACGATCCTATTGGTTCCCCACCCACCCCACCTCTGAAGAGGCAAGCAGTTAGACCTATTCCAGCAAAATTTCAACCATATCAGGCCTACGTCGCAGTTCCCAGCAAGATACTGGATGAAAGGCGGCTACGCCGCCTAGGCACCCGTAGAGCTTTTCATAAGTTCGTCAGTGAGTTAGTCTTTCGGAGTGAAAGCGATTATCTTGCTTGCTTTGTAAACTGCGTGATTTTGTTTAAACTGTGGATTGCTGTTTATTTAGTGCTGCAAAATTGTGCAAGTACGATTTTGTTGTCGTCTGTGCTTCCCGTTTTATTATTATTTAAAGAATAAATTACTATTTTTCTAGTATTCTGCTTGTCGGACTGTTCACCTACACACACCGGACAATCTTCGTAACATTTGGTGTCAGAAGTGGGATTTACATTTTGTATATGGTAAAAACAAGATCTCAGGCTACGATGGCTGATAGCGGCAATGCTGAGTTACTGGCTCTGCTGGCTGAGATGAAGAAATCTATGGAAGATGGACGAGAGGAGATGAGGATCGGACAAGAAGAGATGAAGAAAAGAATGGAAAAAGGGTAAGATGAGATGAGAGTACACGTCGAGACGCAAGTTGAGGGGATAAAAGAGCATGTCAACACATGTATAGGAAAAATTGAAGAAGATGTTCAAAGGGTGAAAAGGGAGATTAATGAAGTAAATAGTGAAGTCCAAGAGAAGATCAGCATCCAAGAGAAGATCAGAACTGTTCACCTACACACACCCGAAAATTTTCGTAACAATATTTTGAAATTTTTGTTCTTATTTTTTGTTTTAGCACGCATAATTAATTATTAGATTTCATGAAATATTCATTAAAATTTTTGCTAAAGATTCTATTGAAGTAATGTATAAATCCATCATAAAAGTAATAACATACAAAAAGAATTTGTATGTTATTACTAACGTGTGCAATTTTTCGCGATCAGTCTTATATCATAAAGAATGTCTTGAAAGCATTTGAACACATTTAAAAAAATGCGCTTATCATTTTAAAAATTCGGTATATTAAAAGATATATAAAGGAAAATATTTATACCAGATTTTTTTTTAATTTCTAGGTGCTTGAAAATTCTATAACACTTTAACATTAAGTGATGTAAATAAAATATTTTACATTGACAGCGTTGTTCATTTACTAGTAAAAATAAAGCAGTTATCATAATAAAATAACTTCCATTTTATCTGAATTTAGAGTTTAGCTACTGATATTCAAATAATTTATTTTTAAAGAATTAAATGAATGTTTATTGATATTTCTCTTTGAAGTATCGCGAGGGCTATTGGTAGAATATTCAAGGAGACCGAGCTCACTCTCCCCCCCCCACAAGGGGCTACGAGCTACAACCCCCCTTTCCAGGAGACAATCACCCTCTCACTCAGCATTTATCGACAAAAGTACATAAGATATTACATAATTTTGAAAAAAAATGTAGATAAAGATTACTATGTATTTATACAGCACAAAACGTACATAATAGGAATAAAAAATTAACAGAGTAGGAATTTTCTTGCAGGTGGCTAAATGTGGTATAATAGTTACAAAAAGCGTCTACAAACTCGTGAATAAAAAATGAAGTATGGGATAAAAGTATGTACATATATATAAAATATACAATCATAACTATGGGGTGAAAGGGTGTTTCTATTCGCCTCTTGTGCTATAACTCAATCAGATATACTATCACTAAAAAGTCAATAACATATACAAGAAGACGATAGACAAATCTCACATACAATATTTATTCAATAGACTTACACTATAATAATAAAAGGATCCCTGCTCTCCAAGATAACACCCTAGATATATTCACCGGTCTCACTAATACCGAATTAAGAGTGTCTTACCGAAACACCAAGCTTGAGGTTGATTTGATTCCTTAACTCAACTAACTCGGTTGTAGCAGTTCTTAATCTCGTCTACCATCTGTAAGGCATACTCAAAGCTAGAGTCATTCGACTTCTATCGTCTCAATTTCACTTTGTTTATATACTTTCCTATCTAAACCACTTCATTTTATTTCTACCTACCTCTAATTTACCTAATCACTTTTCATTTTGGTTGAGAGGAAATTGTTATATACAGCAATCAATCTCAATTAAAGTCCCCAAGGTTAGTGAAGAGAAAACGGCGAATTGCCCAACGTCACAACTACACAATAAGAAAAATTGAAATATTAAGAAATATAATAACAATAGAAACAATTAAGAAATTTGTTGGAGATAATTTTATAAGCCGTAAGAATACATCATTTATGCTTGAAATGAAAGTAAAAATTTTCACGCATGGATTTCAGCCCAATAGGTTTCACTTCAACCATAGGACAGTGTAAATGAGAATTCCTGATAAAAGGGCAAGAGAAAACTTAGTGATCAGCATCTCCAACAGAACCACGGGCACATAAGTTTATATTTTTCAAATTAAAATGATTTAAATAAGAAATGTAGGGACCGTGACCAATTAAGAAGCGAGTAATAAAACCAGAATTCGTATAAGAATTTAGATTTGGTCTCGGAATACAGGACTAAACCAGAATATCGGTATTACAAGTTGACCTCTCGAGTTCCCAGTCAGAGAGAAGGTTTTTTTAAAAAAAATCGTAACTAAACGAGACCGAAGGGCAGGGACATTCATTCCCTTACCATCAGTGACAGTAAGCATTTCAAATGAATCCGCGGTTTCGTTATAATAATTTCCGACGTGGCCGAAATCCAGTGTAAGTTGTAAAAATTAGAATAAATTGCTAATTTTTTTTATAATGGTATTAATAAAAGCCGATTTATTTTTGGTACTCCGCAATAGCAATATTGATAATAAACTATTGCAATGAATAGAAACTTTGAAGTTATGCGAGATGGCTCACAAAACGGCAAATGCGATTGCTGAAAGCTCGGACTATTTATTAAACTGACTTGGCTTGTGCAGCCATTCGTTGGCAATGAATTGAAGAACTGTTGTCCCAACAGAGAATTCCATTATCAAAATCATCTGCTGTGACTAAGAGGGATTTTAAAAGTAGAATTTAAACACTTTGTGTTTAAACAATAGCTACAATTTTCTTGATATCAGACAATTGTCAAATTCAGAAAAACAGGAATATTTTTGGATTTAATATTAAATAAATTACAAAATATTGAACAGAAAGTTAAATGCATGTTAATATGTAATTATTATAAAGCATCAAATCACCATACAGGAAAGAAATATTGAAAGAAAAAATAATATTATTTTTACCCAAACAAATATTTGTGAACTCTTTGATTCTATCGTGGATAAGCCTTTAACGGAAACCGCTGATTTCCAAGAAAAAATAATCCGGTTGGACTCGAAATTCTATCTTGTATGTAGAAAGTAAGAGATAAAGAGTTGGATTCTTGGCTTGCTTCTCCGTTTATTGATTTACCAGCTACATTCAAAAAAGAAACATACTGTGATAAATGTTTAGAATAATGATAATCTTTATTTCAAATGGTCCATATTTATCCACTCTATTTCCAGTAAAAGAACTTCCATATCACAAACAACAATATAGCACTTTTTCTGACTTTTTAAATTTTTCTGGAATAAACTTTCCTACTTTCTTAGAACATATAAGAAAATTTGAGAAAAATAATGATTGATTGTTTGATGTGTATGGTCTTAAAGAAAAGAAAAAGTGTTTCCTCACCTTATTACTAAGACTGAAAGGAATAAACATGTTGATTTGTTGTATCAAAAAAATTCTAATAATTATTCTCATTATTACAGGATAAAATCTTTATCTAGACTTATTTCAAGTCAACTAAAGAATTACCATCATAAGGCAAATATCTGCCGTCTCTGTTCGCAACATTTTTCTTCTGTAAGTATTCTTTTAAAATACAGCAAAAATTGTACTTCACACGATAGTGTAAGAAATTAAACAGTTAAAAAGAAATGGCTACTTTTAAAAAACTTTCAGTATTGTTTGAAAATTCTATTCATTGCTTACACATATTTCGAATGTATTATAAAGCCGATCTAATCTTCCGAATTTTCTTTCTGACAACTCTTTTATTGTTAAGAATCAAAAACATTAACCATATAGTTTTTGTAAATAAATATGTTATATAAACGGAATGTACGGAATGTACGCTACGAACGGAATGAACGGAAAATTGCAACATCATGAACTTAAACAAATACAAAAAAGATATTCATTGTACATAAGCAGTAGGGCAAGGAAATAAAGTGGTTAATTTTGCAAGCAGTTTGGAGCTTTACGGGGGGACTAAATTAGTAGAAACAGCTGCCTCCCCAGTAGCTAAAACGGTCCTTATCTTGTTAGGTAGGGAGTCGAATTGGACTCGAATGATAGAAACAGGTAACACATTCCATCCTGCTTCAAGTCTTTGCCTTACTTCATCGACCGTAGTAGCTGGAAAGAAGAAGTGGATCAATCTTTCAGCAACCCATGGCCAGATGTTTTCAGTGGGTGACAGATCTGGAGACCATGAAATGCAGTGTAACAATCGAATACCTTGTGTATTGAGGAAGGTCAGAACCCGACGTGCAACATGTGGTTTCGTACCATTTTTTTGGAAGATGGTGTTAGTGGGCCTCGAAAATAGGGTACATCCAATGGACATAAGATGTCTGAAATGTACCGATCTACGGTCAAATTACAGCGGATCCGAACTAGAGATGTCCGTGTCCTGTACCCAATGGCTGCCCAAACTATTACACCAGGTGCCAAAAAACTATGTCGTGAAACTGTGCCGTGAAACTATGTCGGTACCGAAAGCAAGTAGGTGACTAGTGGTCTGTTCGGAATGTCGAGACACATAAATGGCCATCAGAATACTGCACACTGAACCGGGAACTCGTTTCAAAAGACGACATTATGCCATTCCTGTATCTAGTTTTGTCATTCGGCGCACCAGAGTCTTCGTCTTTGTCTATGCTGCATTGTCTAGGGAAGCTGAAGGAATGACCGACGTGCTGACAGTCCACAATATCCTTGCACCGTACGAGTGGATACTGTGCATGCTGCAAACATGCCAATTTCCTGACTAATGAACCGTGATGTGGTTGTAAGGTTTTGCAGTGCCTTTCTGACAATATATCTGTCCTCTCGGGTGTTAGACATGGGAGGGTGTGGAGATCCCGTATGCCGTTCAGTATGACCCACCGGAATACCATTGATTCCACATTTGTACGACATTGGTTCGATTTTGACTAGTGTAACAGGCAATATCACGGAACGATAACCCACACTCTCGATAGGCAACGATACTTGTGTCTATCGAAATCCGACATTTGCTGGTAAGCATTTCTCTTTCTTATCCGAGGCATAACACGGTATTCTGAGCAAACTTCGACCTCTAATTAGAAATCTCCTACACAACCTTTCTTTTATGCAGTGGTTCAGATGTCGTTTCTAAATGCGTTGAAATACTAATCATTTGTATATCCTAACCTTCTCTTCCTTTCAAGTGATTTTGATGTTCGTCAGATCATTCCTTCCTGGTGTTACATTTTTAATGGTCAGCGGTGTAGAAAAATCCTATTGTATATTGAGGAAGGGATGCTACTAAGGCTCTCATGGAAGTCACGACTAAGGAAGCAAAGGAAATTGAATATCTTTATTTAAATAAAAAGATGAGGATTCTCCTCAGGAAATGTGTATAATTCTTCTACTCATTGTTTAATCTGAAGCGGTAATTTTATGAATGAGGATTGGAACGTTGGAGTCACTGCCACTTAACAGGTGTTTACAGAAGCTCTGCATGCAATTCTTGTAATTTAAAAGTTTAAAGTACTGACATTTCTACCTATAATGATTCAGAATTTCTTCGGTTATGATTTTCATTTGTTCATCAAAGACCTTAGAAATCATAATTATGATATAAATAAAATACTTGAAAATAGAGAAATGTAAATTTATTTTTCAAAAAAATTGGAATTTTTTTTTTTTTTTTTTGATTTTTATATTATTGCAGATTTATGTCTAATAGTCGAGAGAAATTTGCAATAAATCTAAAATCTGATAAAATTGAAAATGTGAGATCATTTATTTCCGAGGATTAAGTATCATTATTACGGATGTCGAAAAACTGAGAGAAACGCGTATCTCCTAAGGCGAAATTTTACAGTAGTCTCAACGACGAAGACTTCCCGATTATCAGCATGGAAATCACGTGTAACAAAACTTTAGTGAATTACTCAGATTTGTAAGTTAAGAACTATGTTCGTTTCTTAAGCGATATTTTTGAGAATTTTTGTAGCGTATGCATGAAAACATACAGCTTAGATCCATTGTGGTATTACACAGCACGAGGTCTTTCGTGAGGTTCAATGTTGAAACAGCGAAAGTGAGAATTGCATTGCTGACGGACCATGACATGTATTTATTCTTAAAAAAGGATTTACGGGAGTGACATCTCACCAATGCTCTAACCATTATGCCAGGGAAAATAATCCCTACCTAATTTTGAACCTAGTAAGCTGTAACATTGTGTTCGCAGACATTAATTTGCATTCTTCAATGAATTTAATTAGATGTGTAAAACATAATATTTACACCGTGACTTTGACCATGCTTACCCTTTCTGCACATGGTGGAAAAAGATACTTATCAAACAGTAAAATAAACACTTTAGCTTTAGTTCATTACTCTATTAATTGTGAGCAAAGCTGGATTTTTTTGTTTTATTTCTGTATATTTGTGTATATATACAAGTGAATAATTCTGTTTGTCTAATTCTAAAAACCTACTATACATGTTGAATTATTACGAATTATTTACAGATAATGAAATTCGATACTTTGTGCATAAATTATATGTTTATTTCTATTATGTGAATTTTTGTTTATACATTATTATAATTTACTTATAAGATAATTTTATAAAAGTATTAAGCACCTATCTATATAATGTAAAAGTTCAAAAAATGTCTTATTATTTGAGCTGAAATTCCCCTACATAAGATTTCCTTTCTCTATGCTATAATGTGGTCCATCAAATTCTGGTAAAACGTATTTTATAAAATGTTTATTAGATTAAAAGAACTAATTGAGCCTTTCCCTTCAAAATACATTTGGCTTATCAAGAACTTTTTTTTTTTTTTATGAAATACTTGTTGTTCAATTTTATGAAGGTATACCACATGATACCATATGATACAAAAAAAATATGAGAAATGTTCTTATATTAACAGATGATTTAATACATAAATTGGGTGATAATAAAAATTATCTAATTTGTTTACAGAAGGAAATTACCATAAAAATATATTTGTTATCTTTATTGTTCACATAGTATTTTTTGTAAAGTTCGAGGAATGAGGAATATGTTTTTTAAACGTGTCTTATTTATATTGTTTCTAAAGTGTTAGAGAAAAACAAGAAATTTCCTGATTGGTTAGATAAATGTATCCTTCAAAATCCAATTTCCCCCCTGAAAGTTATAACGGTGCTGCTCGTCCATATGGATATCTGTTTATAGATTTGAAACCTGAAACTGATGAAATTTTACGCGTATGTATGAATATCTTTCATGGGTATAAAAATATTGCTTATATTGTTTGATAATTATTGCTTCTAGAAATAATTAACTTTACCTTATTAGTTTTTCTTTGTAACAAAATACAATATTTAAAAGATAACAACATTTGCTCTAAACATGTTAACTAAACAACTTATTAAGCATTTAAAACTTTTAGCGAAGAGTAAAATTAATGGAAACGTTTTTGTAGAAATGTCCTTTGATAAAGGCCGTATGGGAATGTGCAATTAATACTTTAAAAAGGAAATGTTCCACTGACAGAACGTCAGAAATCAAATCTGATCCATTTTAAAGAGGTTGTACTGTAGGGGATAGATAGATCTGTTCCCCTTTGTGTAAGAGAATGCTTTTCTTAGTTCAGATGCAGAAAGGATTTCTTAGTTTCTTGATTCCAGTAGCTCTTTCGGTCATATCCTCTATGTTTAATGGAACACTCTAAGCAATTTCTGTTTGTGTACCTGAAGACAGACTTCAAAGATTTGCTGAAGACCGATTGTCTACAATCGATAAACAAATAGATGCCATTTTAAAGGAGAAAGATCACGGATTGAGAAAAAGCAACTCTTTATCTTTAAATTCTACAGAAGTTTGCAACATTCCCTTGTTTTCAAATAAAAATCTTGATATCATAAATACAGTGGAGTTGAAGCAAAAAGTTATCGGAACCGGCCTGAAGACAGAAATGAAGATGAGAGAAATATCATTTAAGGCATATCTTCAAACGAACCTGTTCAAACCCATCTCAAAGGGGAAACAAGCTCCGACACAATTGAGGAAGAGATTGAAAAAGCAGCACTACTGAAACATTGATATATAATATCACAAAGAAAATTATGAACTTCATTTAACAGAATCATGAAAAAATATGTTGGACATCTGATATAGAGCTGATAGTGAATGGAAACATTATGTAAGCAATTCAAATATTATAAATTTAATTACTCCTCGAGTGAGGAACAGAAAAATAAAACCTTTTGTGTTTGAATCATTTAACGAATTTTAAAAAAGAAAAATCTTCCATCGAGTTATGTTAAGAATAATTATCTTAAGCTAAAACATTGTAAGCAATATATTGGCAAAAGATTTAATATTCTTATATTGAATATTTTTTTAAAAATATTGATACAATCTTGAATCATTTTGTTTGTTACGAAGAAGTTCATATAAAATGTAATCCATTGAAAAGCTTTTACTGATTTTTAAAAGGAAAAATACACAGTAATGACCACAAACGATAGATGTAAGAACTTGAAGAGAACTTTTATTCCACTTTATGTTTATAAGTTTTCTTACGTAGTTCGAAATAAAATCACCAGAAGCTTTCGGAGAAAATCCGTACGATTCGAAATATTCTATAGTGTTTTTATCTCGAATGTGCTGTGAACTTCTTCTAGTGAAATTCTTCTTTTTATCATGCGTGTTTCTATTCACGGCCTGAATACTTCGTCTTATAATTAAGGGTAATTTGTCTGAAGGAAATACTCCAGTAAAATATTTTTAAGTATTTATATTCTCAGATAAAATTCAATGAATTTGTGAAGCATACATTAATTTTTGAAATTAAAAAGTACGTTCGTTGTTTTTTGTTATCTAAAACAAACTCAAATTCGCAAAGTTAATCAACTGTATTGTTTGTTCCAACGCTTTGTTAAATTTTAATTCCATTCGTAAATAACCATGTAGAATCAGATTGAAATGCTCTCTGTCGCACAAAGGTGATAAATCAAACAAAAATAAGGAATCCCTTTAGGGAGGCATAGGCTATTTATTTACATAGAACTCGATAAAGTTCAAATTGAATGCAAAAGTAGACTTTTTTTTAATAAATATCGTTGAATGTGTCGTTATGGACACAAGTTACAATAATACTATTTGTTTAGGTATTTGTACAGAAAACCTATTGTCTGACACAAAAGAGTAACTAGATTGCGGTGTTGAAAACACTTTACAATTAACTAAATCTATAAGGTATTTAGAGGTGGCTTCTTCTAAAGCTTTAGCATGAGTAATAAGATCTACTGGATTTATGTGCACTTTTCTAATAAGAATTAATACATTATCATACACTTTTTTATAACCTTCATTTCCCATGAGGCAAATTTTTGGCTTACTTCTAATCAGTTTAATTTTCAAATCAACAAGGGTAAGCAAAAGTATATCTTGATTGAATAAATCCACATGAATTTTCCTTATCTATCAAAAGGTGCACTTTTTTTGAAAATTCAAACTCGCACATTGAATCCATCGTTGAGAATGTTGTCAATATCATCATAAACACTTTAAAACTCTCAGTCGTATCTTTATAACATATTTTAGAAGTAAGTTGAGAAGCTTTGCTATCATATCTATGGTTTAGTATAGTTTCTAAAACAGCTCGATAAACGTATGTAGTAAACGTATGGAAAATACTTTTCTACCACTTAAATTAACGTCTTCTTGTGAAAATGAAAATAATAATAAATGAAGAAAAAGATTAATTGGATCTATTTTATAAACATCAGTGAGTGCTTTTCTATAACTTTTTAAATTTTTGCTCAACATTCAATTGCTTTTGAGATAATTCTGGAAAACCTTCACCACTTCTAGAAATAAGGAACTGAACAAGTCCACCACCTGCCACATTCGCAATAAGAAGAATCTGAACTCATTGTTCTTTTTCTATAACTGTTTAAGTTGGTAATGAAAGTAATTAAATTTAATTCTCATAATTGTGTGTGGTCCATTCAGGAGAATCGTTAAAATGAATGCCATTTTATTACGTATCAAAAATATCACATTTTTTCGATTTCTTATCATTAGACAGAATTATATGTTTTGAGAATCTTCTCTTTCTTTTATATTTCTTACCTTGACCAAGCATATAATCTGCATTTTAATGGCTTCTTTTGCTAATGTTTTTCCAATTTTTTTTTTTATTTTTTTTATTTATTTTTTATTTTTTTTGCTCAAAGCTTATCTGATTTCTTCAAATTTGGTCCCTTCGTGTAAATTCTCAAATATTTGACTTATTGTGTTTAAAACTTCTTTGACAACAGTTTTGGCTCCGATGGTCAAGAAGAGCAAAGCAATACAAAACAGTCTTTTAAACCAACTTTCCATACCATAACCGTTTTGAAAGGATTGACCGTAATAATAGGAAAGGCTGTTGCTTTCTTGGTTAACATAATAATATTCGTATTATTTCACACAGCACTCACATGGAACGAATATCTTTATTCTGACATATCTGATCTATATTTGGATAAATTTTGTTTTCTTTTATCTTCTTTTACACTATCTGTCGCATGTAAAATTTTAGTCCAGTTATACACATGTAGCTTCTTTTAAAAGGCACCTGAATGCAATCTCGGAGCCGTTTCGTTTGTTTGAAAATGTTTGATAGACACGTGATGAAGTCTTATATATAATGTACATTCACCATCTTTTCCTTCTATTTTTACAATTTTAAGAGAGGTGCTTGAACGTCATCTATAATTTGAGATTCTAAAAAGTCACAATAAATGTAAGTTAGGGGGGGGGGAAAGCGGAAAGATTATATATAAATGGACTTTCAACAGAAGCTTTTTTTTTTTACCTATTTCGTCTAGGAGATCGGAAATGCCTTTATGTAAAACGACTGTGGCATCTCCTTTTGTCCTTATTTTTCCTAGTTTAGTCAATGAATGATATTTATTAAAATTCAAATGTACTCTTGCAGAATTCTAAATATATTCCATTTAAAATATCAGATGCAGTTTTATAACACACTGAGGGTATTCGTCTAGAGAATAATTTTCCATCACCCATATCAAATCGAAATAAATTTTTATCATTTCTAATATAACACCGTATATGAGGATATATGAAATCAACTAAACCTCATTTCCTATGCATCATTTGGGAGAATGGGAGTAAGAAAATGTGTTATAAAATGAGAAATTTTATTATCTGAAAAAAAGTGTTTGGAGTTATCGCTCATGAGTGTTACGTAGAAATACATTTTTGCTATTGACAAATATGTGTAAGTTGATAACTTTTTAAAGGTGATTTAAGTCTATTACCCATATATATTAATTTTTTCTGGATGTTTCAGTAATTGTACAAAATATTAAACTTTACTATTTTTTTCCACGTTTTCACAGTTTTTTGCAATGGGATAATAGCAAGAATCTGTTGCTTTTTAAAACGTTTTTCTATATTTCACTTGGAATGTGTGTGTCATCAAATTTTCGATCGTTAATTTAACCAACTTTCCATTGAGCTAGAGCTCTGAAACTTTGGGAATCGTTCTTACTTGCCTAACAATGCAATATTTAGACATTTACGACGTTTTAACTAATATTTTTTAAATAAGGCAGTTTAGCCCAACCACTTGGGGCGATTTCAAAAATTGGCAAACTTGGCGATTTTTTTTTTTTTTTTTTTGGCTGAACGTTAAGTCCGAGAAGTGGACCAGGGTAGCCACATTTGGCAAAATACCGCCAAATAATTCCTGTCTCCAAAAGTGATTTGACTTAACTGCATTCCAACCATTTAATTTACCAGATGAATTAATTTCAGTTAATTTTAACGTTTTTATGTATTTAACTTGGTGTGTGTATCAGAGTGGCATAAAATTTTCGATAGTTAATTTAACCAACTTCCCATCAAGCTAGAGCTCTGAAATTTTGGGAATCGTTCTTACTCGCCTAACAATGCAACATTTAGATATTTGAGACAATTTTCAACTAATATTTTAATATTTTTTTAATAAACTTTGCCACCATATGAAAGCGTTGGTTTTTATCTCGAATTATTTAAGATCTTGTTTATAAAAGGTGCATTGAATCACTTCGTCGGATTCGTCCTTTAGCTTATGAGTAATTGGGCTCCTTTGAATAATTTGAGGAATTGTAATTATTTATCTGGCTCAATTTTGTTTTATATTCTTTTTTCAAATATTAAATTATGCTTACTATTTCGAACTGTATCATTGATTTGATAATTTGGTCAACTCACCTTTTTATTATTCTGGTTACCAAAGAGATTTTCCCACACCTATCTCTGATTAACCTTTATAACAGAAGTTGGAGTCAATTGTATGCTGAGATCCCAAATATTATTATAGCTGTGGATTAATTTATCTATGACATCAATATATCGTTTTGAATTCATCTCTGTAAAATATTTTCACATTTTCGTTTTTAACGATCTTTTCAATCATTCTACAAAAGAGGCTTTCTTGTGATTACTTGTCATAAAAAATCGTACTTAATTCTTTTTGAGATAATTCTAAAAAGTTTGTTTGAAACTCTTTACCAGTGTCAATTTGAAGTTTAAGAGGAATATGTTCAGAAAATATTTGTTCAAACATTGATACTATTGTTTCATCACTTTTGTCATGTGGTAGAATACCCCAAGCATATTTAGATAAAAATGTATACAAGTCAGTAAGAAACTATACCCATCATAAAACTTAGCTAGAGACTGCCTATCCACTAAACCAGATTAAAATTGTTGAATCTTTCGATTTACAAATACTCTATTTTTCTTAAATTTCTTTTTAATAGGTATATGAAAGTATAGGAATCTTACTCTCTTAACCACGTTTTAATATCGTTTTTAAAATAATTTTCCATCTGTAGCTCTAAATAAAGCCTCAACACTCCCAAAGCTACCTTGATAAGCTGTTTCGAGACTGATTATAAACAAAAAAAAATTGACGGGCTAATTGCATAATACACTTGAATGAATAAAGTAATTGCAGAATAAACGGGGTATTTATATTATTAAATTTAAAAACAATTATTCACCTGAAAAGAAGTTACTATAATACTATAATATGAGTGTAAACAAATGTAAATCGAAGAGTGAAAGATAACAAATGAGTACTTAAACTTGCATTTTTATTTGAAACGAAATGATTAGGATTTGAGGTAATATACATACTTTTAACTTCATTCAAAACAAACAAAGAAATCCTGTCATATTTATTTACTAATACAGGGTTTAAATAATTCAACATTTGAAGGTTTCTTTTCATAAAGTCTCTGATTAGCTGTTGGAAGTTCGTATTAAAAATAGCTAGTTCACCTTGCAGCTATAAATGACTCTCATTATTCATTGTTATGCAATCTTTTAGAAATTGATTTACCATATTCCTGAACCCACCCGTAACAATTGAACAAATCGGCAATAGAATTTCCCAGGTAGTCACAAAAATGTTCAATCAGTGAAGTTGTTAACACCGATTCAACTTCAGAAATGTCTGTACTCACCACGGAACTTGGAGGGTTTTTTTTTTGAAACTTCACTCAACAACGAATTTCGAAATAAAACAATCAGTATAGCTCTTAAAATGATTTTTTCTTTGTAAATTTGTAATAACACCCGCCAATTACTTTCGCTCAGAAAACAAGTTCTTAAGAGACACACTTCTTAGAATAGTCCTTTTATCTAAAATACCGATGGCGAGAAACATGAGCAACGTTTTCAATGAAAACTGTTGAAATCATTTAATTAATGATGGGCACATCGAACTGTTTGATTCGCTCAGCAAATGATTGCCAGAGGACATACAGTTACCTCTTTGAGTTAAAAAAAAATCGAATCATATAATCTCTTTCGTATTGAAGTAGATGGACTTGACCGCGGTAGCAAAAAATGTCACTGCAGCATAAACGTCTCCACCTTGATGGAAATGATGTAGCGAAACAGCATCCCGTGACATTCAAGGTAAGATTAATCTAGCTAGGTCTCAGCATTAATACACCCTCACTTAGCTGATACATTCATGGGATTAGCCATTCCTTTCATTTTTCTATTTCTGTACGAGTATAAGTACGTCTAACACAAAAATAAAAATTTAAAACTGCTGTCTATAAGAAAGAAATAACTATGAACTTGAAAAGGATTTGAGTTCATTTCAGTTTCAATAAACTTCAGTTGGTTTGCTTTCCCAGAATGACTCGCTCACGCTGCTAGCGGTAGAGTGACAACAAACTCGAACTGTGAGAGATCATGTGTCGCCCCTCCATGACAAAAAAGATATTATTAAAGTTCTGAAAGAGTTTATAAGAAATATAATAATAATAAAGAATATATATATATAAAAAATGAAAAAATAATTATTTAGCTGAGTTTATCTTATAAAATTTTTATGTTTGCTTAATAATAATATTTATAAACAGATTAAATATATATCATAATGTAATCCTGAATGTAATTATTTATCCAATATTAATCTATATTTTTATGAAGATAATCTTTTTTTGATTACAATAGTTTTTGAAAGCTTAGGTACATTGATGATGCTATTTTCTTTCAAATGAATTATCAAGAAATATGTTATAACTTTCCTATCTTTTTTATCTAGAACAATTAAATTTATTCCAAACTGATATTAATATAAATGAGGCGGAACACTTAGATATTTCATTAACACTAGAATATTGCAAAATTTAGGTCAATATATATAAAAAGGGGACTTTTTCTCCTTCAGAATTCATAAAGTTCCATTATTTGTTAGTTTTTTTTTAAGTCTGAATATTTTTTGAAAATTAATTTGGAACTTAATTTTGCGTAACATATTAGACTTGTGACTAGAACACAGCGGATTTTCATTAACCTATTAAAGTTTAAGAAAATTTGTTTCGTTAAAGAATTCCTTTGAATTATTTATAAATGTGCTATAAAATGTAATACTTATAACTTTTAGTTTATCTTAGGTTTGCTTTTGAAAAATAAATTTTTGTGAGAATATGTTTAAAATAAGGCTTTTTTTTTCCTCTTTTTATTTGAACTTCAATTTTTTCCTTCTATTTTTCCCATTTTGCTACTTTTTAGCACCTTTAAACTTCTTTTGCATTAGATCTCTTTCTTTCAGTTAGTGACTGCGTAGTGGTCCTGGTCGTGTACTCACGGCCGGCGATTTTTGTCGAGTTGTGGGTTCAATCCTTTGAACCACTGAAGATCCGCCGTCCAGCCGGGGCTGATGAATTATGCATCTGTCCAGGCTTAAAGTTCTCTCAATGACGTGGTGTGGAAGTTAGGAGACGGAGCTACCGGCTCAGGTGTCACCCTCGTCACTTGACCGAAGTTCAAAATTACGAGATCCGTCATCAATAGCCCTCGTGTTGCTTCTTGTGCAACATTAATAATTCCAACCAATGAACTAACTTTCATTCTGTTAGGGGACATTGCTGCTTTTCAAATTTTAACAAGGTGGAAAAATGTTTGTATATTAGTGTAAAATGGCACAGTAAGTTATTAGATGACTTATGTCTCTTGTTAGTTTTTAAGCTGATTAATTTTTGTATTATTCTTTCCCCGTTTTCAATGGTTATTGTTTCAATATTTCTCTGTCGTTCGCTCTCTCTTTATATATATATATATATATATATATATATATATATATATATATATGTGTGTGTGTGTGTGTGTGTGTGTGCTTGCGTGTGTGCGTGGCTTCTTACGTTGCAATATGTAACTTCCAAGCATTTCATTTTGTTTGAACTTCATGGAACTTCCATATTTTTTGTATAAATTTTATCTAGGCTTTTTTATAGGGCCTATAAAACATCTTAAACCTACTAATCTGTCATAAGCTATATTCAAAACTTATAAATGTTTTCGATTACTTTGTTTTTCTGTTTCTTCTCTCCTTTGTTTTTATTCCTTTGCATGCATAGGTCTATCTATCTATCTATCTATCTATCTATCTATCTATCTATCTATCTATCTATCTATCTATCTATCTATCTATCTATCTATCTATCTATCTATCTATCTATCTATCTATCTATCTATCTATCTATCTATCTATCTATCTATGTGTGTGTGTGTTTTTCAAGTTATCTCTATTTTTATCATGTATTTTTAATATTTTTGTTCTTTCTTTTACTTATTTAGTGGATTAAATTCCTTTTTAAGTAGATTAACTAAAAAAATGCTGCTTTTACTTCTTCTATCACGTAAAAATTCACATTTTTTACGTTTACTTTACATTACATTTTACTTGTAATTTTCAGGAAATATGCTTAGTTTTACCATATACATTCTGTAACAACAATAAAAAAAAGACACACTAAGAAGAGGTTGCCTGATTGTAATGAAATTTCATATGCATAGTCATTTAGACCGAACATACAAATGATTAAAGTTTAGTGTCAAATGAATAAATAAAGGAAGCTTCTGCGCATCGGAGCTGCTCACTCAGCAGGTGTATATAAGAAGCAATTCTCAATCTGATGGTCATATTACTGTTGCATTGCGATTTAAGATACCTGTCAATGAATGAAAAAAATGTCTCAATGCAGGATTCGAGCTCATTGCGAGCAACTGCCAGAGTTTGAAAGGGGTCGTATCATTGGATTGAAAGAGGCAGGTTGAGCAAATTGGAGAATTGCTCATCATATGGGTCGAAGAGATGCGGTGATTAGTAAATGCTGGTAAGAATGGGTGGACAGTGGCAGATTTCAGCGTCATAATGGTAGCGGTCGACCTAGGGCCACAGCAGATCGGGAGGATAGAGTGATTGTCAGATCAGTTGTCACAGCGCCTGATTCATCGTTATCAACTATCAGCGGTGTGACCCGCATTCGAGTGTCCACCATGACAATTCACAGACGGCTGATATAGCTAAATCTATGCTCTTACCGACAGCAATGGAACCTGCCATTCACGCCTGCGCACTGTCGAGCCAGATTACAGTGATGCTTCCCTCTATCAACTTGGAATGATGCTGACTGGGGACGTATAGTGTTTAGTGACGAATACCACTTCCAAATGTATCTTGACGATCATCGAAGAGGAGTCTTGAGACACCCAGGGCAGCCAGCCCACCCTGCTTTCCCTATTGCATGTCACACAGGAACTCAAGCAGGAGTTATGGTCTGGGTTGTCATTTCGCTAGACTGCCGGATCCCTTTGGTCGTCATTAGAGGTATACTTAGAGCACAGCGGTACATCGACGACATTCTGAGACCTGTTTTTTTACCATTCCATTTTCAGTACCCTGGCCCTATTTTCAGCAAGATAATGTCTGACCACATACAGCACGTGTTGCTCTGAATTGTCTTACAACTTGTCAAACACTTCCTTGGCTACCCAGATCACCAGATCTCTCTCCAATTGATCATGTCTGGGCTATGATGAAAATACGACTGCATCAAACAGGGAATGTTGATGATCAGCCCGGCAATCAGCAAATTTGACAGGAAATACCACAGGAGACCATTAGGGAGCTTGTGCCATGTCGTGTGGTAGCTTGCATTCAGGCTAGAGGTGGGTCACCACTTTATTGAGGTAGTTACTTTGTAACTATGTAATTCTGAAAGAAATCTTTCAATTTTTCTGAAATTTTAATAATTTTCTATTGTTTACATAACTGTTCTATCCGCAAATTTTTGTCTGCATTGGACAACTTCTTCTTGGTGCGTCGTTCTTTTTGTTTTAGAGTGTATTTCTATAATATATTTAATTTATTACAACTATTTCCTTATGTTAATGAAATATTTTAATTGTATACAGACACGTGCATATATATATATATATATATATATCTTAAAAAAGTTGCTTTAAAGTGATGGAACACTATTTTTTTCATCCGTCTAATAACAAATGCGATCACATAAGATATTTTTCTCTTCATCTTACGTATGATCAAATACTTATGCGACAAATCTATATAACTATCAAGATGTTTGAAAATATGGATTTATGACTTTTCGCTTTTCACATGGAATGAAGATTAGCCAATTGGTGGTTTGTTGTGATCTGTATAGATGCTGGTAGCTTCTGAATAAATAGCATTTATGTAAACTATTGTATATTCCCCACACTCTCTCTTAGAAAAAAAATTTATTTGTTTAGAGCCATCATATCCCATTCTTTTCCCCATGCCTCTGAGAAAATCATAAAACAGGAATGGGATTCTTGTCACTTGCTTTATTAAACACTTTGTTCTTTCTTATGAATCCATCACCCTTTCGGAACAGCACGCCTTGTTATAAGACGTTCCCTCGGGACGGAGGAGAATCTAAAGGGACTGTAACTAGGGCCGGGGTTTTACGTTCTGAGTCTAACTTTAGAAAAACAATAATCACAAAAAAAGTTTTCATTCTAATGTTATAATTTTTGGTGAATTATCAGATTGTTAATTAAGCTGTTATATATTTTAAAATTAGCATTTTTAATAATCCTTTTTTCTTTAATTTATAGAAAAATGTATATAAAGATTTACTTTGAAAAAATAATTTTCAGAGGCTCTATTGAAATTATTGCTAAGTTTTATTGTCAAAAACATCAATAAACTTTATAATTAATTTTAAAAAATATGCAATAAAGACTGTTTACAAGAAGTAACAAAACCTTAAGTGAAGACCGAGTATGATAATTCTCGAAGTGAGGAGAAACGCAATGTCCCGTTTTGTCGTCTCTGATAAAGTATCAGCATCAGAGTCACTAGAAATATTCTTTTCATACCTTTTAGAAAATTAATCACACTCTCCTCATAAATTGGATCGTCAAACATGTGAATATATTCTTGTGATAAACAAAACTTTCCGAAATAAAGAGGGAAATAAACGAAATACATCCAAAAGAAAAGCATAGTCAAACAGTACTGACGGTACAGCTCTAAAACTAAAGAAATAAAAAAATATATAGCAATAACCGATTAAAAAAGCGTTTTGAGAGAAACGAGAAACACGATTATACATCACATGGATGATTAAAGAGCCGAGTTCAATTTGTTTACATTACGCTTTCCTTCTCCCCCCAAAATAGCTAGTGAGCAAAATATTGTGTTAAGACAGACCGTAATCAAACTGAAGGTCAAGATCTTAAAACTACTATTCAGTTCAAAAATAATGGTGACAGGGAGCCACCTAGAGATATTAGAGATATTTAGAGAACCTTCTACCTTAAAATGCGAGTACCCTCCGTTCGGCCCCTGAGCTCATTCTCCAGTGATGAGTATTTGGCACGTTTGGCCATAAACTACGATAGCGAGTGATGCGTATTTTGTACGTTTGTCCCGGAAGAGTTAAAAGTTTGGGAATACGGCGCAGCATTCAAACCAACAAATACGACCTTTTAAAGTTATGCCCCATATGTACCAGAGTAGGCTCAGCTACATCCAAAGTGACCATGGTGTATGCTTAATGGTTTAGCAACCTCTGCTTTTAACAACTAAAAGCTGGCTAGAAACAAACATTCTTTATGATAAAAATATAGGATTGATGTTTTGAGTACTTGATATGCTACCTTTCACGCGTTGTAATTGCTCGTGTTTCTTTAAAGCAAGTTGCCGTGAAAAGATGAGCCCCGTGCTGAGCGTGCATTTTGAAGAGAGTGACCACATTGTAAGTTTAGCAGCCTTTTTGTATGAACTTTCTGCACCAGTGGCGTGCCCAGAAATTAATTTTGGGGGGTAGCATATTGTTATTGCCATGAAAGAAGTTTTTTTTTTTTTTTTTTTTTTTTTCATACAGAATTACCACGTGATAAAAACTAAGAAATATGTTATATTAATCATATTTCTCCTTTTTAAAATTGTTCCATTGATTGATATAATTTTTATCGAATTACTAAAATAAAGATCATTTAAGGAAAATAGTAAAGAAACCATGATAATTAAATTTCCTACCAACCAGAATTAGTGAAATCCAACATGATTAAAAACCTGGTAAAAACCATATATAATTTTAAAAAATAGTCATAATTTAACAATTTTTATGGCTAAAATGACTTTTTAATCATATTTATGGTTAAAAAGTTTCGATTATAGTGAAATAAAAATTCTATACATATTAAGTTTTTCAAAGTTATATCTGTTCTCCCTTTTTGTTTTTGAAAAATAATTAAAACTTCTTCACCTACAGATATATTTTTATGTGTATTACAGAGCTAATTTAAACGCATTTCGGATGTACGAGTACTGTTTCTTAAGTAGTTTTTTCCCAATGATTCACAGTTAAAAATAATCTTTCTGAAGTATATGTTGTAACAAGCAAAAGTCTAAAATTGCTTAAAAGTTTTAGATTTTCGAGAAATTATCTACTTTGCACTCTTGTTAAAACTTCTATAACAATTAATCTAATTTGTTATGCCAGTAATTTTTTTCCATGGCTGATATTTTGCAGTCAAAACACTAGTACTATCATCTGACAAATCTTCTTTCTTTAAGATGTAAAATAACAACGTCAAAAATTGATAAAAAATTATGCTAAAATAAGATTTGGGTGATTCTACTGGAAGACTAGAATGATAAGTATTTTTCTTAAAGTTGTGGAAGAAAAATTCAAGTCCTCATCTATTATTCATTTTAAAACGGTTTCAGAGTTTAGGATGATAGAATTGAAAACCATCTCTGACTGCAAATCATTTCAAATTTGTTACAATAGTGTCTCACAGTTAAACGGAATATCGCGTCATAGTTGCGGAAATGAGCTCCATTGCTTTAAATTGCAAAACCCTAAATAAGGGTAAGAATAAGTATTTCTTCAATCGAAAATAAAATAATGACAAATTGGAACTTTTCAACGGATTTAAAAGAATATAGGCCCCAGCTAACGAATCCTTATCATACCAATTTCCCATTAATTCAAAAGTTTGAACCTTAAGCAGGATCAATCACACCATCACTACCACAGATTCATTTCACTCTATTCTATGCACTGGGGTTTCTTAAGTGCTTATCTTCTGGATGAAGGGTACAATTCAAATGTACTATCCTGTAAAGTATTCTTTCTTTCAGGGGTATTCATTAATAAATAACATAATTTTCATTGACTCCAACGAAGATGTGTATATCTTTAATTTGGCATGCGTCTAGATCAAACAAATTCTGAGAATGAAAAGCGAAAAGTACATATTGCCCTAATGGAGATTTTTCCCTTATTTGGGCGTTTGCACCGTTGAATTCTCTATACATGAAAACCGTACTATCATAGCCTATGTGTCTTATATAATATATCTCAGAGATCCAAATCTAATAATTCTAAATATTCAAAATTATGTTTTCTAGATCTTCTATAAATACTGAAATTACTGGCACAAACTGTAAAAAAGTCCAACTAATAAGGATTTATTGTTCTCACTTTCTACAAATATTACTAACTGAACTTGATATATCAAAGAAGAGTATATGGCTCCTCCTCTATGATAGAAAAATATATGCTTGAATTTATTTTTTCGATCAATTTCTTAAAAATTATTTTGTTGCAAGTATGTATAATTTCATTTTGTTTTCAGGCGATGTATACGATGCTTTATTAGCAAATGATTTCAAATCTTTTTCAAGATTTCATCCCCTTCTTCAATTTGGAATTTAATCAGTTGATGGAAATTTCCATTATGATGGTCATCGCTCATTTCCTGGAAGAAATGAATACCTCCTGTAACTTTTCCCTAGGAGACTGTTGAGGGGGGGGACACACATTCTACAGGAATGTACCTTCTTTTCTTTGTGTTTAAACACATACCCAGAAGAAATATTGCTGAGACAGAAAAAATATTTCTATTCTTTTCTCTAGAAAAATGGATGGAATAATTTTTTCTCTTAATGATGAAAGCATTTAAACATGAGAAGAAAAAAAAATCATGTTTTGAAAGGTTTTCAACATCTCTAACAGTATAATAAAAGAATTATACTTAAATATATTTCATTTTTCTGAAAAGTTATTGTGGATACATATGTCCTTTGGCACCCCCTCTACGGGTACATTGATTTGTAAGGTTTCCCAATGGCCCTGTATTTAATATCATTTCATCGCTGCAATGCCATAAAAGTTTTTATCTCTCTTACAAAAAACTTTAATTTTAGACCTATAACATTGTGCAAAAAGAACTTCCCATACCTTCTTTTCTCAGAAAAGTACAAATGTGAATTGACGGCTATTGATTATCTAAAATCTTCGTAATGAAAGCAAATGAGTGGTTTTCACTCTAGTGCAGAGTTTTAGTTTTAAAAAATCAGACAATGAACAAAATATTTATATTCAAATTTTTAAAGGCTTTGCGGAACAGTACCCCGATATTAAGCACACTAACAATGTTGGTTTTAAGCCACCAAGCTACGTCGGTGCCTCCTATTTAATAGACAGTTTTCTTCACACTTTTTAACTTTATCCCTCATATTCTGGTTTTACACCTGAGATATCTGCAATTGTGTCTCAAGTCTCAAGTCTAAACAATGAAAATATTATTGTCTCCATGGATTTCATGAATATGCATTAAAATCCCCAAATTTCTTAAATCAAACATCTCTCCTGTTGATCCGTGACACATTTAAAAATTACAACTTTGAGCCTAAAAACATTCAATTGATAATTTGTTGTATAGTTTCCCACTCATCAAGGGTAATGAGACAGTTGACATTGCAGCTAAATCTGCTTCCGATGCTTTTATCTCTAATCATTCCATACAATGATATCTTAAAATTCATTTAATCATCTATTCATTACCACTAGCTAGATCAGTGAAATCTGGAAATAAAAATAATAAACTTAATCATGAAAAACCCATCATTTCTCATCGGAATACCAGTTCATATAGAATACATGACTTCAACACGTCTAAGTATCGAACCCTTTAGACTGACACATAGACTCTCCATAAAGAAAACTTTTCTATTTGTGACCGTTATATTTATCTTCTAACTGTAAGATACATCTTGGTTGAGAGGCTTGCTTTCAACTTAATAAGCTTTAAAAACATATTTATTTGACTGTTCCGTGGAAAATGACCAGCCAAATAGTTTTAATTATTTATTATATAACAGCTGTTTTTTTGCCATTGCATGTGACTTTATTAAAAACTACTCTTTATTCGGTTCGTTATCCATTGTTGAAATTTTATATTTATATTTGATAAATGTCTTTGATCTTTTTGTTTGGTACAGTATGTTCGAAGGGGACTTGATACCACTGGAAATTCTACTTATATTTTAAAGCAGTTTCCTAGACCTAAGAATCGATATCCATAGCTTAGATGTTTTGTATGTATATTTTATGAGATATGTATCAGAATAAATATATATGTTTCTTTTTTTAAAAAAATAATAATAATAATTAAAGTAAGTACAAATTACAAAAAAAGAAAAGTTTAGTATGAACTTCACAAGAAATAAAATATTGATCTTGTTTTTTAAAAAAATTAACAGTGTCTCTGATAAGTATTCCTTCTTACTCTTTATTCTTTATGTTATATATTGCTAAAATTTAAATTACTATTTGATAAACGCCTCCGACCTTTTGCGTTTAGTACATTATGTTCTAAGAGGATTCAGAACCACTGGAACTTCTAGTTATATTTTAAAACAGGTTCCTAGACCTAAGAACTGATATCTATATTATACTAAGAATGCAATTTATGAACGACATTCAGAGATAAGTAAGATAATAATGCTAATAATAATGAGTACGTTTGAACAAGAGATGGGGAAAAAGAAGCATTTTTAGAGATACTAAAAGAAGGAAACTTTTCACTAAAAACAAATTGGTGATGTCTACTGATTAATGTTTATGGATCACGAATTTAGAGAAGAATAAATTTTTTGAAATATTTTTTTAGAGAACGTGTTCTCATGCTGCAATTTAAGTAATCTGAATAGGTACCCTGCTAAATAGACAGTCCAGAAGCTCACCTGTGCCATCAGGATATTTTAGTAAACTCTCAGCATTTCAGGGTGTTCTATCCAGTCGTGGACAGCTTTATAGCCGATGCGGGGCACCCGTCCAGAGACGAATTATTTCAGAATTTTTCACGAATAAAGGCGGATCAGCACCCAAGCAATAGCTATCTTCATAATTTTATTTCCGGTTCTCCTATGAGACTTCTATGTCCTCGTTTGGGTACTTATGACTCGTCCGAGTCTTAAAAGGGGCTAGAAGTATTATCAACAAAAGGAGCTCGTATTTTTCATAGCATTTTAATACATAATTTTACTATACAGCGCTGGAAAACGCCTGAAACAACTAATTGCTTAGGAATCTGTAAAATATTGACACACATCTATTGTGAGAATGGGAATGCAAATACTTTTCTCTGCAGTATTTTATCTTTATTCACAGCGACTTCTTTCAAATGATGTCAGTTTAGTTTGGTCAAAACGTGCGAATTAATGCAGGAAAATAATCATAAATGTGTTATCAATATTAAAAAACGTACTGTATTACGCATTATCCATATGTGTAATAAATCATTTAAATATCAAAATGATCAAGAAATATTTGATTTGAGAATAATGCTAGAGTTTTAAAGAAAATATTAGTACAAATATGAAGCCGGAAAAAAAGTAGAAAGTTCTTGGGAGAGTGAGTACCACTAGCAGAGTTTATGCAGAACGAAAAACTAAAATTAGCGTGGTAAAAAATTAAATATTTTATTAAGAGTGACATCATTAGTAAAAAATTGCATTCTTTTTCTTAAAATTTAATTTTAAGACTCAAGAATGTCTTAATCCAGCCCCACCAAAAGATGTATGTTTTTTTTTTTATTTTTGACTTTGTAGGGTTTTTCTTTTATTTTTGATTTCAAGATTAATAATCTTTTTATGAAAACAAAGTCGGAAAATAATTTATTTTTAATTTGATGTTTATGAAAATGATTTCAACTTGTATTGCTTTTTCAACGATTGTTGATAAAATTATTAAAAGTACTATTTCCATTGTTAAATTCTGAATTCCACAAAGCTAAATCACTTACATAGTTAGCTTGTAATTCACACTTAAATTAAATTTAATAATAATAATAGATTAATTTTATGAATAGTAAATAGCGTGCCTTACATTTAGTAAGTGACGTTACGTAATTTAATTCCTTAAAAGAATTAAGTAATAGTAATACATCTATATGACATAATTTCGAAAATATAAAATTAGATTTTATTCACTCAAAAGGTTTTAAAATATTTCGCTCCTCAAATGGGAAGAAATTTCCAGAAATGGTGGAATTTATTTTCTTAAAAAAAAGAGTTTAATTAGATGTTTTACAGAAATGGTTCCATCTTCAATTAGAATTTTTCCTTTTGATTTACGTAATGGTAGCACTCCGACCGCAAAGTTAACACATTAAAATCTAATTAAGCACATGGAGTTTTGCATTTCAAAATCTACGTGTTTTGTGGAAGGGTGGATGAAAATAATTTATATTCTTCTTAACAGGTGAAAGAAGAAATTACCTTTATGTGAATCTCAGTGCTGCGCATCATTGAGAGAATAACCAACATAATTCGAAGGTATAGAAGATTTGTTAATAATGAAGAAAAAGGTGTTCAAAATTATTCACTCAAAAAGCAGTTCGTGAGTGTTTGGGATGAGATTAATGTTTTTTGTAACTTCTTTATTAAGTTCGCGATTTTTTTAGTTATAATATTAATAATTATATTTAATATTATATTGAACAAATATCTGAATTACTTATTTTACTTTATGTTTCAAAATATTTAACTGAAAATTTTTTAATAATAGTTTCATAGACAATAATGTAACACTTAAAGGCAAAACATCTTTTATTAAATATATACCAAATTAGAAGCTTTTAATAAATTAAAGTGTTCTTTCTAAATTCTCAATTTCACCGTACATGATAGCAATAAAATTAAAGAGAAAATAAATATAAGAGACATTGGAAATACCAGTCATATCCATACATTTATCAACTTAACTAAGTCAGAACATTTGTTAACCTACTGGATATAAACTATGTCCCCACAAAGCTCAAAATATAAAGACATTTACTCTGATTTATATTTTGATAATATTACAGAGGCCTGACTTCTAGCGCCATCCATGGCACTCGAAAAGGAAAAAGACTTCCTCAAAAGTATACAATCCCATACAGTAGTAGCTACGGTGAAAGAAGAACAAGGGGAAATAAATAGAGAATATGCGATCCATCTGAGTAATGGATTGGAAATGAAATCTGCAAGTGAAGATTATAAGAGCAAAAGAGAATCATCCCTCACTTCATTGGTAAGCACGGCTCAGAAAATACATTTAAACTCTTAAGACAAGGATAGTTCAATTTACAGAAATGTACCTATTGAAGAGTCAGCTAGCGAACATATAAACAATGAAAACTTATTTCTTTCAAGAGGGGGAGAGGGAAACATTCCTAAATTCCAAGATCACAGTGAACGGGAAAAACCGAATTGCTTCGCGTCTATCTGTGTGGAAGAAAATAATTTAATATCTCTTAGTAACAGAGCACAGGGAAAAGAAGACTGTTATTCGGACGCGAAGAGTACAATTTTTGAAAAAGTATGCATCGGAGAGGTGTTATCGGAAATTGCTGAATGTAAAACGTTACTTCATGATAAGAAATGTCCGAAATTCCAGGTGCGCAAAGAAAAGAAAGAGTCAGCCTGTTCGTCAGCTGGCTACTTTGCAGATAATAATTTAACGCCTTTAGGATACATTCCTGAGCAAATACATATGCTTTCTTCAGATGAGGGTAATCCACTTTACAGGAATGTACCAATTGGAGAGCTGACTCGCGAATGTGTAACTAATAAAACCTTAATTTACAAAAGAGAGGCTCCAAAATTAAAAGGGCGCAGTGAACGAGGAAAGCCGAATTACTCCGCGTCTCTCTGCGTTAAAGAGAATAATTCAAAGTCTCTTAGAAATACAGCACATCGAAATGAGTCCTATTATTCGGACGAGGAGAGTACAATTTTTGAAAACGTACGCATGGGAGAGTTGTCATCGGAAATTGCTGAATGTAAAACGTTACTTTACGAAAAGAAATATCCGAAATTCCAGGCGCGTAAAGAATCTGATGAATTATCATGCTGCATATCTTTTGAAAATGATCAGTCAGATTCAATAAGCGTTTTTAGTGTCGATTTGCAGCCTTGGCCTTTGAACCCAACTTATTGTAATTTGGATGAAGAAAGGGAACATCTTTCCCGCATGTCCATTATGGATAGTCAGACTACGCTTTTAAATATCTCGCCTCAGACAACAAACATTCCTAGGTGGATGCTCCGGTTAAGAAGAGTTTTTCGTATCATTAGAGGAAAATTGGCAAAATTCTTTGACAGGGAAATGTGATTCACACTTGTACATGTAGACCAATAATTGTATTAAAAATTACCTTCATCTTAAGTATGAGGAACACATTTTTTTATTTTTAAAAAAAATATTTAAAGAATTCCAACAACAATTAATTTAACATCAGAAATCCAGATAACTGAAAAAAACTAATTAGAAAAGAGTCCTCTATGTCGATTGAAATTTCTATTGTTTTAATTAACTATTTCAAGTTAGAAAATATCCATAAATGTAATTATTTACAGATGACTTATACTCGGGTGAATGAGAAGTGATGACTTCTACTTGATGTCTATTTTTGCTAATAAGACCGTTGTCAATGTTCTTGACAATTCTTAAAGAATTCTATATAATACTTGCAGTCTCATAATTTGCAGTTCGAAAACGAATGTGAATCTAACCACAGTTCTAAAATTAATCTTTAGACTCAAATCTGCGACAGGAAGTTAACGTAGAAAATTATACATGGCTTTATTCTCATATGCAGGCATTCATGTAACAAAACTGTTTTTAAGTCTTAAGTACAAATACACCTGTTATATTTCCCTAAATGTTTTGGCCGGGGTTAACGTAGTGGTCCTGGTCACAGACTCGCGGTTGACATTATTTTCGTAGATTCCTAGGATCAACCTTAGTGCACGTTAAATTTAGTCGTGGTCCTAAGTCCTTCCATTGGCGTTGCATGGAAGTTTTTAAGAAGGAAATGTTCAGTTCAGAGTTGTCATCCTCGTTACTTGACGACATCAAGTAATCGGTCAATATAAAGGATTTATAAAAATATAAACATACGAAAATTAAATACATGGTTTTAAAATAGTTTCTTTGTTTCAAATACAAGAAAAAATCCGGGAGCAATATCATCCTAATTTATTATTTTTTTCAATTACTTAAATTATATATAATTTTATAATGAATAAGATTTTTTTAAAAGCATTTCCGTTTTAATTTTAATAATTAATTTTCTAATGATATAAATGAATCCTTCTAAGCACTTCTTGAATATAAAAACGAGAAAGATAAAAATTATTTTTTCCCTTAAAAGCTTTTCTGAACATTTTCACAAATGTACCTTATATAGCACAGTTTTAATATATAATTTGGAAAGTTTGTAAGGTTAATTATATAAACCAGAGATGCAAAACAGAGAAAATGAATTAGTTCTTGTAAATTGCTATTAATCCTGAATTTCTAAAAATCTAATCTTTTTGCTATTATTATACAGTTGATTAAGAATTTCTAAGGATTGTTTGATATTTACGAAATAAATAAAAGATAAAAAGACGTTTCATACTTTTCGTATGCCAAAATTTCGAAAGTGTATTTTTGTATCAATCAAATGAAATGCATCAACCTGAAGAGAGAGAGAGAAAATTGTGTAGTCTACTATCAACCTATAGAAACAAGCTTTGCTTAAAAATGCAGTTGTTGCTGTTGATAAATCAGTTATCTATATATCTATCTAAACATATATATATATATATATATATAACAGCTATCAGCGAAGGTGGATTAGTCTGACATTTGTTGCAGAGTCCCCATATGCAGTAAAAGTTCGCTGAACTGGTATTAAAGGTATACTTTTCTTGCCCTTTGATGCATCTGGGTTGACGGTTCCACGTGTTTTCTACATGCCCTTTTCATTAGCCGTCGTTCATCTGTATCTCCTAAGACCCGTAGAGTTCCTCACTTCCTATGACGCTAATTTTGAGTTTTTGCCAATTTGTCCTTTACGGTACACCTTAACCATGGTGGTAAGCAAATAGTTCTTAAAATTAGCCGTTTTGAAAACGCTGCGCTGCTAACCTCGGTACGGAAATCTGCGATCATGTTCTTTTCTAAGCGAGATAGCTTCGTTTCGACATTACTCCAGCAAATATAATGTTTTTAGCTATATATATATATAGATATGCATTTTATTGTTAGAGATGACATTTTTCTTCTGCGTTTGATTATTTATTTGATATTTCGAAAGCAAGCAGTGGTCACGTTTTTGCGGCTGAGTGATAATAATTAGATACAATTAAAAACAAATAGATATATAATATAATATCTATTGATTTTTTACAAGAGCGAATTGCAAAACAGAACAATCCAGAATAATGAATAAAAGGTTATATAATGAGGACCAGTTTTTAAATATAATTTTAAGTGAAAAGCGAACTGGCCTTCTAGGAATGAATGATTTAGTAAATAAAATAGGGAAGTGAAATATTATTTTATATCCAATGATAACGAAACTTGCAATTTATTTATTAGATATTTTTTAAGCTTTCATAATCTTAAATAAATTTAGTGACTAATTTAACTTTATAATAAAGTATATTTCGTAATGTGTCATTTTACATTTAAGGGTTAAGAATTGTAGCATATTGTCATAGTTGTATAGAATGCTTATTTTGCTTATTTTTATGCAAGGACAAATGTAAGATCTTGCATTCGTACTGAAATGTTAGAATGTAAGTTAAATTCAGACAATATCCTGTGATCCCTCTCATTTTAGAATTTTTCAATTATTTATTAATTTAGGTAAACATATTGTAACAATTTTTTTTTTTAAATTTGGAAGGTAATTACTGAGCTATTTAAGAACAATTCATAACAAAATTTGATTTGAACAATGTTCAATCATCTCGCTTTCTGTCTACCTCATTCTACTTACTCTTTTACATTCCATGCTTAATTATTCTTATTTTTTTTTAAATTTCTAAATGTTTTCAAAATATTTCCATGTAGAAAATATTTAGGATATAATGATGAGCAGTAAGAAGTTTGGTACGATAAATGAAAGTTAAAGTTACTTTTCAATGTAAAAAAATATTTAGGGTTTAATTATTCTATCAGATTATTTGGTATAATAAGTAAGCTTTAAGAGAATTATTAGAAAATATGTGAAGTAAACTTTAAAAATATGTGTATTTATTGTATTCAATATGAAAAATAAATACACAGGCATATTTATTTTGTATAAATTGATCAATAAAAACAATGTTTTTAATATAAATCGATTTCCAAAGTTAATTTTTCTAAAAAATTTTGTAGATGTATCATACAAATCATATAGTTACATATTCACGTGTTACAAGAATTGAAAAATTTATATTTTAAAATGGTAAGAAAAGAAATATTGTGATTATATAACTAGTATTAAATATTATGAACATGAACGACGCATTTAATATTATTAAGGGATATTATAAGAAAGGCTTACAACGAATTTATTAAAAGCTTTTATGGTATGGAAATTTTTAGTGTATTTATAAAAAGCATTTTATTTTTACAAACTGTAAAACTACATCGCTTTCGGTATTTTACAAGCAAAAAATGCATAATTTGATATTTTTGTTCAAATAGATAAAATATTACCTAATATTTCTCGAAATTACAATTTTAATATTAAGTTTCCTCTTTATTGAATTTTTTAAACAGATATTTATGTGAATTCATCAATTCTATAATGGGAAAGGATAACATTCCATAAAATAAAACTTATTGTGCATTCGATATTTATAACTATAACTTTGCTAGTTTAAAACTTCGAAATTAAGCTTAAGCCTGTATAATACATTATAAAAGCTTAAAATATTTTAAAAGAAGTGCATGTGGTGGTTAATTCTAGTAGCAACTTTTAAATAATGTGTTAATTTAATACCTTCACAATTGTAATTAGTTAATGAGTCTGTTTTGGTTATCTAAACAAATGAAAATATATAACAAATGCTTAAGCTATTTTGAAGTTAGTATTACATGCTTTTTATATAAAACATCTATCCCAAATACTCACCAAACATGCTGCAATTTGGGTCAAGTGAGGAAATCTACGCCGGCTCCTTTAAGGTATGTATAAGATATTTATGGGTTTTCTTTGATAATTCATTAAATTTCACTTTTGAGTTCATTATAAATTATTTATTATCTATCTCGCCACTATTTTATTTATAACCTTCGTAAGATTTATGAATATTGAATGAGAAAAAAATACTGTTGACGGAGCAAGGAGAAAGCTGATTTTCTGCGGAATTTCTCAAGTATATTCGATTTGTTTAAATTTTGGGGAATATGTAGCCATACACACACATAATCCATTCGAAAGATTCTTTCGTCGAAAAAGAATTAAGTCTCTAACTAAGCACGGTGATGCCTATCATATCGTCACTCTCTGTTCCCTAAATTAGTGTATAAGAATATTTATTCCGAATTCTCTCTTCATTATGAATCACCTATTGTTAGATTGCACAGCAATGATCGTATCCATCAGTGAAGCGAATATTTCGCTCCTTTTAATTATTTCTGAAATGAGACGGCCTCTGTAGCCTAGTGGTCAAGGCTGGCATTTTTTCATCGAGTCATGAGCCCAAGTCCTATTCGGAGTAGCTGATCCGAACAGCGGATGCATTTTTAATCGTTCACAGTTCAGTCTTCACGTTTGGATAATATGGAATTTAAAAGAGTGAGATACCAGCTCTTGTGTCATCCTCGTTACTTTACTGAATTTCGAAATTAGGAGTTCCATCGCAAATAGCCTTTGAGGTCAAATTACAAAATGTAGCTATCCTTATATGGAAAAACCATTTGTATATAAAAATAATGTATTTATAGTTACACATTTTTAGAGACTCACAAAGCGTAAATATATTTAGCTCAAATATATTCTATTGAAAAATTTATCTATTGCTTTAATTTTAATTACATGTGGCTGATATAATATTCAATTTATTAGTTTTTCGTTTGCTTTAATTTTAATTACATGTACTGATATAATATTCAATTCAATAATTTATCGTTTCTTTTAATTTTAATTACATGTAGCTGATGAAACATTCAATTTAATAATTTTTATCGCTTACTTTAATTTTAATTACATTTATCTTAAATATATCCAATTTAATAATGTATCGTTTCTGTTTTCTTATATATTAGCATAAATTCGTAATTTCCAACACATTCCCTTAATCCAGCAGTTCTAAAATATATCAAGTTTTCCACTTCCATTTAAAAACTATGCTGCGTTATATTTCCATTTCCATCTTGACCTAATTCTCTTTTGAATGTCTATTTACAACTTATAATTTCTTTTTCCTTTTGGTAACTGTACGAGATCTTAATCGTGATTTCATTTCCTCTTCTATAACTTCCAACACTTATTCTTGTCACAGCGACTAGAAGCTTTTTGTAAGTTTCAAGAACATTTTTTCCTTATCATTAACCAAGTCTTTCAGGTTTCCCTCATTTGATAAACTGTATATCCTGGAAGTACTATGAAATAATTATTTGAGGTGTCCCCTCGTTTATCATTGAATTTTCATTGATGTTTATTGTTTCTGTAGGTTGATGAGACACGACAGTTATATTATTTTCTGTTCTATCAACTTCTATGAATCTTACTGTTATAAAAGCTAAATGATTAGAGTTGTAGATTTTATGACCCTTGCTTCATTGGTTATAACCAGTCAAAGTCATCCGATTTTCATCTTTTGCTCTTATCAACGTATGTGAAGGCTCTTCATGAAAATGTTCCTTTGTTGAACAGATCAGGCTCCCGGCCAGTTTATGAGTCGAATAATGTTTTCTTATAAGGTTGTCTAGACAATTTTTTTTGAATGTAGATTGCCATCAAGACTGCTTCAGCAAAAAATCAAAATATACGGTTTGATGTTTCTTAAACACGATAAGTTTTCTTTTTAAAAAAAATCATGATGAAACTTTTTTAGGTTAATTCTTTTTAACGATAGTAAATTTTTCATTCTAATTGTGGTAAACAAAATGCATTTTACAAATATATTTCGTGGCCGTGGTAGCCATGGTTGTTGGCTAGCTTGTTGAGTTGTAGGTTCGAGCATTGTTGCCACCAAAGACCCATAGTGTAACTGGGACTGAGGCACGTTAAATCTGTTGGGGCCCAAAGCTCTCCCGTTGGCGTAGTGGGAAAGTTAGGAGAGGGGGGCACCTCAGGTGTCGCCCTCGTCACTTGACTGAGACTCAAAATTATGAGGTCCGTGACCAATAGCCCTCGTGTTGATTCTAGTGCAACGTTAATAAAACCAATAAATCTATCAAACAAACATATTTCATAAATTCCATCTTTCAATTTGGTTTCGAAACATATTTTCTAGATACCTTGGAATGAAATAATTTTTTCATCTACAGCAATAGTTTTTTTTCTTTCAAATAAACAATTTTCTTTTGGGAATGAGAATGAGCTTGCGTCTTTCATTAAGTGTTAGGTAGCACTAGAGTCAATAAAAAATAAAACTTTGATTTACTTCTTCTGTAACCGTTTACGAGAAGAGAATTCTTTTCAGTTTTATTCTCGAATACTTTAATGTTCAATACGTTAAAGGTATTTCGTTTTTCTGGTATTCCATGCAGATATTCTGCTACATATTTTATTTTGAATTTCTTTTTGTTTTTGTCATCAAACTTCATTTTGGGATGAAAATCTTTTTATAGCTTCAAAATTCTTATTTTTAAAGCGATCGCAAAAGTCTCGCATGCGAACGGATTTCACACAGAAAGTGCGAAATTTTTCTCCCTATTATTCCGATTACGCCTGTTTAAATGTTATGTTGGTTTCGAAAACATGCTCTAAGTTTTGATATGTATCTTGTTTCATACGGCCGTTATCCGTTAATTTATTTTTAATAAATTCCGGAGTTAATTCATTTTCCGCTTTAACTTCTAGAGCCGTTGTTAAAGTGTTGTAGGATTTAAGAACCAACAAAACGGCAGCAATATTTTCATCTTTGCTTTCGTCGTCTATTAGCTGAAGGATTTGAGCGATGTGTTCGTTTATGTTACCGTCTTTGGGAACTTGTTGCAGATAATTTTCTTTGCAGGAATAATTTGCTAAATAGGCAACTTCTTTAATGGATAGTTAAGCTCTCATTATTGTTTCACATTTAACATGAATTATTAGTGAATCTTCCAAACAGAGATTATTTATTGTTCTCGTTTGCCTTTTTCTCTTCTTAAATGTTTTGTTTGGTTCCAAGAAGCCAAAGGCTTTTGAACAAGAAGATACTTATTCATTATAAAATTAACAAAATTTAAATTAAATGCTTTAGATCACAACATATATACATATTGCTTTACTTTTTTGAGTAAATAAGGAAATGTTTCAATATTTATGCTGTCAAAGTCCGTTCGCAATGCCATCCATCTAGAAGAATTAGAACTTGTGGATTGCATCAGCGTGACTTCATGATTTCCAATAGAAATTATTTTATTTCAGGTTTCACAGCCCCAGAAAACTGGGGTCTAGGACTGGTATTCTCCAGTCGTTTGGACAATGGCTGCCAGTTCATGGATATCTTTCTGTCCTGAAGATAAAACCGTTGTTGCGGATTTTGACTCCATGTGGGTCGTCCCAGATGACAGGAGGAGGCCTCTACTTTTCCATTGGCATATATGACTTCATATAATGCTCTCGTGATGAGGAGGCGCTCACAAAGAGGAGAGATGGTCCTCACCCACTCTGATAGTAGGGCATTGGCCAATCATCAATAGCCATTGCGCTTCACTTTATGTGTGAGGTCTTCATGAGCGGAAGTTAATAGCCATACAATTTAATGAGAAATAATGCGAATAACACATTTCAAAAATTAACTTTAAATCAGCCTATTTGGTTTTTTTACACTGAAAATGTTACTTTTTCTTAATATTCAGGTAAACATCTTTCATAATGCATGATCATGTTCGCCTCTTAACTATTATTATCGCAAAAATTAGAGGAAGTGTCACTATCATATTAATAGAAAATATTGAAAAAAATAGTTAGCTTTTAAATGTGGCTATTTATGAATAAAATTAGTTCTCGTAGACGAGCCAGGGTAATTCAATTTCCAATTTTCTTTTCAGTTACGTGATTGGATTAAATACAACAGAGTACATCCGAAAGAGAAAAATATAGTGATGACTTGTATCCAATTACAATTTGTCATCGGCTTTTGAAAAAAAAGAGTTACTGTACTGGGTTAAAAATAAGTATCTCTATTTGGAGCTGATAATATCTTGAAGGAATAATTCGAATGAAATTAAAATCGGTTCACTACTTTCAAGAAGGGTGAAGAAGAATGGAGTAATAAAAGAAAATTTTTGCAACAATCGTCTATAGATGGCGCTGTAATTAACAACAGATGGCACTGCTAGTGCAAACGTCGTTGTAATCATTAGCAAATCAAGAAGCGGTCATTTTTACAAGTATTGTGGAAAGAAATACCTCTCAGTTAGCTACATCGCGCTTTGTTAATCAAACTATTCAATGTCAACAGTTCAAATGCTTATGTGAATTTCGGCGTGTGAAAAAAAGACCTTTGATACAAAGTTCAGTGAGAAGAATGGTAAAAATAATTCAAGGAGACTATATTGTGTACTGTAAAATGTGGGTATGGGAGAAAACTAGAATCGCTCTCCATACAAGAAAACATTACCACTGCATTTGTGGAGTCCTCAAGGACTCCGGAAGCTGGTCCTACGTGGAGTTACTCAAGTTCACGTGGATCGGCTTCGTGGAGGAGCTTCGTGCTACTTGGAGTTACTCGACAGTTGGATGTTCCCTATGCTACTTTTCGAAAATTCCTGAGAAAGGTAATCTAATTTTATCCGTTTAAAATTAATCGTCGTCAGCAATTGTTCCCAGTTGAAGCGCAGCAGAGAATAGATTTTGGTCTAAAATTTTTAACACAAATGGATATGGATGAAGCCTTCCCATGGATGATTTTATAAGGAAATGAAGCCCATTTGAATGAAGCAACAGAATTAAATCACGAAATTTACAACTAGTAATTATGTTTTGTATTTCCAGAGAAAAATATTATCAGATTACATTTCTAGTGATGTCTTCGAATGTATATATCTTGTATATTATCAGAGAAAATTTATTTCTTTAGCAGCTTTTTTTTAGTGCAAAAACTGATTTTTTTTAAAATTCTCTTCCATTTCTAATAGTTAATTCATAATATACAGAGCATATACGCTATTCATTCTCCAATCATGTAATGAAAATCTCTTTCCCAGGGCCTGATGAATATTCGTTAAATCTCTTTTAATTTCCACCAAGGGTACTATTATACAAAGAACGTCTGATAAACTGCACTCAAAATGCATGTTCGGTATCCTCGCATGCAACTTCGACTAGTTCTTGGCGACTTAAGATTGGAATCGTGGAAAGAGGTGCTAAGCTCGTCACCTTGGCTTACTGTTTTGGACTGGATACCCTATGCGATATAGGAAGGAAACGTCTCAACTGAGAATACAGCAAACCCGGATGACGTCAAACTGTAAAAGATCTTAAGGCTCGATGAAGACATTTCCAACCTTGTAAGTAGCTAGATGCTCTTACTATATGTTAGCTTTGACCCCTTTCCCCAGTGATGTATATTAATCATTTTGATTTCGAAAGTTTGAGGAATGAATAAGTAATAACGTCGCAATGTTAGAATAATTATCAACTTTTCCTGGAAAAAAATTGACAGAATTGATAAGAATTTTCAGTAAAAACTACTTTAATTGCTTAGTACGGAAATTATAAATTTTTTTCTGCTTATCCAACTTGCACTACAATTTTATACAAATTGTGTAATCTGTAATTTCTTATGCATAAATTGTCTCGAGCTAATATTATTGAATTAAATTTAATAAGAAAACAATTCATCTTGTATGACATTCAAAATCTTTTGCTGTTCAGAAATACTTTTCACAAAGCTATTTTAAAAATATATTTCCCAATAATTCATAGCTAGCATTTTTTATAATCACAATGTAAACTCAATTATTTGAAAAATAACTTGAATTAACAATGAAAATTAGTGTAAAGTGTAATTTAAGAGCTTTTAAAGAAGTGCAATTCCCCAAAAAATAACGTTAAGAAGTTTGTTGTAATTGCAGAAGAAGGAGAATCATTTTGGTTATTGGATTTCTAGCCTCCATTCCCTCTTTGCCTATTAAAGCATGAAAATTTGGATTTACTCAAGATGAAGAGAATCCAAGCGATTGAATCACTTTTTTATTCTTACCTCCCTTATATATATATATATATATATATATATATATATATAATAAGTCATATTGTTCAGAGTTATCATTGTTTGTAAACTTATATAATTATTTTTTGAAGTGCAAATAAATGTGGTTTGGTGAAAGTAATTCTTATTAAATATATAAACTTTTATGTCGTGCAATGTTTCAGACACTCAATATACTTTATGAAGTTTAATTTCTTATCCCTCATATATCAGAATCTTCTTAGCTGAAACTTGAGATGCTTAAAGATTGGGTTTCAAGATCGGATTTTAATTTAGGATAAATTTCTAGAAATCTGTAACGGGTGAAATGGCATCAATGACGCCAAATTTCTATTATAGAAGCTTAAAATTAGTCTATACTTAATACGTTAATCATAGTTAACTATTCTAATTAAGTAAAATAAATAACTACGTGAATTTATTTATTCAATTAATAAATTAGAGTTATAAAATAACTTTGTGAACAGTGCATAACTTTAGTCCAGCTACGTTGGGAATTTCTGAACTTATTGTTTGTTGTTTTTGTTTAAAATACTTTTACATTCGCCAAAAATGATACATTTTAAATAACCTTCCCAATTTTTATCTCGGCGGAACAAAATTACTATTTCTGAGAATGGATCAAAGAGAATCAAATTTCATTGTTATAATTATGTATTAATTTAAATAATACATCAAAATAATGTTTAAAAAACAATTCATCTTTTAAAATGTCGCTTCTGTCACATATTTGATTTTTCGTCTTGAGATTAGACTAAGTTTCAAATCCCGCCAAGTTCTGCTCTGTAATTTCTGAAATTGATGAAAATGGTAATACAGGCTGTTTGAGTTTGAAAGAATTTTGAGGGAAAATGGATTCCGAAATAAGAAAATTCCACATTTTGACGTTATTTAACTATACTAATTAATGAACCTATTAACATCATAATTTAATTCCTTTTGAACTAGTAACAGTGCCATCACTACTGTTTAGCTGCAATAGGAATCAGGAAAAATATACAGGATGTTCCCTCTGTTTTTTTTTATTTCTAGGTCCTAAGGGATAGCTTCATCGAGAATCAAGCGGTGAGAAAATTCGACGAGAGAAGTGCATCAATCTATATAGAATTAGTCTGGACTTCCTTTCGTGATATATCTACCCTCATTTGCAATAGTTCATTTTCTGCTGCGGACAAGGAAACGCGGTTCAGAGCTGCGACGGCCGCACCAATCGAATGTGGAGAGGATATGTGAGCCGAGAAATGTAGGAAGGCTTGCCAAGTAGGTATAAATAGTATTGAGTGGTGTATATTTTTTTATAAATAGTAGTTCAAGTTATACTAGAAAACGCTTTCGTAGCACTTCTAATTACGAATTTCGTAAATGATTTTGTTTAAATTCGCTTAAATATATGCAAATATGCATTAAAATGTACAGTACCAGAAGTAAGAAAATTCTTAATGAAGTGAGGACCAAATGTAATCTGGGTGTTATTACAAATAGTGTGTTTTTTGTCAAATTGACATTGCCTTTCTTTTTGGCACTAAACGTGATGATTATTTGGTAACCACTTTAAGGAATTGGACTTTGAATAGTTTCATGACTACTCTTGAATTCAGAATTTAATGTAATCTAGGAAATGTTTTAGTGTAAATATTTATTAGAGCCTTTGTAATTTTAATGTATTTAAAGAAGCGTGACAACTGGCTGTACTGAAATAAGCCCATGCAAGGAAAATTATTAATCTTTAATATTTATCCTAGTGGTATTGATATTTTTTATTAATTTTTTCACTGAATATTCTGATTTAATCTAATAGTACTTAGTGAAAAAAAAAATATTACGTTCATAACCAAGGTAATGCGAAAAATAATTGTTTGAATTTCTGAAATCGCGCAATCTTCATTCGATTTGTTGCAATAACACAACAATGCAATAGTACAGAGGCGGTTCTCCTTTTCATAAATCAACTTTTTGTGTTGAATCTCCAAAGGTGTCGAAATGGAAAAAAGTAGCATCTTAAAATTATTTTCGAGTGATCTCTGCCACAGAAAGATCCCTTTAAAAGCTTCCTTGCATTTTAATTAACGTTATAGTGTTGAAAATTTAAAAATCCACGTGAATCACATAATCATAACTTTTCAGAAATCAATGAGAATTATAATACTATGTGAATTTAACATTATAATTATTATGTATGTGAATTTCCAAATAATAATAGGAATTATAATGTATGTGAATTTCTCCAAAACGTTTCTCAGGCTACATATAACGTTTAGATTTAAAAAATTAAATCAATTTATAATTTTTCCATTATTTATGGACAATGAATGCAAAAAAAATATTTTTTTGAACTTATGCGGTTTCAGCAAGAAACACAGTTAAGGGGTTATTAAATTGATGAAAACTGTCATACTACCGCAAAGCATCTATGGTGCCAATGTACTAAGTTCATCTTCATATTGAGAGTTTCCATATTCACACTCGACTACAAAATAATTCACCAGAGTTCGAGCTTTATAATCCACCTGAACGAACAAAGGTATTAAGGGAAATGGTCACGCAGGTTAATACGAAGCCCATGCTTCTGACACTTCATATGCAACAGGTCAGAAATCCTTTTGTGTTTCGCGGAAACCTTGAACCAGAGCAAAACTAGTGGCTTAAGGAATATGATCGAGCAAAGAGACCTTCTGCATGGAAAAAGTATAATTTTCATACACAGAAAAGAATGATAATGATTTGAGAAAAACGAATAATTTCTGTCATCTTCCTACCAGTTTGAATCCGAACTTGCTTGAGCATTTGGTGATCGAAGGCGATCAAGGAAGAGAGCCATAAAAGAACTTAAATGGTTGGTACAAAAGCCTGGTAACAAATGCAATTTTATATTCAAAGCTTACTGAGATTGTTATGAAATGAATCCTCAAATACCAGAGGATGAAAAAGTGCCCCTCCTCTGGAAGGGTATTTCCGAACTTTCGTCTCTGAGGAACTTACGACGACGAAAGACTTCGTAAAATAGTGTCAGAGAATCGAAGAATTGAAAAAAAAGCTAGTTAACCGAAATATATTCGATCGCTTATTTAACGTCATTTCCATATCATCTATAACTGAAAAAATGGGTCTGGTCACTGTAGTTAGGCAAGTTGTCTGAGAGGAGCTCCCGCTTGCATTAGAACTGAACATCAAAAATCCAGCAGCAGAACTACAATCGATTAATGCCTTGTAGATGAAATGGAAAGTCTATTACACTCACACTAGCTGAAGAGAAATGGAGTGAATGTTATCCACGACGCAGAAAGTTTGGTTAATTTCAAAATTTAGTGACATACGACTCTACTACTTTGAAAAGGAAGTTAAAAAAATGGTTAGAGCAATGCACCGAGCGGAATTTCTTGAATAAACTTTCCCAAGGACAAGATTATTATTGTTTGCATGACTCTCGTGTACAACCGTTGTTATTCTAACTTGGAGCGTTTATTTCTTTGGGGGTAGTAAGAGAATGGAAGAAAAGTAATGCTCTATTGATTCTTTTAAGTTCTTTTTGTTCTGCTATAACACACAATGATTTTATGAAACCGCTTAAAGCTCATACATAAATTGAAGCGTTTATTGAAACGACCAGAATAGCTGTAGAGTTATACAGTGACTACGAGGAAAATAATAAACTAATCATGAAAGTTATATTGGCTATATAACCTCCATTAACAGCTGTAATAACTTTATGCGAACTTTTTTTTATTTCATTTGTTTAGCATATTTCATAGCATGCTTATTTTTCTCTTTCCCATTTAGTATTCTTTTCCTTTTCATGCTCTGGACAACCATGTCACCAAGCAAATGAATATAGAATACTGTTTGATTGTTTGTTTGTTAATGTAGCATGTGAAAGCAATGCAAGGGCCTATTGACAATGAAACTCGAAACTTTGTGCCTCTATCAAATGATAAATCTACACATGAGCTGGATCATCCCTCTTTCAGATGCCACATTAAGCCGTTGAGTGGACATGGAGACTCGACAGACTTAAGGTGCCTCGTAACCTCTACCCTACGAGTCTTTAACGACATCGATATTTGAGCTCATCTCTTAAAGGGATTTGAGGTTATTATTGTTTTGTCTCTTTCACACAGAGTTTAAGACTGCCTGAAATATATGATTTTATGACATTTTCTTGTGAACTGTAGTTTAGTGATCCATTTAGGATTCCTCATTACTTTAACTTCTCATACATGACGATTGATGTGTACATTTGAAATGCTGAATTGTATTCTTTTAAAATAACAGTACTTTTTATTCTTTTTCAGATTTGTTATTGGACAACGTAGAGTGCTCTCTAATTTTTCTTTAACCCTTACCCCATCCATAGATAATAATTACCAAAGTTTCGCCGTTGTAAATTATCGTTAAATTATTTTCAAAATACAACCTCTGACAATAAAGTTCGGTGAATAGTCCTATAACATTAATGTAGATGGAATATTAATGAAAGTTACCTTACTGTCCTTCAAAATAGTCATCTCCTATGACATTGCACTGCTGAGATCTGCTATAACTAAATGTACTGGAAACTTTGCAAAAAGTCTTCTTTTGCGATGGAGTTCAAAAGCCTCGTCACGTTTCAGATCACGTTTGATGAGCATCGTTGATGCTTTCATTTGATGATTTTTCTTCTCTGACATTTTTCCGACGAGATGATACAGGAGAACACCATTCCATGCTTTGCCGTTTCATTTCAGGGTCGTACCTGAGACACCAGGACTCATCCTCAGTGACAACACAGTACAAGAAATTTGGTGTCGCATCCACCGTTTCGACAAAATCCTATGAAGCCTCTAAACGTGCATGCTTCTGATCTTCAGTCAAGTGATGCGGCCCTTTTCTCATCCCTAAATTCTAGCAAACGATTTGTCGCATGGATTCACGGTTAATCTGCAGTTCATCAGCTATCATGCGCACAGTTAATCGACGATCTTTCGTGAGTAATTTCTTCACTTTCTCAATGTTTTCGTCACTGATGGAGGTCGCCGGTCTCCGCTACGGGGGTTGTCAGAAAAACTTTTCCGGCCTTCTCGGAAACGGGCAAACCACTCTTACACACACTTCATGGACAGCGCTTGAACTTCATAAACACGTACCAGCATCGCATAAGTTTCTTTCGATGTCTTGTCAAGCTTAAACCAAAGCTTTAAATTGATCTTTTGTTCGCTCATTTTCCTGTTCTCAGTTAAGAAGAACCAACGCACTGAACAAGCACTTTGTAAAATAAGTCTTACACGGAACACAAACGATGCTCAACTAAACAACGGGGGGGGGGGGAGATGATCACACCCAGGATCAGCGTTTTGTCTCACCAGTAATGTAGATCGGACGTTCTGACTTCATTCACCAAACTTTATTGTCAGATGTTGTAAATATTTCTCATGTATTGGAGCTTGTAAGAGTTTTGTATTCGTTTCTATTAATAAAAACCTAGTCTGTAAAATTCACTCTTTTCTTCATTTAAAAGTCTTGGTTTAGTTTTCTTGCATTCCATTTCATTCAAGTGTGCAGTTCTATATTACTAAATTAATTTTTGCATTCGGTTGTTAAATTCTATTTACTCAAGTTACTACTAAGTTTCAATTTATTTAATTTATCATTTTACTTTATTGATTGGTCGATTCACAATACTGAATATTTCCAGGTATTCATTTCTCACAGAATGTTACATTTAATTTTCTCTGCTAACCCAACACATCCACCTAATTCCCTCATGCTTAATGTAAGATTTCGTAATTAGTCAACCTTATTTCCCTATTTCTTTAATTACATACGAAAAATGTTACGGAATATCATTTTAAAAAGAAAAAGAACCATGAGCAAATTGTACTTCATTTTCGAGAAAACGTTTAAAGCCCAAACATCCCATGGTGACGTCATTAGCCTTTGTTTATTTCCAGAGAATAAAAATGATTCAAAAATGATATATATATATATATATATACATATATATATATATACAGTTATTAGTTATGTTGAAGAGCAGTTATATTACATATATATATATTGCTACATATATAGTTATATATTAGAAGTTATATATGCTATTATTATTACATACACAAACATATATTAATATCATCATCATTGCTATACATACATACAAGACAGTTATATGTCATCATCATCATTGAGTTAGCATATACATACATATATATATATACATATACATACACAAATATGGTTACTATCATCAATATTACATACAGTTATTATGCTATATACAGGTTATTATTAATACATAACAGGGAACATACATGAAGGGCTGGCTAGCCATATTGGTTGTTACACACACACAAGGCTAGTTGGTTGCTGGCTATTTGTCAAAATTGGTTGATACATAACATATATTATTATGCCATATACACAAAATTGATATGATACATTATTGGTTGCTGCCACATATTGTTGAGTTATTATTATTGGTTATTGCACAAACATGAGTTATTGTTACTATTATTACACATATTATTATTGACACAACACATAGTTTCACATATTATTGACATATTGGCTATTACGTCAAAACATACATTATTACACATGTTGCCCATAGGGCTGTATTGGCTGGTTGATATTACTGTCAAACATGGTTGGCTACATATTATTATCATCTAAACACATACACATGGTTGTAACAAACATATTATTATAAGATGACAAAATTACACATGTTATTACGTCATCAAACATATTATTGGTTGTTATTGTTGTTGGCTATTGGCTGCTGGTTGCTGTTAGCATGGTTGTTGTTATTATTGGTTATTACATTATTATTATTGGTTATTACAACATATTATTATTATTGCTGGTTACGTCAAACATATATATATGCTGTCATTGACATGGCAACAAATAGCCAAACCTATACGAGATAATGGTAACAATATTAATACTTACGGTTCAAAAATTAATTTCATAATGAATTAATCTTCTATATAATAGACGACTTATTTTGGCTAACGTTTTTGCCTTGATCATAGGGTCCGGCAAGCTTCTTGAAATTGTGGTCTACTAGCGTTAAAACTTTAGACTCTCTAGTATGGGAAAACTATTGTTTGAATTCTAATAAAATGCGGAATGCTCCTATGTAGCTATAGTTTAAGATTATTCATTTGTTGAATTAACTAAAAATTTTCCATCAATTACTGTTCTGCAATTGTATTAAAATTTCTAATGAATTGCATAAAACATATTATAACTACACGCGATCCTAATTATCCAAATCCTCAAAGGCTACTTCTCGAAAACTGAAAAATAGCTAAATTAGAGTTTATTTTGTAGTATTGCAAGGTTTTCGCAATCCTTTTCAACAGTCTCCGGTAATATCACTACACGAGGTGAAACTTAAAAGTTGGGATTTAATGCGATATCGGCGTTTGAATTTGCATAACAAATCTATTTTCTTAGATGATCTTATTCGAGTTTATCACAGATATTTTTATAAGAGGCGAATGTTTTAAAAACAGTACATACCTTCTTCGGAAATTTCTCATGTCATTTGACTTTATAATGTACAAGCTCTTCAGCAGCTTATGAATCAAATATTAGAGACTTAGACTTTGTTGTCTATTTATTTTATATTTTAGTCACATCTCAATCACAAGGATAATCATAACACTTTAGATATCCGTACACTGAGAAATTTTTTCACTACATTGGTATTTGTATCAAAATATTTTTTAAAGCTAAAATATAATCTTAAAAAACTAGAAAACATTTAATAATCTGCTTTAGTTCAAAAAAATTTTGATTTGAAAACAGAGCAGAAAATAGTACATAAATTGATTATCATAATAACGTTCATTACTCCAAAATTAAAACAAAAAAATATCATTATCCTGTAAATTTTATTTTATACAAGATAATATTTTTTGGGCTGATACTATCATGATGAAAATCATATTACTACAATTTTTACTGTATTTGAATAAACAATAATGAAAATCAAAAAAAGAAAAGTTATATTAATACATGATTACACCTTTGTTACTAAACACATATTCTTATAACCATAAAAGTAATAGGGTTTCTTAAAAAACTACATATGAAGATATTTTCAAAACTTAAATTAATTTGATCCATAGTTGTTTCTGATATTCAGGCAGTTACATAAATGAGAGAACTCATTTGAGAAAAAATCAAAACAAACTTTCTTGAATGCAATTAAAAATTAGCTAGCGAGTAAATTCAAACTTGTAACTTAAGTTCTCTAAATAAGGTACAGTATTTCAAAAAACACTATTAGAAGGAAAAGTTTAAATATTTAACTGACATTAAAATTAGAATATGGAACATTTTGACAAAAAAGGACGTTTTAAAAGTGCACGGATACCCAAGGAAAACTTTTAAGAAAGCTTTTAAAAACGGTTTGGTAATAAATGAAAAAATATATTTGGGAACAACATTCCATTAAGTATCTGATTATTAACCAAAATTGTTCAAAATCTTTACCGGATCGAGTTGAAGCTATCCAAAAGTTGTCTTTTGCCAAAAAACTACAAATGAGTTAAAAACGATACATGGCTTTGATAAATTTTAATCGTAGATTTCTTTTCAACCGCAATAGGAATTCTTATCAGCACAAAGTTATTTAAGGGTCCAGAGAAACAAAGTATGACGCTGATTAATTGATCTTAGAAACAATGGCTTTCATCGGATACAAACAAGATCAAAATACTTATTAAACTAATAGAGTATCTTTATTGAAAGATTGAAAGAGATAACCCGACAAAATCACTTTAATGATCCATCTCATGCTGCAATTGCGAGTGTTATTTCGAGAGTAATGTAAAGAGTTTTTTTCTGAAAATTAACAAAGTAGAACAAAAATACTGTGCTTATGACCAACTTTTTTTTCCATTTGCAACAGTGTACTTAATTTCATATAAGATGTTATGGAGCCGCGAAATTATGATTTAGGCGCCTCATGAACTTACTTTATCTTTTCTAATAAGTAAAATATACCCCTCGATAGTGTCCGGTAAAGCATAAATTCTGAAACAATTTATAGAAATATAGCAAAAGAGATGCCCGTTTGTATCCGAAGTTCCATTTATTTGCACCGATCCTCTATTTCCTTTTGCAGAGAAAGAATTTCAGGATCCGAAACTTAGCTTCTGGAAGTATCAAATCAATTGGAAAGGGAATAGAAAAATATTTCGATCGAAATTAATAGAAAATATTTCGGATCGGAAAGACTGGTTCGTAACTATGTTCTTTGGACCTGTATATTTGCTGATATCAGTGAAAATTTATCAAATCAAGTCAAGATACTGGATTTCGAGGGGTATATTTATTTTACTTATTAGAAAAGAGCAAAAGTAAGAGTTCATGAGGCGCCCAAATCATAATTTCCCGCGGCTCCACATGGCTAGTTCAAGGTACACTGTTGCAAAATGGAAAAAAGCTTTACGGTCATAAACACAGTATTTTTTGTTCTACTTGTTAATTTTCAAGAAAAAGGCTTCACATTACTCGAAATAACTCAACACTCACGCAATTGCTACATGAGATGGCTGGATCATTAAAAGATTTTGTCGTGAGGTTATCTCTCAATCTTTCAATAAAAGATACACTCTATTAAGGTTTAATAAGTATTTTGATCTTGTTTGTATCCGATGAAAGCCGATATTGTTTCTCTAAGATCCAATTAATCAGCGTCATACTTTGTTTCTCTGGACCTAAATAACTGTAAAGGATAGGAATTCTATTGCGGTTGAAAGAAATCTACGATTAAAAAATTTATCAAAGCCATGGTCAGTTTTAACCGGTAGTTTTTTGGCAAAAGGACAACTTTTGGATAGCTTCAACCTGATCCGTAAAGATTTTGAACAATTTAGTTAATAAATAATCAGATAATTTAATGGAATGTTGTTCTCAAATATATTTTTTCATTTATTACCAAACCGTTTTTAAAGTTTTAAAGTTTTCTCCTTAAGGTATCCGTGCACTTTAAACGTCCTTTGTCAAAATGTTCTATATTCAATTTTAATGTCACAAATATTTAAACTTTTTCCTTCTAATAGTGTTTGAAATATGTTTGTACCTTATTTAGAGAACTTAAGTTACAAGGATTTGAATTTACTGCTAGCTAATTTTAATTGCATCGAAAGCTTGTTTTGATTTTCTCAAAATGAGTTCTTCATTTACATATGGCAACGCAGATCAGAAACAACTATGAATCAAATTAATTTAAGCTTTGAAAATATCTCCTTATGTAGTTTTTAAGAAACCCTCATTACTTTTTATGGTTATAAACTGATATGTGTTTAGTAACAAAGGTGTAAATCATGTATTAATATACTTTTCTTTTGATTTTTTCACATATTTGACTTGAAATACAGTAAAATTGTAGTAATATACCTTTTCATCATGAAAATAGTATCAGCCCCAAAAAATATTATCTTGTATAAGATAAAATTCTATATAGATAATGATATTTTTTGTTTAATTTTGGAGTAATGTTATTATTAATCAATTTATGTACTATTTTCAATTTGTTTTCAACCAAATTTTTTTTGAACTAAAAGCAGATTATTAAACGTGTTTTTCTAGTTTTAAGTTATATTTAGCTTTAAAAATATTTTGATACCAAATACCACAATGTAATTGAAAAACCTGAAAGTGTACTTGATATCTAAAGTGTTGTAAGATTATCCCAGGATTGAATGTGACTAAAATATAAAATAAATAGACAAATAAAAGTCTAAGTCTCCTAATATTTGATTCATACACTGAAAGAGCTGAGCCGCACATAAAGTCCAAAATGACATGAAATTTCCGAAAGAGGTAATAACCACTGTTTTAAAACATTCGCCTCTTATAAAAACATCTAATGATAAACTCGAATAAGATCTACATCTAAGAAAATAGATTTATTATGCAAATTCAAACGCCGATATCGCATTAAATCCCCAACTTTTAAGTTTCGCACCTCGTGTAAGTGATATTACCGGAGTGACCGTTGTTGATTGCAAAAGCAATACTACAAAATAAAACTCTAATTTAGCTATTTTCAGTTTTTCGAGAAGTAACCTTTGAGGATTTGATAAATTGAGGGATCGCGTGTATTATATTTTATGCAATTCATTAGAAATTTTAATACAATTGCAGAACGAGTAATTGATGGAAAATTGATTAATTCAACAAATGGTGAATAATCTTAACTATAGCTAATTTAAGTGGGAGCATTCCGCATTTTATATTAGAATCCAAACGAATAGTTTTCCACACAGAAGTCTAAAAGTTTTAACATCAACTAGTAGACCTAAGAAGCTTCGATCCTATGATCAGGCAAAAAAAACGTTAGCCAAAAATAAGTCGTCTATTATATAGAAGACTAAATTCGATATCATGAAACACCTTTGAACCGTAAGCATTACAATATTAGCACCATTATCCTCGTATAAAAGTCATTACTTGTCTGCCACAAACAATGACAGCATTACATATATATATTTGTATACAATATAATACATATATATTTTATATATTACATATATATATATATATATACATATATTAGATACATATACATATTATACATATATATACATACATAGAGTATATTATATTACATATATATCTTATACATATACATACATATTTGTGCATATATACATATATTATTTGTGTGCATACATATACATATATTATTACTTGCATTTATTGACACATTAATATTGTCATCTGGTATTATTGGTTACACACACTTCCAGGTTGATACATTGTTATATTATTAATATTGGTTATTATTCGGCATGGCTATTGGTTATTGAGCTGTGTCATTGGGCTATTGGTTGGTTATTGTTGGTTATTGACACATCTGTAATATTATTATTGTTATTATTATTATTATTATTATTGCCAATATTATTGTTACATATGGTTATTGAAGACATCTGGTATTATTATTATATCTGCATATTGGCTAGCTATTACTCCGTACACATATTGTTGCTGCACACATTATTGTCATTACGTTATTATTACATTATCTGTATTTATTATTGGTTACATACACATACACAAGACACATACAAGTGTGTATTATTATCTATACATACATATTATTATTATTATTATTATTATTGGCTATTGGCTAGCTGTTGGCTGCTGGTTGCCATGCAAGTGCACATACATATCTACTGATACACACATTACATGCAAAAAAGTACATTATTATCTGCTATTATTATTATTGAAGAAGCAGTTGAAGATATTACATATTATTGTTGTTGTTACTATATATATATATATATATATATATATACATATATATATAGAAAACAGAGATATAATTTATCGATTATATATATATATATTATCATATATATATATATATACATATATTACTTTGAATCATTATTCTCTAAATAAACAGAAACAATGACATCCTGTTATGGGATGCCTTTGGGCTTTGCAGTCTTCTTGAAAAGTAAGTTACACTTGGGTCATGATTTCTTTAAAATGGTCTGCTCATGTTTCTGCATCCATGTAATTAAAAATAGAAATAAAGTTGTAACTAATTACGAAATCTTACATTAAGCATAAAGGAAATTAAAATTAGATAATGTTGATTATGAAAATTAAATGTAACATTCTGTCAGAGAAATTACCAGTTGGAAATATATTCAGTATTGTGAATCGACCAATCAATAAAGTAAAATGATAAATTAAATAAATTGAAACTTAGTAGTAACTTGAGTAAATAGAATTTAACAACCGAATGCAAAAATTAATTTAGTAATATAGAACTGCACACTTGAATGAAATGGAATGCAAGAAAACTAAACCAAGACTTTTAAATGAAGAAAAGAGTGAATTTTATCAGACTGGTTTTATTAATAGAAACGAATACAAAACTCTTACAAGCTCCAATGAGAAATATTTACAACATCTGACACAAAGTTTGTGATGAACAGAACGTCCGATCTTACATTACTGGAGACAAAACGTGATCCTGGGTGTGATCATCTCCCCCGTTGTTTAGTTGAGCATCGTTTGTGTTCCGTGTAAGACTTTATTTTACAAAGTGCTTGTTCAGTAGTGCTGGTTCTTCTTAACTGGAGAACAGGAAAATGAGCGAACAAAAGATCAATTTAAAGCTTTGGTTTGCTTTCTGACACATCGAAAGAAACTTATGCGATGCTGGTATTTAGAAGTTCAAGCGTCCATGAAGTGTGTAAGAGTGGTTTGCCCGTTTCGAATGCCGGAAAAGTTTTCTGACAACCCCGTAGTGAGACCGCGACTTCCATCAGATGAAAACATTGAGAAAGTGAAGAAATTACTCACGAAAGATCGTCGATTAACTGTCGCATGATGATGAACTGCAGATTAACCGTGAATCCATGCGACAAATCGTTTGGTTGAATTTAGGATGAGAAAAGGCACGCTACTGACTGGAAGATCGTAGAAGTGCACGTTTAGCTTCATAGGATTTTGTCGAAACGGGATGACACCAAATTTCTTGTACTGTGTTGTCACTGAGGATGAGTCCTGGTGTCCTCTGGTGCAAGACCCCGGAAATGAAACGGCAAAGCATGGAATGGTGTTTCCTGTATCATCTCGTCGGAAAATGTCAAGAAAAATCATCAAATGAAAGCATCAACGATGCTCATCAAACGTGATCTGGAACTGACGAGAGGCTTTTGAACTCCATCGCAAAAGAAGACTTTTGCAAAGTTTCCAGTACATTTAGTTATAGAGATCTCAGCAGTGCAATGTCATAGAGATGACTTGAAGGACAGTAAGGTAACTTTCATTATTCCATCTACATTAATGTTATAGACTATTCACCGAACTTTATTGTCAGAGGTTGTATTGAAAATAATTTAACGATAATTTCAACGGCGAAACTTTGTACTTTATCTATGGATGGTAAGGTTAAAGAAAAATTAGAGAGCACCTCTACGTTGTCCAATAACAAATCTGAAAAGAATAAAAAGTACGTTATTTTAAAAGAATACAATTCAGCATTTCAAATGTACACATCAATCGTCATGTAGAGAAGTTAAAGTAATGAGGAAACTTAAATGGATCACTAAACCACAGTTCACAAGAAAAGTCATAAAATCATATATTTCAGGCAGTCTTAAACCCCAGTGAGACAAAACAATAATAACCTCAAACCCTTTATGAGATGAGCTCAAAATCGATGTTAAAGACTCGTAGGGTAGAGAGTTAGCCGAGGCACCTAAGTCTGTCGAGTCTCCATGTCCACCTCACAACGGCTTAATGTGGCATCTGCAAAGAGGGATGATCCAGCCATTGTAGATTTATCATTTGATGAGGCACAAAGCTTTCGAGCTTCATTGTCAATAGGCCCTTGCATTTTCTCACACATGCTACATTAACAAACATAATAACATCAAACAGTATTCTAATATTCCATTTGTTCTATGGTGACATGGAATGATACGCAGAAAAAGGAAAGAAAATTAAATGGGAAAGAGAAAATAACATGCTATGAAATATGCTAAACAAAATGAAATAAAAAAAAGTTGCATAAAGTTTATTAAGTTGTTATTAGGTTATATACAAATAACCTTATGATTAGTTTATTATTTTCTCCTCGTATCACTGTATAACTCTTCACAGCTATTCTTGTCGTTTCCAATAGCTTCACTTTGTCAGAGCTTTATAGGTTCTATAAATCATTGGGTAGTTGGTAGCAGAATCATAAAGAACTTAAAAGCAACTCAATAGAGCATTATTTTTTCCATTCTTTACTACCCCTGAAAGAAATAAATTCCAAGTTAGAATAACAACGGTTGTACACAGAGTCATGCAACAATAATAATCTTGTCCTTGGGAAAGTTTATCAAGAAATTCGCTCCTGGTGCATTGCTTCTAACCATTTTTTTTTAACTTCCTTTTCAAAGTAGTAGAGTCGTATGTCACAATTTGAACAATAACCAACGGCTATGTCGGATAACATTCACCCATTCTCTTCAGCTAGTGTGAGTGTAATAGACTTTCCATTATCATACAAGGCATTAATCGATTGTAGTTCTGCTGCTGGATTTTTTGATGTTCAGTTCTAATGCAAGCGGGAGCTCCTCTTCAGACAACTTGTCCAACTACAGTGACCAGACCCATTTTTTTCACAGTTATAGATGATTTATGTGAAATAGAGTTGATGAAAGCTACTCTCGGTTATAGCTTTTTCCTTCGATTCTGACACTATTTATATTTAGTTCTTCGTCGTCGTGTTCCTGGACGAAAAGTTCGAACATCCTTCCAGAGGAGGGCATTTTGTTATCCTCTGGGTATTTGAGATTCACTTAACAATTCAGTAAGCTTTGAAATATAAAATTGCATTTTGTTACCGCAGGCTTGTACCAACCATTAAGTTCTTTTAGCCTCTCCCTGATCTTCGTCACCAAAATGCTCAAGCAAGTTCGATTCAAACTGGAGAAGATGAGAAATTATTCGTTTTTCTCAACCATCATTATCATTCTTTTGTATGAAAATTATACTTTTCCATGCAGAAGGTCTCTTTGTCGATCATATTCCTTAGCCACTAGTTTTGCTCTGGTTCAAGGTTTCCGGAAACCAAAAAGGATTTCTGACCTGTTGCATATGGAAGTGTCAGAAGCATGGCTCGTATTAACTTCGTGACCATTTCCTTAATACCTTTGTTCGTTCCAGGTGATTATAACGAACTCTGGTGAATTATTTTGTAGCGAGTGAATATGGAAACTTCTGCAATGACATGAACTTTAGTACATTGGCACCATAGATGCTTTACGGTAGTATGGAGTTTTCATCAATTTAATAACCCCTTAACTGTGTTTCTGTGTGAAACCGCATAAGTTCAAAAAATATTTTTTTTTGCATTCATTGTCCATAAATAATGGAAAAAATTATAAATTGATTTGAATTTTTTAAATCTAAACGTTATATATTGAGAAACGTTTTGGAGAAATTCAATACATTATAATCTTCTATTATTATTTGGCAATTACATACATAATAATTATAATGTTAAATTCACATAGTGCATATAATTCTCATTGATTTCAAGTTAGATTAGTGATTCACGTGGATTTTAAATTTTCAACACTATAACGTTAATTAAAATGCAAGGGAAGCTTTTAAAGGATCTTCGGCAGAGATCACTGAAAATTACCGCAGTGCTAGTTTTTTTCCATTTCTCGACACCTTTGAGATTCATATAACGTTCCGATTTATGGTGAGAACCGCTCTGTACTATTGCCACAGTGTGTTATTGCAACAAATCGATACAGATTGAAGCGATTTCAGAAATTCAAAACAATTATTTTTTCGTATTACCTGCTGTAGATCGTTATTTTTTTTTTTCACTAAGTAATCATTAGATTAAATCAGAATCATTCAAGTGAAAAAATTAATAAAAAATATCAAACCACTAGATAAATATTAAAGATTAATAATTTCCGAGGGTTTATTTGCAAAGCCAGCTATGTCACGCTTCTTTAAATACATTAAAATTACAAAGGTCTCTAATAAATATTTACACTAAAACATTTCCTCGATAATAGCATTAAATTCTTGAATTCAAGAGTAGTCATGAACTATATCTCAAAAGTCCAATTCTTTAAAGTGGTTACCAAATAATCATCACGTTTAGTGCCAAGTAAAGGCAATGTCAATTTGACAAAAACACACTATTTGTATAACACACAGATTACAGGTTTTATCCTCACTTCATTAAGAATTTTCTTTACTGCTGGTACCATTTTAATGCATATTTGCATAGACATTTAAGCGAATTTAAACAAAATCATTTACGAAATTCGTAATTAGAAGTGCGTTACGAAAGCGTTTTCATAACTGAACTACTATTTATAAAAAAATATACACCACTCAATACTATTTATACCTACTTGGCAAGCCTTCCACATTTCACATTACTATCCTCTCCATTCGATTATGCGGCCGTCGCAGCTCTTGAACCGCGTTTCCTTGTCCGCAGCAGGAAAATGAATCATTGCAAACAGGGTAGATATATCACGAAAGGAAGTCCAGACTCAATTCTATATAGATTGATGCACTTCTCGTCGAATTTTCACCGCTTGATTCTCGATGGAGCTATCCTTAGACCTAGAAATAAAAAAAAAACAGAGGGAACATCCTGTATATTTTTCCTGATTCCTATTGCAGCTAAACAGCAGTGATGGCACTGTTACTAGTTCAAAAGGAATTAAATTATGATGTTAATAGGTTTATTAATTAGTATAGTTAAATAACGTCAAAATGTGGAATTTTCTTATTTCGAATACTTTTCCCTCAAAATTCTTTCCAAACTCAAACAGCCTTGTGGCTACTCCATTTTCATCAATTTCAGAAATTACAGCAGAACTTATGTGGATTTGAAACTTAGTCTAATTCAAGACGAAAATCAAATATGTGACAGAAGGACATTTAAAAGATGAATTGTTTTTTAAACATTATTTTGATGTATTTGGCTAATACATAATTATAACAATGAAATCGATCTCTTTGATCTATCCTCAGAAATAATAAGTAATTTGTTCCGCCGAGATAAAATTGGAAGGTTATTTAAATGTATCATTTTTTATGAATGTAAAAGTATTTTAAAACAAAAAAAAAACAACAAACAATAAGTTCAGAAATTCCCAACGTAGCTGGACTGCACTGTTCACAAAGTTATTTCATAACTCTAATTTATTAATTGAATAAATAAATTCACGTAGTTATTTATTTTACTTAATTAGAATAGTTAACCATGATTAACGTGGTTAAGTATAGACTAATTTTAAGCTTATAATAGAATGGCGTCATTGATACATTTCACCCGTTACAGATTTCTAGAAATTTATCCTAAAATTAAAATCCATCTGAAACCCAATCTTGCCATCTCAAGTTTCAGCCAAGAAGACTTGATATATGAGGGACAAGAAATTAAACTTCATAAAGTATATTGAGTGTCTGTTCATTGCACGACATGCTAAAAGTTTATATATTTAATAAGAATTACTTTCACCAAACCATTACTTATTTGCACTTCAAAAAAATAATTATATAAGCTTACAAACAATGAACTCTGAACAATATGACTTCTATTATATATATATATATATATATATATATATAAGGGAGGTAAAAGAATAAAAAAAAGTGATCAATCGCTTGGATTCTCTTCATCTTGAGAATCCAAATTTTCATGCTTTAACGAAGTACAATA
>BMAW01043481.1:894-94536 GCA_019974015.1 Nephila pilipes | reverse complement strand
GAAGTTTACTATGACGAATTTTTGAAAATTAGGCTCGTTACTGATAAAAGCAGACTTCAAAAATATACTGAGAAACAAGAATTTTTTGTAAAATTGTTAAGTACGAGAATTATCGTGTATAAAAAACAATAGCCCCTTGAGTGATGTACATACCACTAGATGGCTATTTTTTGTTTCGGTTTTGTTTTAAAGAGTTGAACGGAATCCGCAGCACTTGTTAAATTAAATATCTGTTTTAAACAAATATTAGCATGCGACTGTTAAATATAAAGTCTATGTTAAACAATTATTTTAAGTAGAGTTGACATGTGTTGGCAACTTGTTAAAATTATCTTAGTTTCTTGACTGTTGTTAGCATCCTTGGTTGAATTGTTTTGTAAAAGTTGTTCGAATGTAACTTTTGACTATTGAGGTGCACGTATGATGATCATGAAAAATATAACCCAATAAGAAATAATCGACTACAAAATAGATCCAGAGAAATTTTAATGCAATAATTATTAAATATTTTCTCTAAAACATCTCCAAAAAAACTTCGTCATACAAATAACAAAATACTTCCTGAACCTGCCCATCCACTGATAACTAACCTCTACATCAACCAATCAGAAGACACCCCCTTAAATCTTAACCTCCCAATCTTGAGAGAAAAACTCCAGACAACCTACAAAAACACTAGACTAGACGAGATAGCAGGATAATAATCTATACTACCTCCAACCTTTTGATATTATTAAATTTCTCATGAAATAGCTTTTTCCCAGTAACACCACTGTAATAATTAAACTGAACTTAACTAAGTAAAAATTTTAACTTTTCAATTAGTAAAAACTTAACTTTAATCATTTTTATAAAAATAGTTTACTATTGCTCGATTAATTTCTCGAAATTTTTCATGTATTAAATTTTAACACGTGGACAAGTGAGAAACCGAAGTTTAGTTACATCTTATGTATAGTAAAATCTGGTGATTAAAGCCCATGAGGGTTATGTACCCCAAAAAATAATCCGCTGTATATGGTGATCATGTACTAAGGTGTACCTATTTGAATGCCCATAATTGACTAAATAAATAAATTTCATTTTGTTTTATGAAAATTAATATAGTCCACTCTTACTTGTTTATTTTACAATTTATTTAATCTATGCTATTCTCCGGAACAGATGGCTAAGAAGAAAATTTATTAGTAGTTGTATAATATTTGAATACAATAAAGAAACACATCTGATATAATTCCTGCAGTAAAAGTCATAATAATTAGGGTAAAGATGTCATCTACCAATTAGTGATAGAAATAAATGAAAACTAGAAGATAATAAACAACTAATACAAAAATTCTAATATTTTTCTCCATTAAAAATTCAGAAAAAACAATTAAGGAAAATTAGTAAATACAACTTTAAAATAATATTTAAAAATATTATTCACAAAATAAATACCAGATTTTTTCTTAAATTCAAGTAATAAAATTTCATTCAATACAGAAAAAATATTCTAATTTATAATTTTAAATATTAATCTATTTTACAATCTTTATATTTTAAATTTGTAACAAATCCGTATACCTGTAGCCTTTGTTCGTCATAGAGAATACTATTTCGAAAGAAAAATAATTCATGTAACATAAAAGCGACGAATTGCTCTGAAACTTCATATGAAACTTGGAAAACCTACTATTGAGACTTACAATTCAAAGAGGAAAGTGTATGACATTGAAGGAGTATCCCGTGCACATGTTTTTGAGGGGTTTAAGCCTTTTCTAAATGGCAGAGAAGACGTTGAAAATGACTCACACCCGGGTCTCCCTTCCACGTTAAAAATTGATGAAAATATCAAAACAATCGATACTTTGGTTCGATCTGACCGTAGGTTAAGTATTTGTGCGATTTTGTGCAAATTTTTAGTAACAATTTTTACAAGCAAAAAGTGTGTGATAAAATGGGACCTACATTTCTTACAGTTGATCAACAAGAATCTCGTAAAAATAGTTTTAATGACACTTTGGAAAAATTTGAAAATAACTCAAATTTTTTTGAAAGAAATATTAACGTGTGAAGAAGATCCTGAAACAAAGCGCCAATCCATGCATTGGAAGAGCCCATCTTCACCGAGGGCCAAGAAGCTCGAATGATAAAATCAATATTCAAAGCAATGATAAATGTTGTTTTTTCATATTCATGGGATTATGTACCTTCACTGGGTTTTTGAAGGTCAAAATATTAATCAATATTGTTACATTCACATTCTTGCTGAACTCCGTTAAAGCAAACGGGGAGAACGATCAGAATTGTGGAAGAATAAGTCATTCCTTGTTAACTGTCAATAGATTACATGACAAGTACTGCATCCTAGTATCAAACTACCCGTCTTATTCGCCAGATTCTGAACCTTGCGACTTTAATCTGTTTGCTAAAGGGAAATTTGCTTTGAAAGGATCAAGATTTGAGTCCATTTATTGGGTCAGTTCAGTTATTTGTGGCCGTAGTAGTCTAGTGGTCACGGTCGTGGACTCGCATTCGCGGTTTTAGTCGAGTTCTGGTTTCGAACCTGGGTGCTACAAAAGACCCTCCATATAGTTTGAGCTGATGAAACGTTAAATATGTCAAAATTCAAAGTAATCCCATTGGCGTGGTATAGATGTTAGGAGATGAAGATGTCTAGGTAGGTGTAGTCCTCGTCACTTGAACGAAGTTCAAAATTACAAGTTACGTCGCCAATAGATCTAATTAATTTTGGAATATTCTTGCACAATTTTGGAGATAAAAAAAATAAAGACTAATAGATCAGAAATATTCAGCTACATCACCTCTTTTTTCAAGGTATTCAATGAAATTTTACAAAAAGATGGAAGTTATCGTGAAACCTATGTTTTGGAACTGGAGGCGGAAAATGGTTACAAAATTAATCTGAATGAATATTCCACCCGGATTATCGAACTTGAAAGGAATAATGCTGAACTGCATGGATGCCTCACAGAAGCCCGAAGAAGTTTTGATGTTCTCACTTACAATATTAAAGAATAAATTATTGATAATATTTAAGGTTTACAGAAAACTAACAGACAACTTTATACCAATACTCAAATTCTCAAGGAAGCTTCTGAAACGGTACTGATCTCCAAGAAACCAACATATGCACAGATATTATACCTCAGATTCCTTCCGTCAACAACCTAGACCTCAAAGAGTCGTAATTGTATGCCCCCCATCTGATAAAAATTTTATCTCTGTTAAAAACAGTTACCTCAGAACTCATCAAACAGAACAAAGATCCTTATCTTAATTTTAATACCCCCTTTAACTCCCCTACTGGATCAATTCAATATTTGTCATTCAAAAATAAATGTCTCACTGTTTGTTTTAATAAATTAATTAACCCCGAATTTTTTAACCAAACCGATCATACAATAGGTGTCATACTTAAATTTAAAAAACTTTCTATTTTAGTTATAAATTTATATTTCCCTCCTCACGATGATTTCGATACAATTTTAAAGGAACTTTCTATTTATAAGATTTCGAATCATAGTTGTCTCCTGACCGGGGACTTCAATGCGAGGTCACCCATCTGGGGCTATGATTTAACTGATACCCGAGAGGTTTCTCTGATCGATTTTGCATTACACCATAATTTAAACTTCTGAAATATTCCTGAATTGGGTCCTACTTTCGTGGCTCACTTAGGTAAAGGTAACCCAGATATATCCTTGATATCTAACAGCATTATTTATTTGGTGGATAGGTGGGAGATTTCAGACCTAGAGTCTCTGAGCGATCACCGGTTTGTGAGTCTTCATCTGCGATGTGATTTAAATAATTCCGAATTTTATTTGAATACTAAATACGGTATCAATAAATTTTTGAAAAAAATTAAGAGTTAATATCCCAAACTCATTCAAACTGTTGAATCGATTCGGAACTCAAATCAACTAGTTTGCTAATTTATTCATTTCAACCGTACGGTCATCCGCTTTCATATCTTTTCGTAAACGACGGGCTCTTGCTACTCCTGTTTTCTGCAGGTAGAACAACAATTTAAAATTTTTTAGAAATAAATTAAATGCTCTTAAAAGGAAATTAATATATTTAGTTAAAAGTAATTTTCCACCTGGAGAAATTGATAATTTACAGTTAAAATATAAAAAAGAAAGATCTTTATATAAAGGCAAATTTCTTGCTGCTAAAAAATGAGGCCTAGGAGCACTTCTTCAACACAAATAGTGAAAACTTTGGCTTGAAGTTCAGGGTTGTCTTTGGCAAGTCCCTGAGCTCTCGGCTTCTTGAGGTCATAGTTCCTGGCTCATCTGATAACTCCCAAAAGCAAAAATATGAATTCCTATTACGTTCTCTTTTCCCGGGCTCCAGGGAGACATTTGATTTGAGTTTTGAGGAGTCTGCCCCACCTCCGAGGGTTTCCACTGAAGACATATCTCTAGTTTTTAAGAATATTAGCCGTGGGAAGGCTCCCGGCCTTGATTTCTTGGACTATGGAATTTGGAAGGATATATTTTTTTTTTAATTTCTCTAACCCTTTAGTAAAATTTATGAATTTATGTGTGCAATTTTCCTATTTTCAAAATATTTTAAAAGGCGCTAAATTAAAACTCCTCCTTAAATCTGGTAAGGACCCGTCATCTGTTAAATCGTACAGACCGATCTGTTTGTTATCAACCTTGGGGAAAATTGTTCAACGGGTTTTTGTCGATAGATTAAATTTCTGGATTCAACAAAACAATATTCTTCCTCCACTCCAATTTGGTTTCAAAGAAAATTCTGGCTGTGATGACGCCATTTTCCACTTGGTTTCGTACATCTAACGTAAAAGATCTACCGAACACGTTGCTGTTACTTTTATTTATATTGAGGGTGCGTTCGACAACATAGATTGGTCTGTTTTATTTAAAACTTTAAGGAATCTTCATTTTCTAATCTGTTTTCAAAAGTTTATATACTCTTATTTAGTAAATAGACATATTATTTTCTCTAATAATAATTTAACATTAAAGCATCTAATTACCAAAGGCTGTCCTCAAAGTTCGGTACTTGCACCCGCTCAGTGGAACTTATATTTTAATTCTATTTTGAACATTAATTGTGAAAACTTTTTAGTTCAAGCTTTCGCGAATGATCTGGCGGTTATTATCACGGGAAATTCGAGAAGAGACCTAGAGTATAATTCTAATATTTTAATTGATCTTATTGGTCAACATCTGGCACGGCTAAAGCTGGAAATCTCCATTGAGAAAATCACCTCGATTGTGCTTAGAAGCCAGTTAATCCACAACAAAGGATTTTGTGCTTGCAGCGTCTTCAGTCGAGACCCAATTTTTAAACTAAAGAATTCCTTCATAAAAATTTGTAAATTTTATAAATATTTAAGTATTATGATTGAATGTCGGCTCTCCTGGAGTCCCCGCATTAATTATCTTAAAGAAAAAATTTATAATCTCTCATTAAATTTTAATAGGGTATCCTTCAATGAATTCAATTTTAAAAATTATAAACTGTGGTACTAATGCGTTATAGAACCTATTATTGTCAATGGTGCTGGGGTTTGGGGGTGGTGAACTAAACTCTTCGCAAATTATTAAGCTAAACTCTATTTAGAGAATTTACCTTTTAAAAGTTACCAAGGCCTATAGGACATCTCCCACTTATGCTTTGTAGGTGATTGCTGACGTTCCCCCTATTCATCTGACCATAAAATTTCATTTTCTTAAGTATCAAATTTGAAGGCAGCATAATTTCAACTTTTTTCACCTGATTAATAGTATACCATTTGATTCAAATATCTCACTGAGAACTGTTCGTCCTAAAAAACGAATTCTTTTTTTAACAAATTCTCGGGACCTTCCGAGTGAGAGATTTACACCGACGGATCAAGGATCGGGTCTGAAACTGGGTTCACCGTGTTTGTCTTCCAGCGGGGTGTCCTAAACAGAGTTTACATGTTCAAACTGAATTCTTATAATTCAGTTTTATAGGCCGAGCTTTCAGCAATCGGATTTGCCGTTTTATGGGCCGTGTCTCATAACTTCAAAGTTTCTGTTTACTCCGACAGTTCATCATCTATATTGCTACAGCAGAGTACCAGAAATAAATCGGCTTTTATCAATACCATTAAGGAAAAATTTACAACTTATTTTGATTTTTACAACTTACACTGGGTTCGGGCCCAAGTCGGAGATTATTGTAATGAAATTGGCGATTTTTTTGCAAAGCTCACTATCACTTATGGTGAGAAAATGAATGTCCCTGCCCCATGGTCTCTTATAGTTATGACTTTAAGAAATAAGCTTCTTTCTGACTGGGAGGTCTGGTGGTCAACTTGTAATACTGGTATTCGGGTTCAGTCATATATTCCTAGACCAAATTTGAGTTTTTATAGAAATTCTAGTTTTATTACACGCTTTTTAACCGGTCATGGTCCCTTCATTTCTTATTTAAATCGTTTTAATTTAAAAAGTACAAATTTATGTCTCTGTGGCTCTGTTTGAGATGCTGACCACTACGTTTTCTCTTGCCCTTTTACCAGAGATTTTCATTTAAAATGTCCTATTGTTGAAGCGAAACTTATTTGGCTGAGGTCCTTATTTTGGCTGAGGTATGAAAATCCCTACTTACATTCTAAGCTTAAATCCTATATACTTTTGGCTCGTAAAATTACCAAACAAATTTATTAATTGTTTCAAACTTTTATTATATTGTACAATATTTTTATCATCGCTTACCATGTAGCTATAATTGTACGTCTTGTATATATGTTCACATCTTTGCCTAACATTTCATTTTTGTTTACGAATTTGTGGACGTTTTTGTATTGTGCTATTTAACCTGTTGTGTATCTTATTTCTGCAAGAAAATTTCAACTGTTTCTGGTGTTTCTGTCATGTATATCTTTTGTTGTGCAAATACCTTGTGCATTTTATCTAACCTTTATTTCAAAATTATGTAAATCTTATGTTATTTTGTCAATAAATGCTGAGTGCGGGAGTGATTGTTTCCCGGGGGGGTGCAGCTCTAAGCCCTTTGGGTGAGCTCTGTCCCATTGGGAATTCTGCCAATAGATCTCGTGTTATTTCTAGTGCGATTAATTGAATCAACAACTTTTTAGATCTTACACTTTCAGTTTTCAATATTTGACTTTCTATTTTTGGTTTGGTTAAGTTTTTATTCTGAATATACATATATAGTAAAAAAATGCAAAATAAAGTCTTCTAATATTGTACAAAAAACTGATATATAATTTTGTACTTGTGTAATATTTTACGGATATAATATTTAAGTCATGCAAATTAATTTAATTTAATACATATTACTTGACATGATGCAATTACATTTTTTGCATGTATAGATATAGTATATTATATTTGTGATAAATAATATCACACACACGCATAATAATAAATACTTACATTTATTAAATTTTATCTAAGTTATTGAATTATTCAGAAATACTATCTATCCACACATTTTCTGCTTTTATCAGGATCAACCAAGTTTCTTTTTAGTTTAATCTTATTTAAATTATGGTTTTATTTCTTGGTAAGTACGGGTTTACATTTTTATGATTTATAAATTAGTGCTTCCAAATAACGAAATAGCTTACCTGCATATAATCAATTCTCACTGTTTTTCAATGAAAATAGTGGCATTTAAAAAAAATGAAAAATAGACGTTTTAATTCTTTTAAAAAAATTTTATGGAACAATTGCAATTCTTTTAAAGAGATCTGCATTACAGAATGTGTATCGCCACATTTCCCTTAAATAATGTTTCAGTTATAAGACTTAAATCGAGTAGAAATGAAATTAAAACCTGATGACTTCAAACAAAAAACTATTATTCGGATAAAATTCACAACAATTATTTAGATTTAAATTATGAATTATAAAAATATTAAAATAATGAAATCATTTCCCACATTAAACGTGTTACAAATAATATTTGTGTAAATTCGTAGGAAACTATTAACAACATTATAAATAATTTCATTTTTCATACTTACCTTACTTGCGAGTCACATATAAAGTGTTTAATCCGTGAAAACTATATATTGAAATTCATGATGCATTTCATCTTTAATTGAATGCCTTATAGTATATTTACTGAAAAATGTTTATTTTTCTGCTTTGCAAAAGTCATACAGCTTTCTTTTTAAATTTAATTTTTATAAGTAATTCGTATCACCGAATGTCTTGTTAATCATATAATGCATAATTAAATTGTAGAATATTATTTTTTAAATAAATTACAAGATAATGTTTAAATTTTAATATGGTGTATTCCTTTTCATTCTAATAATTTTAATGAAAATGGGAGAAAAATATTATTTATTTTTAAAAAAAGCGATCGTAATAAATATTAAATAAAACTCTTTGTAATTTTTTTCTATTTTTGCTTCAATAAATAGTGGAAATTTAACAATATTTTTAAATGCTTTTAAAAATATTACCTTCATAACATATATATTAAAACAAATATTCTCTCGCTCATTTAAGCAACACAAAACATATCCATGCGTTTAATTTGAGGTTCTTATGGTACTGATTAGAAATAAAAAAATATTGACAAATTGCAACAAAAAAGTAATTGAGCTTCAAATTATAGAGAGAAAGTCTCATTAAGATTTTTACAACATCTGAAATGTCAAACCTACACAAAACGTAATGAGATTTTTTTCTAAATTTCTATATTAATTTTTTTTATAAGAAAAAGAAATTAATTTCAAATGGGAAGCTGGAATCAAAATGTCAACGATTGTTATTCTTCTTTATTGCAAACTGTCATTTTGTAAAAACAGCTCCAATAATTAGCTGTCTTTAAAAGAAATGGAATAATAATTTCGTACTTAGAACATAAAGTATAAATAATTCTAATAATAACAATCACATTCTTCTTTTAATCATGGAATATTAGTTTTAATAACTTAAAACTTAACTTTACATTTGTTTCTTTTTATTTTGTGTATCATATCTTTTGCTCTTAACTAAAAATAATGACATATTGATAACTCAATATTAACTTAAATGTCAACGTGTTCAATATTAATTATTTCATGTTATTGTTGCAACAGCTTTAAAAAGAGATAATATGTTTTTAAACGATGTATTTTTTTGCAATGTTATCGATAAAAAGCAAAATATATTCTAATCTTCGAATAAATTTTACACAACATCGTTTTTCCTACATCAGTATTTATTCTTCTCCAAGATTAAGACTGATTTATATCTTATATAGAATACATTAAATGATGTAAAACTAATTAACTGAATTAATAATAGTTATCAATATTTTTGTAGGCAATGTTTAACATGATGTATTCACCGATAGTATGATGTCTTTACATTTGACTACAATTTAAATAAAGAAAAACAACGAGATGGGGGAAAATGCGAGAGGAAATAAATAATACATATTTAATATTTCAAGAGCTTCTGACTATATATATATATATATATAAAGCTTCCTGATATAATCCGATGAAGATCAGAAGTCAAAAATCAGAATGAATCGATATAAAAATCATCTTATTGAATCTTTAATAAAGTTTTCAAAAGGTAGGCTCAGTCCTGAAATATATTGTGAAAACGATCATCACTACTTATATTTATTTGTTTTATGGAAATAGAACTGAAGTTGGATTAATTCAAACTTGAAGACTGTTTGGTCTGATGAATGTAGAATCAGTTTCAGATTTGTAAAGAAACAATAAAGTGCAAATATTTTCAGAGTACTAAAACATGAATTTATAAAATGTAATAAAATGTTACTAATTCGATGTGATAAATAAGAATGTTTGAAATTTAAGAATCAGATGAGCATTGAATTTCTTTTAAATTTATTCCTTAAAAATATTTTTTCACTTATATTATTCCTAGATCATACTTTATGAACAATCATTTTAACAATATCATGACCAATTATGAAATGTTGATCTCCAAATTCTACATTTAAACTAATGTTTGACACCCATAATTTATTCTTGATTAATTCTTTGTTTTAAATGAACGCAATATGCAGAGACGTGATAGCAATATTCTGTGATATATGAGTGTCTACAGGAAAATCTGTTCAACCAATTGAAATAAAATTTCAGATATATTTATTTGAAGATATCCACTATGAATGTATTGTAATGCATTAAAACACCAAAGTTGGCTCAGTTAAGTTTACTGTGAAATACTTTTGAGTATTTAGAAGAGCGACACCTATTTCTTTCCTGCCGAAATTGATTAGCACATTAAAAAACATAAAAAGCTTTGAAATAATAAACATTTGACGAAAATTTTCGGTGTAAAACATTTGCAATTAAAACCATTGTAAAGGAACAATGACAACACAAGAGAAGTGAGAAAAAATGTGCGATAAAATGTGAAGTTATGGGAAAAAACTGTTATTGGAATTACAAGTTCTTACAACGGCTACCTACGCAAACAATGACGCATCGCATGCAGTAGATTATGGACAAAAATAACGAAAGTATTAAAGTGGAAGGAATCCAGCTAATTTTATGTGTACACCACATATGGATGGATGGATGGATGGATAGATATAATTTCAGAACCGAAATTTTATAGTAGTAAAGGCTGGAAAAGGCAATGGGCACGATAGTACAATGTTATAGGACCACTAAAAACCTTCCATGTACTTGTCGAACACACGCGGTCCATGTGGAGAAGCACCATCTTGCTTCTATATAATCTTATTAAAGAAAATATGTTGCTTCTAGTTTGGAGTTACATAATGAAACAGCTTTGTTGTATTCCGAACACTCGTGGTGGAGGACTTTTTAGACCTGTGCAAGTAAATTCTAGAAAAAGGACGCACATATGACAAATTGGCCTTCAATGTCATACCATACAGTTATAGCGTATCGTAGAGGCGCTGGAGCCTTATCATGAGGAATTTCGTTAACCCAGAAAATGTAGAGCTTGGAATTTACTTTCGTAGTTAAAAAGGAATATACCTGATTCGTCCATAATATCTGCAGCGGTCACGCTTTATGTTTATCATATCAAATGAAAATATCCACAAAGTAAACACGTTGTTGCTTGTCTCCAGCTTACAACATCTGGACGTGCTGGAATCAGACAGGAAACAAACACGGAACAAAGAGCAGGACTGAGGGTTTTGGTACATCCAAAATGCAGGCAGAATTTCTTAATGTATGTAATGGACTTACGATAGTTAAATTATGCACTTTCAAATCACTTTTAACAGATATAGATAGTCATTAGAATCGTGGTGTATCACATTTTCATCCAGCAACTGCATATATTTTTAACAAATCCTATACAGATCTTACGGAACATGGATTCCGTCTTAGCCTTTGATTTCGAGGATAAACTTGCATTGCTTCTTAAGCATTTTCCCAGTCCAGATAAACAAATTTATAAATCTTCCTCATTGCTTCACTCTAAATGTTATTTTGTTAGGACTTTTGAACTCCTGTTGCAAGAAGCAACTTTCGCGTACAGCGTATTAAAAGTTTTCGATATGCAATGATTTGCACATAGTGTTCTCTAATTAGTGCTTTTATTACCTACGAGGTGGGGGAATTAAATAATAAGTCTGATGCCGTAAAGAATTTCATTTTGTTGTCAAACATGTTTACTTATTATCATCTTCGATATATACAAACCTCTTTTATTCCTACCACGCTCCACACAAATCTTCCATTGCTCGAAGTATTGCAAGATGCCTTATTCTGTCAGCTTCTTCAGAAAGCAGGCCGCATTCTCCTTCACAATTTCAACGAAGTCAAATCTTATTCCTTTTAATGCAGATTTAACCTTATTAAACAGATAGAAGTCGCATGGCGCAAGATCCAGTAATATGGTGAATGCTCTGAAATTGTAATGCTATACTTGGCTAAAAACCTCTTAACAGTTAATATGGAATGAGTCAGTGCTTTGTCTTGGTAGAAAAATGCGTCTTACAGATTTGTTTTTCAATTCCTACTCTCTCAGTAATCGTACGAATACTTAACCGACGTCCAGATTGACCCAAATTAAAGATTATTTCGATATTGTCATCTGCTTTTACAAGTGAAGGCGACCAGAGGGGAGATTAATCTTCAATGTCTGCTCGACCATCTTGAAAACGCTTAAGCTACTCAAAAACAAGTCCACATTATAAACATTAATTGCCATACACTTTTTTGAATAAATTCTATGTTTCAGTAGCTTCACTTTCAAGTTTCATGTAAAATTTCTCAATAATTCGTTGCTCACTTATCATTTTTCCGGAGGAATAAGAAATAACTCTAATGCGTATGAAGGCTATGGGTGTACGGATTTGCTTATAGAAACAAGAAGCACTGAGAGAGAGAGAGAAGACTTCACTCTAAACAGTTGTCCTTTCCTAGCGTTTGGCGCATGCGTACTATTTCTGTATCAGCGCGGTCTCGTTATTTCATAGCCACAACTAGTATTCCTGGGAATTATGCAAAGCGTGTCAATACACCTTCTCTCTATGTTGTCTTTGATCCTTTGCAATGCTCGTATTTGTAAATGTTTTTCATTAATAATTTTCATCGTATTGTATCGTTTCATTGCCATTTATGGGTCTTTAGTGGGTTGATCAATTTGAGCAATAATTAAAAAAAAGTGGGCGTGGCCATTACAATTTTTTAAATTGTTTCACTGTAACCATAAAGCTAAGATCTGTATTGCTTGAGCTGGTCACAATCTTTAGCGTATACCTTCAAATAACAATATCTGAATTTTTTTATGATTAGTTGAGTGAATGTCAATGGTGGTTCAGCATCGGGACAAGCATTTTAAGAGCTCTGTATATATATTGTCCAAAAATAATATATATTAATAGTACATTTATATATTTTAGCTAACCGCAACGGATTTGAATTATTCAAAACATGTTATTTTGTAACACCGGATTTAAATTTAAATTAGTTTATTGTATTTCCATTTAATCTATTTCAGAAATTTATTTAACTTAAAATTGAATAATTGGCTTTAATGGAGGTTAAATGTTTCAGATTTTTAATACATTAGAACTGATAATACGAACGATGCATTAAGAGTATTAAAAATAATTCTGAGTTTTAAGGTTTAACACCATTGATGAAGTTTCTTGGAAAAATGCAGTATTATAGAGTTTATAGTGCCATTTGTCATTATTATCTTGAAAAAAAACCCAGAAATTCTAGTAATTGATCATATTAGATGAAATATTCAAGTACTTGCTGGCTTGAACTTAAGTTGTTCTATAGCTTTATTGGGGATGCTACTATTTGCACATACAGGGTGAATATACTGATTTCCAATTTTAGAAACTCAATCTTATCTGCCAAATATATCTTCCAGTTCAGATGAACGCCATTTATCTTGAGATGTCCTATTATTTTCATTCCAGTATTGGATATCGATAAAATACAGTCAACCAAATGAAGAATAAAGTTGTTCCCAATTTCACTTTCCGTAGAAAATTCGTTCGAATGAAATTGAATTACGATTCGAGGTGGTGGAGAAATCAGATTAAACATTGTATTATTGAATTACAATCCGTCATTAAATATACTTCCAGCTTTCTAATAAGATCTTTACGCACAGTTATCAGCGTTTAAATTCGAAGGCTTTGTAATGAAAGAGAGTTGCATAGTTTTGGAGACAGGAAATATGACTGAAATTGAATGAAATCTCGCCTAAATTTTAAATGAGTTTTTAGAGGGATTAATCTGTTTTCAGTAAATCTTTCAATTATGGTATGCGGGTACAAAAAGATAGCTATTAACTTAATTTTAAAAAAATTGGAGTAAACTCATTGTTTTTGTATTTTATTTAAAAAGTGAGAAAACATATAATAGAAAATCAATTTGTAAATACGAAAGAATATTTGATTTAAAGATTGTTATAATCCTTTTCAAGTAATTTAGAAATTTAAAAAAAATATGATTTTAATAATTTTCAATTTTGATCTTTTAAAATTTAGTATATATGTTACATATTTTTCCTAATTTAATACTTCATAATTATTTCTTACATATTATCAACAATTTGATATAATTTGTTTCTTATGTCAATCTTTTATAAAACTCGGAAATAATTTTTGTTATATTGCATTATTTTGAAAAAAGAACTAAAAAGGTAACAAATGTTTGAAAATCTGTAAGATATTTAAAATCTAATGTTGCGAATTAATTTTTTCCTAAGATAAGATTTGTTGTTAATATCTTAAAATGAAAAGTTTAATTTTTAATAGTAAGCCAGAGTAAATTTACGTAATGGTTAATTTATTTCTTTTTAATAAGTCATCCAGTTAAACACACATGATTATAAATTATTTCTTCTAATAAATTATGAAATATTATTGCTGTTCTCATTCAGATCATGCATAAGCCACTTTTTAATTTGCAAAATCATCTCTAATATAAGAAAAGAATTATTGATTTAATGTTTTGAACATTACATTTATAATTTACATGAAGATGATTGGGGATGAACCTCATAATATTAAGCTGTGGTCGAGTGACGAGGTCATTGACTGAGCTAGTACATCTCCTCTCCAAATGTCTCCCTACGACATAGGAAGGTTTGGAGCCTCGAAAGATTAAATGCGCATCCGTGCCATTACACAATAGTTCTTTAACAGTATCAGGATCCAAGCCCATGATAGTACTAACCAACCGAGAGCTGATGATCATATTACCACAGAAATGAAATAAATCTTTCTCATAAAGAAAATATATAAATCTGACTGCATTTAACGTCAAACTCTTTCTGTGAATTCTGGTTTCTGTGTTTCAACTTCCAATATTGTATTCCTAAGCATTAACAATTGTTAACATGAAAAATTAAAAATAATATAAATAGTAGATGTGCAAATAAAATATGATATTGTGTAATGAAGTGGAAACAAACATGATGTGTAATGTAGAACAAATAAAGGTTTATATATCAAAGGGGTTTTATATATCTATATATATTATATCTATAAATATCATTTCGCATATATATGAACACAAGATTTTTGACTATTCAATTTCCTTTCTTATAACCCTTATTTTTTGAAAACATATTTGATGTTTTTGTATCAAAGGTGTGTTCTAAATCATTGTAATATCACGAGTATTAATATTTAAATGAATTTATTCTATATTTTTTACAATTAAATTTTGCCTTTGGTCTTAGATTGTTTATAGCCTCTTAGTATTTAATTATTCTTTTTCAATCCATAACTTAAATACATGTATATCCAACTAATTATAAAAGTGCCTGTTTAATTCTTTCAATAGTGTTTTCCTTATTTAAATACATTTTTTTCCCTGCAATAATATTTGAAATCAAATATTAATATATCTCTATGTGGTAATATTTAGATAAGAGCAGGTGGGAGTTGCTTCATTTGAGTCACGTATATCTTACGAATCTTTCGGGATTAATTGAATTTAACCGCATTTCACTCGTATGTATCTCAATTACTATTCATAAACCTTAACAGTTTTTCACACACATGACGGCTTTAAATTTCTTAAGATTGAAAACTTTTTAACAGCACACTTAATAATTATTTTTTTAAATTATTATTAAATTTTTTTCAGCCCTCTTAACAGTAACTCTTTATGCCTGAGGAATGTTTCTCAAAAATAAAATCAATCTCTTTTTTCATTTTTAATGCATAAAATTTGAAAGTTTGATTTTCCAATATATAATGTACTCATTAAAGTTAAAATCCCTCATAACAATTTTTGTACATCTAACTGTTTCTTTGAAATCCTCAAAGTAAAAGTTTGCTACTTATATTTTTGAAGGATTAAATTTTTCTCAAATAGAACATTTAGATTCAAAGCATTAAAATAGTTTTCAAATTTTTAAAACAAATTATATTCTCATTTTATTTTTATTTTTTCGTCATGAAATTAAAGCTTATAACTTTTTCGGTATACATTGTTAATGAAATCATGAAATATCTACTATAAATTTTGAGATAAAGCAAACACAAATTTTCTTGTTTCATTTAGTTCTCTTTTACGTGAGGAGGTAAACAAAGAACTCATTAAAATGAGAAAAAATTAAAATCATAATCCACCTTTGATATCAATTTTCATATGCTATTTTTTTTTTTTCTAGACCTAAAAGAGTGTTTATTTTAATAATATGAAAGAATCAATTGTGTCTTAAATAAAACAGAGTAAAATCAATTTTTTGTTATGAGAAAAACATTTTGTAATTTTCAAACTTACAAAAACTTTTCAAAAGATAACCAGAGCTATTACAAAAAATCCATATTGAATTCTTTTATTTTATGAAAGAATATCGTTTTTCTCTTATAAAATTATATCTGCACTTATTTTTTTCAAAGTTAAACTTACAAATAATTTTTATAAATTTCATTTTTTGTATTTCATTTCGTTTTACTTATCATTTATTTTTATTTATTTAAGAAAATTAAATTTCTGCCACAAAACTGAAATATTCTATTTATGGTTTATAAATAAAAATATGAAAAAACTCGTTCACTATTTTGTATTAACCTTTGAATGCATCTCAAAATCCGAACTATTCAATAAGAAATTTTTAAGCCCAATTTTATTTCTCATTAAAAACATTTCGCACTTATTTTACAGAGTTTAGGATTAGCATTACAGGGTGTTTATTTTTAAGAATATGCTTTCTTAAAATCATTTACTATGGAGCTTAAATCAACTGATAATGCGCGTAGTTCAATATTTAAAATGTTATTCAAATTTACATGCAATTTTACATCATTTTTTAAATAGCTAAATATTTTTAAAATGAGTACTTTTAAGACAATTTTCACCCAAAAGTTCATGCACATTATTACATCTGAAACACAATCATTTAGTTATAAAAAAAAATTAAAACAGGACGCACTTATTAGAATTTCCAAATATAGTCACGATTGCAAAAAAAATTAAACTAAAGTTATAACTCTATAAGAACAAAATTGTGATGTCAATAGATGAATTAGTTAACTGAACTCAATTAATTAATTTCAAAACTGAAATATCATATTACGATTCTCAATTTTTTATAGCGTTTGGTTGTAAAAATGAAAGAAATAGTCTATAAACGGAATTGAATTCGAATCCAATTATAGGTCAGATGTTTTCAAAGGAACTTTTATGACATTGATGAAATTTAAAATTAAATGTTATTAAGACATCAGCAACACAAATATCATACATTTTTGGAATACTACAATTTGCTTTATTTCTGTTCCATATATATTAAATCAATTTTTAATCCCCTTTTCTATTTTTCCTATTCGTTATTATTTTCTATAATTGGAAAAAATGCATTCGTTTGGTGAAATGATTACAGAATGTATAGTAGAAACATTTTATCTCCAATAGATTTAAAATATTCTTTTAACATAAGAAAACTCATTTTTTTAAAAAAATTCCATAACTCCTGGACTTTTAAGCATAAATTTAAGAACTTTAAAATTTAAACTAATTTTTTAAAATAAATAGTAAATTTGTGAAAAAATTCAACAATGATATTGAAAAAGACAAGTATGCTTTAAGTATTAACTAACTACGATTATTCGTTTAAATAATTTATTCATTGACAACAGCATTTAGATTCTTTTTAGTATCTTTAAGTTCATTCCTTTGCCATCAATATTTCATTCCCCATTAACATAGAAACGAATTTTCATAAGCAAATGAAAATGTTATTAAAATTTCCTATTTTTTTTAAGGTGTCTTAAGATGTCCAGGTGTTTTCCCATTTTAACTGTCATTTTTTTTTCTTTTCAGGATTTATAAAATAATTTCTTTAAAGATTGAAATTTATTTAGACTTATGTATTGATAATAAAATATCTAATTGCTTTAAAAAGTCTTATTTTTCATTCATTGTTTGGTCTTCTGTTCATGGCAAATATAAAAAAAATTCTAAGATTTAAGAATAACTAAAGAAATCATAGAAGATTAAAATGTTGAAATAAAATAATTTTTTGACATTAGGAAGAAAATGGGCTTGGCGAAGAAACAGTGATTGAAAATGATTAGAAAATGTAAATAAAATGCATGGCATATCAAATTTATGCAAACATTACTTTTAAACATCCCTTTAAGAAAATATACAAAATAAAAGCAACACTAGTTGCTTTAGGTTAGTGTTTTAATTTTTATGCATATCATTTCACAGTTATCTAATTGGAAAAATTTCTTCATATATCTAGTAATTCCTCGTTTGTGCATTGTTGAATTTTACAGCAAGGAATACCACCGAGTGTACAGTATATTTTTCTGTTGATTTGAACAACGCACTCTAATTCCAATATCTAAATTCACAATTTTAGGACATATATTACGGTACTTTTTCTTCATTTTGCATATTTGCGTGGTATTTTTTAAACATTCTGCGATTTTTTTTTTTTTACTTTTTAAGATTATAAATACATATTTTGTAGGATAATACAAACAGCTCGTGACTTAAATTCTCATAAAGATAAAATCTTGCAACTCCTATGTAAAAAGTGTTGATGCATATGTAATTAATAGCTAACAGATAGTAAATCTCTTAATGAATTTATGATTAAACGTACTTGTACTCTAAAATTACTCGAAAACTTAAGAATCGTTAAATCCTAATTCATGTATTTCCAAATCATTTAACATAACAGGGATGGACTCCAGTAATTAAAATTACAGTTAGTTATAGTACAATCTCATTTATTATCGATAAAACACCTTATCCAATTTTCTACCCAAAATATAAACAATAAATAAATAAATTATTAAATTCAAATACTATTTTTAAGTAATATTATGCAAAATGAGTTATTATGCAAAAAGCAATATTATCCAAAAAGAGATTTAACCACCGAAGTTGCTAACTGCGTGAATAATAATTATTCTATTAAGTATTGTAACATCGTAATTTAGCACTACCTTCCATGTACTATTAATTGGAAGTTAGATGGCGCTACATGTTCTTTTGGTTAGAAGCGCAAGCACGATGAAGGAAAAGCGCAAGCTCAATGGAAGGCGAGAAACTTCTTTAGCAGAATGATGGAATGATGTTCGTGAAACTGTGTTTTATATATGTTTTGTATCCTGTGTTGTGGAACGTGTCGAGCATTAATTAATATTTGTTCCTGATACTATCCCGGCTGTGCATTATTTTGTCCTGAAATAATAACAACATTGGAGGGATACAGTGTTAGATTTATAGTAAACGATAAGATATTGAAACGGGCAATAGTATTTTTTCAAGTATTAAAATTAAAACACATAATAAATTATTAAATTGAATTCATTTTAAATTAAATGTATCTATCACTAACTTAACATGCAAAAAAAATGTAGCCTTAATGTAGTATTAATCTATTCTAAACATTAATATTTCAGTGATGTAAATACAATTAAACCTGAAACTACTGTGAATTGGTAAGAAAAATTCAAAATAGATTAAGCTTGTCACTTGCATTTAACACAATATTTTGGTTAGTGATCAGGAATGATGTTGTATAGTTGTACAAAAACATTAGTTCCCTTTGGTGGCTAAAACATATATCGATTGTTAATACGATGGATGTTTCAATATTAAGTTTCGTCATTTTCTTGAAAGAACATATAGTACACCAGGTGAAGTAAACAACCACCATAAGAATCCACACTTGTTGGTGGCTCAGCTACGAAAGTAGCTTCAGTGGAGAAGAAATGACGCATGCGTAGAGCGACTAAGGAAAGAGGAAGCAGCAGATCAGCACAGTCAGCAGTGAAAGTGCATACTGTTATCAGGTATGAATGGTTACGTGGAACTAGTGATCTACGAACGTCTACAGATAGAGTACGGGTGAACAGGCTATGTCTCGGCAAATGGTTGGGCGTTGATATTGCATGTTCAGTAAAGGAAAGTAGAGTGTGGAGGATGAATATCGAAAACGTCATCCCTCCATATCCACGAATGTAAACAACACTACTATAGACATGGTGTTAGCGGATATGCGCAAAATGGTATAAAGTGTGGCGTCGAAATTGAGTATTGGTCGTACTCAAGTACATCCAAAGCAACGCTTAAGTGCAGCAGGTTGTGCAACAATTCCTTGTAAAACAGGATGCCGAGTTTTATCAGAGTGATTTCTTCAAATTGATTGCACATTTCGACAAATGTCTCAATGTCAATTGCAACTATGTAAAAAAATGATGCGAGATGAATAGTTCATGACGACATGATTTATTTTTATGCAATATATCATCATTATAAAAAGATATTTACTTTTGGAATATCCCTTGTAAGAGCTACATGTTACGAGTGTGATATGGTTTAGTTTTTGCTACTCCCGATTCCATAACAACTAATATGTTTCTGAAATTTTACATTTGTGCTTCCATCTTTGGAATGGCTCATTTGTCTGCTGTTCGATGCACCTTTGTAAATCTTACATTATCACTGAACTAAACTTTTTAAGTGTACTTATCTTTAGATTATTCTGCTATAATAAGTTCCTTTTTTTCAGTTAATATTTGAATTTTTTGTTGCAAAACATTATTATTACGCTGGTAATGTGTAAAACTATTACGCATGCTGACATTTAACACAACATTCTCTTTACACATCACTGCTACCCCGAATTTTCTCTTATCCATTATTCTGCGGGCATGTTTTCCTCGAATAAGTTCTATTGAATCAACTGAACAATGATTTATCACAAGAATGGTCTCTCAAATAAATCTCAAAACTTTAAATCTATTATTTATGTTAACAAAGACTTCATAAAATCAACAACGTCTTTTTACCAAGTTATTCAAGCATTTTATTGCATTACTTGAAGCAATCTGTTTGGGAACTTTAAAATCTTTACTATAAATCTTCTGAAAGGGAATAAATCGGTGTTGGCATGTTTCCCTTCATATTCAAAATCTACTTTAGAGTAAAAGCAAACCAATGGATCATAAAAGGTAAAATGCAGTTGCCTTTCGTTTTGGGTAAGAGGAAATCAATTTCATTTTTATATCCGACAGAAAAAGCATTACGAGTAGAGTGGTCATCTAGAGAGATGATCATTTCCTGAATATTCTTCTTTTCTTGTTGTATTATATCTAGGACAAGATACATTAAGGCGATGCGTCTGTATTTGCGCTCACGATGAATGACGTAATAATTTATTTGCCTATTAATTTTGAAATGATCGCCAATGCTGTATGTTCGCTTAAGATATTACTGGAATTGACATGAAAAAATATTTTTAAAAAAATACATTTAGATCAAAATTTTTAAAGACTAATGGAATTTATTGGTCCTAAAAGGTAAATGAATAATTTAATATTAGTTTTCAAAAAGATGGAACCATGTAGAGAAAAAGAGTTTAGATTTGTTCAAGTACTTAAGTAAAGTGAACAAATGTATTTATTGAAAATTATATGTGATACGAAATAAAGTATTGTTTGGGTTTTAACCGAAATTTATAGTATTATTTCAACCTAAATAAACAATATACAACGAATTTAAGAAAATAAATAGATGAACATTGCTATGGATGTTGAAAAGTGGAATAACAAACAAATATTTGTTTTACCATAATGAATTTTCCTTTTGTAAAAAATATTTGGGGTTATTATATACTCAAATAAATCAATTTGTATTCATATTTTATGTGTTAAAAAGTATTAGTGTAAATTCTTCGATATATTTCATTTACAAAATAATTTTTTTTGTTTTGATAGTTAAGGAATTTTTACCTATATATTTACTTAAGTAATTTAATTTAAAAATGAGTTCCTTTACTTTATTCATGAATAGTAAATCTTTACCAATCTACAATTGAATAAAAAAACTCTTATAGTTAAATTTCTATTTTAAGTAACTAAAGGCAATTTTTTTTAAAAAAAAGTAACCCACAGAAATTTGTAATTTTTTTATATTAAAATACATGAATTTTTCTGAAATATTAACATAAAACAAATTCAATACATATGTAGACAGTACATGAGTGAAGAAATAAATCACGTCTGATAGGATTCTTTTTTATTAGACGTTAATTTTTTTCCTCCCAATTTCAAATATAAAAGAAAGAAGAAAGAAAGAAAATCTTGAATAAGAAAATACAAGATATCTTGATTTTAGATGTATTTTTATTAGCAAAACTACACCCTATAACAAAAAAAACCGATCCACCAAATATCAGTTCTCTACTGGAGACAAAAATTGGCGGATTTGAAAACTATGTACACAATAGAAAATGAACAAAATTTCAAAAAAAAAAATGAATGATTTATTTCAGAGTTACATAGTTACAAAGACACGAGCTGCATAAGATGTTGACCCACTTCTAACCTGGATGCAAGCTGCCACACGAGGTAGCATAGAGTGATAAAACTCCCTGAAGGTCTCCTGCGGTATTTCTTGCCAAACTTTCTTCAATTGTGAACATTCATGAGCATTCCCTAGTAGATGCAGTCGCCTTCCCATCATATCAAAGATATGTTCGATTGAAGAAATATCCGGCTGGCCATAGAATTGTGTTTGTAATGTTAGAAACACGTACCGTATGCGGTCTTTCATTATCATGCTGAAAAATAAGGCCAGGTTACTGTAAAAGGAACGGTAGCAAAACAGCTCTCAGAATGTCGTCGACGTAACGCTATTCTATTAGTGTGTTCGTAATGACGACCGAAAGGGGCCGGCTATCAAGGGAAATGTCACCTCAGACCATAACTGTTTAGCGTACTATAGTGAAAGCAGGTTTGGCACGCTCATTGGCGTCTCCAGACATGCCTTCGATGATCGTCAGGACACAGTTGGAAGCAGGATTCGTCTCTTAACACTATACGTTGTCAGTCAGCTTCATTCTAATCTGATCGCGCCAAGCACCACTTTAATCTGGCTCGACAGTGTGCAGGTATAAGGGGCAGGTGACGTAGCGGTCAGACGGTTGATAGATTTCGCTCTATCAGCCGTCTATGAATGGTGATCGTGGATACTCGTGTGTAGGTCGCACGTCTGAGGGTTGATAACGATGAACCAGGGGCTGTGACAACTAGTTTTACAATCACTCTGTCCTCCCGATCTGTTGTGGACTTAGGTAGACCGCTACCATCAATTATGCTGAAATCTGCCATTCCCCACCCATTCTTGCTAGCCTCTTCTAATCACCGCATCGCTTCGACCCATATGACGAGCGATTCTCCGATTTGCCCAACCTGCCTCTTTCAATCCAATGATATGATCTCTTTCATACTTTAACAGTTGCTCGTAATGAGCTCAAATACGTCGGTTAGACTTTTTTTAGTAGTTGAAATGTATCCTAAATCGCAAGGCTACAGAAAATGTAACCATCAGATTGAGAATCACTTCTTTTATGCAAATCCGATGCACTGTGGCTATCACTATCAATTCATTGGATACTAGATTTTAATCATTTGCATGTTAATTCTAAGCATCTTCGCATACGAAATTTCATTACAGTCAGGCAACTCCGTCTTTTTGCATCGTTTTTTTTTTTTTTTTGTTATAGAGTGTGTAGTTTTCGGACGATGTATTTAATACATTATAAAAAGAAAATAATGTTTCATATCTAAAAGTTTTAATTCATTTTAAGTGGGGATTTTTTAGCTGAATCAGTTATTTAATTTATGAGTTTCGTGTCACTGTCATTCTTTGTGTGGAAGTTATATTTTCCTGCAAGTGGTTAATGAATTGTTTTTAAATGATAGGTTCTTAAAAAATTAAATATTTTTAAACAATGTCTTAAAAACGCTTGTTATAAATATGTTTTAATTTGGAAAATAAATATATATGTTTTATTAGGAAACTATCTAATACTGATTAATTAATTAGTATTATATAATTATATTTAATGTGTATCGGTTCAAGAAGTATGAAGTAACAACTACATTTTATTTAATTAGTAAAGAGAGAAAATGCATGTATTATTCAACATTTATTAAAGTAATTTCGAATAAATATGCTAATGTAACATATTTTGAAACTGGAATTGAGATGCAGACAATGTATAGTTATATAAAATATATGCTTCTAATCTTTACATTCTGTAAAAATGACATATATTTATGCCATTTTTTTTCTTCGACTTACAATTTTTACATACTTTTTTCTCTCTTTTATGTACAAGATTTATAACGAGCTGTAGATCCAAAATCGTTTCTACATATAGTGTGTTAAAATATTTAAAATTTAAGCGATTTATAGAAAATGTACCATTAACCATTTTGCTACCGGAGGGAAGAAAAAGTAGTGCTTCTCACCGCGTAGTGACACGCTGTGCCCAGACGATTTTAGATATTAAGCCTAATAGATGAAAAAAAAAAAAATTCCACTAAAATCGGCTATTTATTAACATATTTTGGTATTTACATATATTATTCAAAATGCATTATAAACTTAATATATACATAATAAAAAAAATATTTAATCGAAAATTGAAGGTTTCATACATAAAATTACAAAAAAAATCATACTTATAAGAAAATACAAAATACATTTACATGTATTACATAAATTCCATCGTGTAATGATGTGCCATTATATGAAATATATAGATATGAAAGATAAATCTTATTTTGCTGTATGGTACATTTATAAAAAAAAATTCAATGCATAGTACAACGTCACATGTCTTATTCACATATTTTAACGCTTCATGCAAGATTTTGAGCAAAGGGCATATCTTAGTCCCCCCCTTTTTATTTTTTAATTTAATTTCCATGTACAGATTTGGATTATTTTCGCTAACATTACTGTCAGATTCATTTATTATTTCGCAAATCTCAGTATCAGATAAACACTTTCTTTTCGTCATGACAGTCGCTAGAAATAAAAACTGACCGAATGAAACGAACAGCTGAGAGAATCTGCTACCAAATGCCGTAACTTCCATAAAGAGCCATAAATTATCCTTCGAAATTCTAAGAAGCAAGGAAGAAAGGATAAAAAGCAAACCGAAATCAAGTGCACCCTTTAAATCATGTCATTACATTTAACGTCGCGGCGCAACACGAGCTTTTAACAATTATCCCCGTTCAGGTGGCCAGAAGTTAAATCCATGCCCATATCACCAAGGTCAACACTCCAAATAACCTATCTATATAGATTTCCTGGTGTTGTAACGCCATATAATAACATTAAAAAATCAAATAAAACGTTCTCATCAAGCGTATCTCTATTGATACGTTGGGCCATAAAAGACACTCACGCAGAATATCGCCTGTGATACGCTGGTAACGAACTGGTTAAGAATTTAAACATTCAATAAAATTTTTCATATATTTTAAGAATGTTCCTGTGCAATATTTAAAATGGTTAATTTTCCCATCGTATCAAACATATATGAATGTGATTATAAAATTTAAATTAATGAAGAAAATTGCGCGAAAATAAAAAAAAAACTAAAAAGCCAATCATTTACTGAAGTGTATTGAAACTTTTTTTATCATCTGATATTACGTTATTATAAAATGTGATAAAAATTAAATCTAAAGTCAAATGAGGAAAATATATTATAACATTTAAGTTCCAATGCAGAGTTGTCCAATAATTTCTGATTTGCCTTTGATTTACAAATTTTCGAATATTTTGCTTTTCTTTAAATCTATTCCTTAGGACATTCCTTGAGCATTGCATAATGCTTAACAATTCCCTAGATATAGTTGATTTATTATAAACTGAACTTTCGAAATAACCGCACAAATTTCAGGAACTTTGAATAAAAGTTAAAATATTCTAAATTTAGATAATAATGAGATAGAAAATTACTGATTTCTTGGTTGGAACCTGGGAACTAAGAAAGATATTCTATCATTATCGTTTCCTTTTTGAAAAATTTACTGTTTTTTTACTTTTACATCTTTATTTAAACCAATAGATGAAACATCTAGAGAAACTCGAACTAGAGTTCGACGCTTTTGTTGATTTTTCTCTGTCATTTAAAATAAACATTTATTTTGAGAAACATGATTATATTGAAGTATATCGAAGCATGTTATATATTTCGAAATTTCGTCTGGAGAATATTATAGCATTTCAAAAAATTTCGAATAAGGATTTCGAGTTTTAATTTTACTCACCATATTTTGGATATGTAAAGGTTTCGTTTTATGTTTTTCTGTAGAGAATAAATTAATATATATGGACTTTATATTAATGTTGTATACCAAATGCCATGCATTACAAGAAATATTTTCGTAACTTGCAGTATTTTATATACTTAAAAACTCTGAGCACAAATAAATACCTTATGAGTTAACTGAGATATTGTATTTACTAAATATATATTATGAATTTTAGAAGACAGTTTTAGTTTAACATAATCAATCACAATAAATCGTATTTCATTAATTAAAAACGTGTCCTATTTTTCAAATAAAATAAAATAATTATTGGTTAGATTTCATATGATTAGAATATATAAAGCATGTTATATATGTATATATATGGTCCAGGTTATCGTTTATATACATTTTCCCATATTTGAATACTCATTACAGAAACACTTTTATCTTTCAGATATTTCATAATCTTCCGCGGTTTCCAAAGTATATATATATACATATTACATATATACTGAAAAGGTAACAAAACAATGTGGTAAAAATCGATGCAGTCAATGCAAATAAAAAGTATAGAAAAGTTTCTAAATGATAAAAAACTTGATGAACTTTCTAAATGATAAAAAACTTGATGAACTTTCTAAATGATAAATAACTTGATGGACTTTCTAAATGATAAAAAACTTGATGAACTTTCTAAATGATAAATAATTCTGATATTTGGAAAATGTCAGAAATAAAAATATATACTCCAAATGATACATCCAAGCAAGTATTAATTTATTTATATAATAAAATTTGATACAATGCAATACGGGTGACTCGAATCCCAATAATACTGGTTGTTACTATTCGTGATATACATTGAATTAAAAAGAACTCAATATTGATTAGGATAAAAAATTATTGCACTGTGTCTGCTGGAAGACGTGATACCTTACCGATTGATCTCATTTGACAAAGATTTAAAGATTATATATATATATATATATATATATGTCTGTGATGAATAAATCCATATTTATAGTGTATCATACTCAAAAAGTGTTTCGGGTAAATATAACAATTAAATGTTTGATAAAGTTTTAAAATGTGTGTATTTATTTAGATATTTAATTTAATATTTTGTTAAGTAATATTTCTCATGCTTATCATTTATTTAATTACTTTAAAAAAGTTAGTAGTAATTATTGTAAATATTTTATTAACATAGAACTTATAATTCTTTAAAGATTATCTTTTAAATGACGTGTGAGCTGTCTGTATCACCTTACTAAAATGGTGGCACTTTCAGAAACAACTCCTATTAAAACGACCGTCACTTTCAAAGACCTTATGAACATACTGCTGCGCTTTATAAGAGAGCGAAAACAGTTATTTTCCTAAAAATCAAAGGGTTAATCTCTATCCTCTAACACCTAACTTTTTTCTTCTATATTCACATTGCCTATACATGCATTTCTATAAATCTGTACAGTTCACTTCTAATGGCAATCTCTTTTTCATAACCATGTTTAATTTGGCTAGAATGGAATCGGAAATTTAATAATAAAAAGGAGAAAAAAAACCAAAATGTTAAATGAAGGAGAATAATAGCTCACGTTTCCAGATTATAAGGTAAAAATTATCAAGCTGATGTATTTTATATGAATATAATATTTTATTTTTCTCTGAAAATTGTATATTAATTAAGAAATATCTTCTCCTCTAAGAATTAACGTCACTTATTGCCGATCATTTCATATCATTCCTAAAATTGAATACCGATGAAACAGAGCCATCCAAATGAGGAAGAAATCGATACCTGATTGAATCTCCAACAAGAAAATGAGAGGCTGATATTAAATTACGCTTCCACGCAAAGGGAGAAACCTGATTTAGTAATCGATGATTAAATTAGAATTCATCATTATCTGCATTTCCGAAATTTGATCACAAGTGTACTAGCTCTTGATAATTGAGATTGTCTGAAATAGTCGTTGTTTATTAGAAGAAAGTTAGGTGACGTACGTTGAATAAGATTGAATCTGTCAAAAATGTTCGATTTATTTTCCAAGAATAGATTTAATTTTTACAACGCCTGAATACTAAATGATTTTATAGAATTCATATTGTGGATTATCTACAATATATCATTCCATGTATTGACATATAAAAATTATATACATAGAAGTTGGAAAGAAATCTGAAAGCCATAATGAGTAAAATGAATTCTATTTTAAACTTTTAGACCTTTTTAGTTTTTTATTATATAAAAAACATAAAATTAGAAATGATCGAATATTTTTGAAAGTGAAACTTTAACAAGAAAGTATTGGAGTATTGATAAAAAGAAGCAATTAGAGTGTTTATTGATTCTAAAAAAATTATTTCATTGAATTCTTTTTTTTTTTTCGATTATCTTTTATCTTCCTCTTTATTTTTATATTTTGTCAATATATCAATAATCAATATAGATTTGGCAATTCTTTAGTAAGTAAAAATTATAATATATACATTTATAAAATAGTTCTTACAGAGTATTCTTCTTTTAATTCTATTTTTGAATTTCTAGGCATATTAACTCTACCTCAACGAAACAAAATGCTCAAACCTCTTCTTAAGAAAAGTAAACAAAGAGTACAACAATGAGTTATCAAAAAGTACTTTGCATTTAATTTGCCATGCTGATCCATGGCACGTGATGTATTAAGTAATTTAGTCAATGTAAAATAAAATATTATAAATTACTAGTTTTTCAAAAATGTTACACTGTAAATTATTAATTTTTCTAGTAAGTAGGAAAACAAAAAATGCTACATTACAAACCCAGTAAAGTCATTAGTGTAAACATCATAACATTTTTATAAGATTTAAGAGTAAACTAAGAAATTAATTCAAAAGATAATAATATAAAATGAAATGAAAAATCGCAACAGAATATTTAATTAATAACACATAAGCCAAATGAAAAATCGAAAGATAAAAAATTTAAACTGTCAAGTGAATGACGATACATTAAGAAATTTCAATATTAAGAGAAATATTATAAATTCGAACGAAAATAAAGTGAATAAAGAATACTAAAAATATATTGCAATTGAAAAATATTTTTAAAAAACACAAAAATATGAAGAGAAGCAGAAAAATTGGAAAATTAAATTACAGGATTTAGACTTTAAAGCTGGGTAATTCTAGATTTATTGACCAAACATACCCAATGAAAATATTTATTGTGAAAAATTATTCTAACACAACAAGTAAAATTTAAAAGAAAATAAAATCAAACTCAAAAATATTTAGTATAAAATTATTAAGAATGAAAAAATTACATGTCCAAACAAATCCTTAAAATGAAAACTAAAAGAAGTATTAAACAAAAATGTTATAAACAATTCGAAAATGAAACAAAAATGTTATAAACAATTCAAAAATTAAAACAAAATGAAAGCAGACACATACAACCGAACAAATATGTAATTAATAATATTTAAAATAAAAATGAATATTTAATTTTATTCATTATTTTTTGTTTTGAATGCTTTATGTGCGTGCTTTAATGGATGGAAGTTTATCATTTTTTATTCAGTGGTGCTGTATACTGATTTGGTATAATTATTTTACTAACGCGAATATTTTATAATTAATTTTGGATTAGAGTATTGTTGATTGATTATGCATAGTTAATAGATTTCCATTTAAAACACAAGCAATATTCTATGGTTACCTTATAATATTTGCACCAACATATCATATGCTTAAGATTTTTCAAAATATTTATAAATAAATAAATTGCTTTTTGAAAATAGGAGTGGAAAAGAGTTAATTCTTTATTATTATGATAATGATATGTAGACCATGCAAAATATTGTATTTTTTGAAGTTTCAACACTATATGGAAATAAAACATATTTCTAAATTTTATCTTTTTACAAATTGATGTATTATCGTTGGTAATTCAGTTCATCTTTTCAGAAAATCAGTAAAAAGGACATCATGTTATCTACTGAGCTGCTTTTTCGAAGGTTAGATTAAGCCGTATGGAAAAACTAGTAATGTTTAACTATTGAGATGAACTGAATTGAAACCTGGAATTTCAGGTTTAGCTTCCATGTTCTATACTTAAGAAAAAAGATAACACTTTCTATAGATAGATGATGTGTCTAAATATGTCATATTTTACATATTTAATTTTAAAAGAATTCTAAAAGTCCATTTTAAGTAAATAATAAGAAATAAAGAGATAAATTTTAATTAGAACTAAAACTACTAAAGAATAATTGCATTTCATTAATAAATTTAATAGGATAAGCATATCAATAATCACTCTATATAAGAAATTCTATAATTAATTAGATTTTTTAAAATGCTATAATTTAGATTTTAAACTATTTTATGTTCCGAAACGCTTTTCTACGGATGTTGCCTTATCAAACAATAAAATCCTTTTTGGTACTAACTCCCAGAAAATATATATTCAAACCATTTAATATCTTTGACCGAAATGTAAATTTAGAAAGAGTTTTGAATTAAAATTTTGCAGATTGGTTTAACACCAGAATTTCCGAGGTGGGTTATCTGTGACCCAAGACGCGAATTTTTGTTCGTTTCACAGTTGTTTTTCAAAATGAAATTTTTTAATTTTTTTACTTTTCCTAAATACTCAATCTAAAGTCTCAAAATGAATTTTGTAGGTTTTCAAGGAATACTTTATTTATATTATATATATGTATACCTAGAACTATCGAAGTAGATAATAAAGGCCCCGAAGAGATAAATTGTCTTTTCTTTTATTTAAATCAATATTTCAAATCTACATTTTTCAGTTCCAAAATAATTGTATAAAGAGATGTATTGCACCTGCTTTTTGCAAAAAGGGTTAGAAGGAGAAGAGGGTGTGTCCACACATTTGGCATGTAACTGTCGTGCAGATGTGTGAGATTTTGAGATTGGAAGCTATTGTATCTATATATTTAAAAGTTATAGAATATTCTTATATCTACTGTATGCTAGAGTCTAAGTAAAGAGAATTTTCTCTGTTGTAAACTGAGCAGAAGGAAGACAAATTAGTGGCATTCCTGTTTTGCACACGTTTAGTGATGGTACCCAGCAGAAGTAGTCTTTCGTATGCAGAAGCTTTTAAAATTGCTAAATTAACTCTCAGAAAATGATTCCTGCGAAAACATAGAATGTAAAAAACACGCAAATATATCTCTCGGCACATTGTATTCTTCATCTGAAATTACTTAAAAAGAAAAAGAAAATTCCTGAAACAATAAAGTTGTATGATTCCACAAAATTTGTAGTCGACGTTGTAAATCAGAGGCAAGAAAATATTACGTGAAATCTGCATTAAGGCGTTGGCAAATGAATCCCCTTTCCTCCAATTTTTATTTTAGATCTAGCGGTGATTAATTCATGAGTAGTGTTTAAAGAGACAAGTTCTAATCGGAGAAGAGACCATATTCTAAAATTTCCAGAGGTGCTAATAGAGATATATAATGCAAAAGATGCACAAGTTATCCGTTCACGTATTAATACAGATGTTTCAAACGAGCGAAAACGTTGCCAAATAAAGCAATACAAAGACAATAGAAGTAATATTGTTTGTCGAAAATGTTCAAAATTTGTATGTGGATTATGCACAGCAATAAAACAGACAAAGACTATCGCATTCTACGTAAAACGTTTCGAGAAATATTAGTATAATGCAAGTAAATTGTCATTCATATTTAATTTATATTTTGATCTGATATATAATTAATATGTTAGAACATTATTACATCATTTAAATTAATTGAAATATATGTTATTGGAAAGGTATATTTACATTTTATTTTATATATCGTCCAAAAAGTTTAAAGTAGGTATTCTGGAATTGGAAATTAAAAAAAAATAATAATAAAGATTATTTTCTATTGACTAACTTTCCTATTGTATAATATTCTAGGAGGTAAATTTAATAAATCATTATTTAAAATTCATTGTACTAATCATGAAACACTTTATTATTTGTCTGTATTATCATAAAAATTAATAATGGCAAGAATGAAGTCTATAGGAGAGCTAGGACCCACCCTGGTAGTTCTAGGTATATCTGAAATGCGATAAATCTAGTGTTAAACAGGAGGTAACATGTTTATAGTAAGAAACAATTTTTAGATTAAATTAAACCAGTGTATCCTAAAAATTTAAAATGAAATAGTTATTAGCTAGGGAAGAAAAACTCAAATTCATTTTCAATTGAATAGAACTACATTACAGGTAGAGTGCTAGAGAACGGGATTTTCTTTAGAATAGCCTTTAAATTTTATCACCCTTTATTTAGAATAAGAAGCGGAAGGGAATTGCACAGGAGATAGATTCAGAACTATAACCATAAGTATATGATGTAACCCATTTTGAGTGTGTTTTTAATTTCAGTTAAAAAAAATAACAGTACCTTTTTTTCCCGCACTAACTAGTATTTAAATTAGAAGAATTGATTCATTGATTGGTTTTATTAGCGTCGCTCTATTAGCAAAATGAGGGCTGCTGGTCACTGACCTCGTAATTTTGAATCTTTTTCAAGTGACGAGGACAACACATGAGTTAGAGCCTTTCTTTTCTAAATTCCACATCAAGCCAACTGAAGGACTTATTATGGCAGTATTATGTACTTATCATGCAGTCTCGACAGATTTAATGCATATCAGTCCCGGCTACATGGCAGGTCTTTTGTGGCATCGAACACATGACTCAAAAATTCTATCGTCCGCGAGTCCATGATCACGACCACTTAGACTGTAACGGCGTAAATTAGAAGAAATAATCACAATAAATTACAAAAAGTCATTAATTACATAATGAGAAAGGGCATGTAAATTATTTGTTATTTTTTTATGAAATAATTGTCAAAATTCTATTAAATCGATAAAATTCGTTTTTAATTAATAAATTTGTAATATCATTTTTCCCCTTATGCTTTTCTTTAAGGTACCCGAACACATTCAAATGACCCATTTCGGACAAATTGTACGTTTTTTTTATTATTATTTTGAATAGAGCAATCGTTTGGTTTTACAAACAAGTTTTTATTTTGTTTCTAGGTTACTTAGAGGCAGAGTTTCATTAGGTCTTATAAAAATATCAAAACTAAAAGTATGCATTTATATGGCCGAAAGTGGGTATTTAAATCATCCAAATCCTGCCAAACATTTGTTTGCAAATACAGCATTTACATTTTTTCAAGAAAATACATTTCAAGTTTACATTCTCTCAAGTAATTTTTGTTTTAAAACTATTTAGTAACACACAATATCTTAAAATAGTTTGACAATACTATTGTGTTTACAAAGTTTAAGCTAAATCTACGATAGTACTTGTTTCCAATTTTAAGATTTTAATAGCATTTAGTTTCTTTGATATATTTTTTGTTTTATTTAGACTTGTATTTTATTGCAGTCATGGGTAACAGGAAACATCGAAGTTGTGTTCGAAATCAAAAGTTTAAAGGAAGCTGATAGAATAAAAATATGGATGAGAAGAACATTGATGATGTATTTCAACGTCAGTGAGTGAATCAAAACATCCGTTATATTGAAAAACAATAAATATAATTTATAAAATGAGGATTATAATATAAAAATTAATAAAATGTAACTATATTATATCCCCTTTATTTATCCTGAGTGTTTTCAATATGGTATAAAGCTTTTCGATGAATCAGTGTTTGATCTCGCGTCTAATATGACACTAAAATGTGCTAACTGTTAATATTCCATCTGCTTTTGTACATCTCCAAAAGTGAACAAAATGCACATATCCACACTGCATTTGCTTTTGCTCGAGAATTAATTGAAATTGACATTCTTCTGCAAGGTAGCTGTGTTCGGCTATGAATGGGAACACTTCTTCTAAAACAACTTACAAATGTCTTAAAAAAAGTTGGAGAATGTTTCAATACTAGGTCATTTAAAATTTATGAATGAGATAGCAAATAAGATTCACGAGAAAAATAATTTTCATGAAGTTCAGAAGTACCATGTGTCAATTGATGGAACATGACAAAAAAGAGGACGTTTGTGATTAAAACAATGTGTTAGTATCATTTCCATAGATAATGGAAAATTGCTGAATATTAAAATAATGTAAGAAATGTGCAGGTTTTTTTAAAGAATTCCTGAAGATAGAGTTTCTCATAGGTATGTGAAGCATGTGGAATAATCCGGGACCGTGAAATCCGCCGGTGTCTATCGCATGTTTAGAAACTTTACTCAGATGAGAAAATTAAAATATGTAATTTTACAGGGATGGAGTTCCAAACCTTTTGATGCTATTTGAAATAATTATAATGCAAATGATGTATAAGACTTTGAATGTATAGGTGACATTCAAAAGGATGTTGGTTGAAGGCTTCGAAATTTGAAATTCAAGAAGAAAGGTCTTAGAGTAAAATTGATGTGCCGTTTTATTGATAAACTACAAAATTATTCTGAAATTGATTTTTGAAGCAATATGAAAAATTTGGAAAAGATGAAAAGTACTATTTTGCTTCCTTTTTCTATTGCTTTTCACACCAAATTCAGTCTATGCAGAGCCAGCGTCCAATTGGATTGGACAGCTGGTGCAAACAAAACGAGCTGCTGTGAATGAAAATGCATATAATGATATTAGTGAAGAATTATCCTAAAATATAATGAGCATCATAAACTTCATTATATGAAACTGAGTGACAATCATTTACTAAATAAAGGTTTGCATGGTAAATAACACAATGAAAATTAAAGTTTTAATGGTATTTTGTGGAAATTTATCTCGAAAGAAGTTTTCATTGAGTTGCAAACTCTGCGATTAGGTGATTAATGTGCCATCATATACTTTAATAAAAGGTTTCAGGTTTGTTCGATGTTGTAAAGGTAAGTGATGTGCAAGTGGGTACAAATACATTGAAAGTCTTTGCTCAACTTGATGATGAGCAGTTAAGTGAATTGAGACGGCATTCATCATGTAGTGTAAAAACTGTCAGAAGAAAAAATATAGATATAAAAACAAAAGGAAACTGATATAGTCGGGTTACAAGAAGATGTAACATACAAATCTGGGGAATTTTAGTCCACTAAACTGGTAATTTAATGCAAAGGTACAATAGTTTAAAATTTAAATATGTCTTTCTTAAAACAGCTGCAAAATGTGTGCACAGCCTTAATGATAATTGTAATATTATGAATATATATATAATACAGTTTTTTTGAACCTTATATATATTTTGTTTTCTGGATAATGCATTAAAATGGTTCTTATGTCTAATTTCTTTCAATAATTATTCGATCGGCTGTAACAATTGTGTTTTTAGTAAAACTTTAAGCTATTAGTACATCTCCAAGATAAATTCAAGTAGTATTTTTAGAATAATTTTCATTGATAAATTACTTTTGTATCTATAAGCTTTGAAGGTCTTACAAAGTTAGTTAAAACTACACTCACTTTTATCATGTTTTAAATAAAGAGATAAATTATTTAAAAAATTATTCACTCAATATCAATGTTTACATGTTTTGATTCCCAAATAAATATTTATAATGTTTTTGTCATATATTTTACAAAAAAATACTCCGGACGTCTTCGTAAACCTTAAAGTGAAATTACCGGTTAGTTATGATTTAATGCATTTTTATTCGAGTATTAATGCAATTCTTTTTATTTATTTTATTATGCATCAATCTTTTCTAGTATAATTAAATATTAATATATGAACATAAAAATACTTAATCATATAAGTACAATTTTAGTTTTTAAAATTTAATTCATCAATAGTTTTTGATTTTTTGAAATGTGGAAATAAATCAGTTAAAAATATCTTTAAATTTAAAATTTCTTCTTTCATTATACAAAGAAAAATAGATCAATGATTCAACTCTTTATTCTATGAAATAATTTTCCATATACCTATTTTCATCTTGCAAAATTATTTAACATTGAAAGAAACATAAGAAACATTTGTTAAAAATTTTCACACCCATCCACAAACACACCCATCCACACACACACACACACAGATATATATAGATAGATATATATATATAAATGTATGAATAGCTGATTTTATCTGTTATAAAAAGTTAAAAACATTTAATCCGCTTCGACAGTTTAATTAAGTTATTCGAATCAACATAAAATAAAAACCTGAAGTTAGGTGATTTAAAATCACTCATCCGTATTGCATTTAAAGAAACGAAATCGGCTTTAATCTCTTAGATCTTTTGATTGCATTTTCTTGGTTAGATATTTCGAATTAAAGGAAAAAAAAAACAATTAAATTAATTTATTCAAAAATAATAAGCGCTTCACTGGTTTTGAATTTTCTGGAGAATTGATTCATTAAAGGTTTTTTTTTTCAATAGTTAAAATGAAGTGAAAATACAAAAATTAAATTAGCTACTGCACGATTTAAATTAAAATTAAAGTTGTATTATGTATGCGAAGATATTTTAAAATAGAAAAATAATAAATTATTCTTAATACTACACAAAATAAATGTTAGAAATAATATAAAATTATTTTTGTAATAACATAATATATAATGTATACATGTAATAACCAAAGTATATGGGCTTTCAGAATTAACAAGAAAACATAAAATCTATGGTTGCTCATTTGCCATACACTTTCGAGGTTTGAGGAATATATATGTGTGTGTGTTTTGTATGCATATGTATGTATTTACTTATCAATAAATTAGTAATATTATCAACACTTGATTTCAAAAATGCTTGGTTAAAATAGTTCAGTAAATCTATATCTGGAAAATGGTGGGTTTTTTATACTCTGAAACTCTGATGAGTTTAAGTTAAATTTTCAAACTCTGAAAAGCTTAAGTTATAATTTCAGAAAATATTTCAATATTCTATAAAATTTTTCTAACTTTTTTCTGTCATTTGCTTACATCATTCACTAAAATCATAATGCATTCCTTACTAATTTTTTTTCTTATTTAAATTCTACCTATTCGATTTAATGAATTAAATTCATAATTCATGATGAATAATTAAATTCATAATTCATGATGAATAATTTAATTCATAATTCATTATGAATAATTCGTAATATAACTCCAATCTAAATCTATTAAATACACGAAGGACTCAAAAGCTTCCACAAAACATGCGGTACAAAATTTACCCTCCACCCCCTTTTAAATTTTGCGCGCAGTTAGGAATCATGAATGTTTTTCATTGGGGTTATTTTTGCGTGAATAAACCATCTAGAACTGAAACAGCCCCTCAACCACAATCAAAATAATGACAATTACTTGTATCCGGATATATAAAAAAATAAAACGGTCGTACAAAATAAAAGAAGCAATATAAAAGATAACTCGGGTTCATTAAATAATATATTATTGAACAGAGATACAGATTCTTCTATTAATATTATTCCTTCTTCTTTTGTTAAGAAACTAAATGCTTCGTTTGAGGAGTATAAGATAGTAAATTTTAAATGATGTAAAGGAATACTAAAACTAAACAAAACAGGCTCTTTAGACCTTAAAGTTGGTAATCTGGTTTGATCGGTACGGTTTTTTATACTTGACACCGATTTACCTTACGCTCTCTTAGGGATAAAGAGTTGTATGGAGTTCCAGTTGGTAATTGATTGTGTAAAACAAGTTGTGCAGAAGAGGAGAAACTTGATCAAGTTCTCCAGTTCTGAAGGCAAAGATTTGTCTTTGCACATCAATCCTGAAAATAATGCTAAGGAAGGTATTTCTGAATTTGAAATAAGAAATAATGAAACTAGAACATAAGTTAAAAAAAGAAAGTTTTATTGAGGCAAAAGGGAAAGAGAAGACTAATAAGGACAAAATAACTGTAGCAGAAAATAGGACGAGGAAAAAGATTAAAAGTTAAAATACTGTCCTGAAACTTTCGAATATATCTAAGACGAATTCTGATAGTGGCTGCATGCATTGTCAGATTGAAGTCGTAGATAAATCGGAAATACAAAACAGTGAAGAAAATTTTGAATTAAATGAAATTTTGGAAAGATACGACGAAGTGTTTGCTAAAGGTATGTATGATGTTGGAACTATAAGAATAGAACCACAAAGAGTGAGGCTAACATCAGAGTTACCAATATCATTACAAGCTTATAAAACTTCAGCGAAGCATCAGGAAGAAATAGATAGTCAAATTAATGAATTATTAAAGGCTAAGATCATTAAAAAAGTCAATTTCCATATTCTGCGCCAGTAACCCTCGTTTATAAAAAGGATGAAAATAAAAGAAACAGATTGTGTATCGATTATAATAAACTTAACAAAATTACTAAATCGGATGCTGAATCCCTACCTTTAATTGAAACACTTATAGATAAATTAGCTCAAAGTAATTATTTTTCAAAATTAGACATGACTTTGGGTTATTGGCACATACCAATACATCCAGACGATACTGAAAAGTTCGCTTTTGTTACTAATAGTTTATTTTATGAATGGCTAAAATTACCAATCGGTTGGCACAATGCGCCCAGTATTTTTCAAAGAACTATACTCCGAATTCTTACTAAACATAAATTTAAGTTTAACAAAAATTAAGTTTGCGGCTAATTATTTTGATGGCATCTTAATATTTTCCGAAAATTATACAGATCATTTAGAGCATATTAAACAAATTTTTATCATTTGCAGGCTAGAAAATAAAAAAAAAATAAATTCATCTAAGTGTACCTTTTTGCAAACTAAAACTCAATTTTTAGGATCCGAAATTTCTAATGGCATTGTCACTCCGGCTAACAACAATATTGAGGTAATTAAAAATTTAAAACCACCAACTGATGTTAAATCTTTACAAAGGTTTTTAGGTTCTATTAACGTATATCATAGATTTATAGGTAGTTAAATATGCCATGATTAGGCATCCTTTGAACCAATTTCTAAAGAAAGAAATAACTTGGAAGTGGGCTAATGAATGCCAAGAAGCTTTTCAACTTTTAAAACAAGCTGTGATTTGTTAAACCATATTGAAATTTTTAAGCCAAAAAGGGAATATCACCTTTTCGTAGATGCAAGTTTAACTGAGGTGGGAGCGGTTTTTAAACAATCAGATAGCAGTGGTGATTTACACAGAGTATCATTCGATTCACGCTCATTGTAGGATTATGAAAAAAAAATGGTATTATGGAACTGAATGTCTTGATATTGTTGATTCTTTAAATAAACTTCATCATTCTGGACATTTGCATCAAAATCAATTACTACTGAAACCTTATTAAATTATTAGTTTTCTAACGCAAACTTTTCAGATTCAAGTATATAAAAGTATTCTAAGTGATGGAAATTCTGCTTTCACATCTTCTCATTTTATGAAATATCTTAAACATAATAACATCAAACAGAAATTAACTACAAGCCATGGATCAGAGATTAATGGTAAGGTTGAGAGGTTGGGTCAAACAATAGTCACACGTTTAAGATGTAAAGTTAATGAATCTTCTAGAAAAGGTCCCATGGCCCAAAATGTTAAAAGAAGTAACTCAAGAATATGACTTAGCACCTCACTCAGTAACTAAATTCACACCAGCATACTTAATGTATGGCACACTACGCTTTCAAAATCATTTAGAGGAAAATATTTATCCCCCAGTTCAAGAAGCTAGGAAAATAGCAGTTGAGATAACAAAACTATATCATAAAAGAAACAAAATACATTATGATGCTAGATTTGTTGATGTAGAGTTTAGTCCTAATAATTTGGTTATTTATGAAGAATTCAAAATTCTCCAAATACTAGGAAACTTTCTCCAAAATTTAGAGGGCCATATGAAATTCTTAGAAAAATTTCTGACGTCAATTACAAAATAAATAAAACAAATGCTCATACTAAAGGGACTTCAGGAAACGTGCATGTTTCAAAATTACGAAAATAACATGCACCTGAAAATTTAAGACAAAGTCATGAAAATACGTTTCCAAAATATAATTATAATGTATTGTTACTGTATTGCATATGGTGCTGATTAAATTTGTGTTAATATTAAAAAAATGGTAATATTTCCAGACTGAGATAAACTATGTTTTGAAACGTAGCTAATTTCATGGTTGTATGAACTCAAAATGTCTTATTTCCTTGTATATAACTGATATACGGAAATTAAAAAAAAATGTGGAAAATCTAGTTTTGTAAAATTGTTGTATTAATTTATGCGTTTAATTAAAAAAATTGTTGCTTTATTTTGTATATATTAAATGCTCTTGAAGAATTGTATGATTTTATATAGTACATACTCTTGGAAAATTGCTGTATTGTTTTAGATACCGTAAACTCTTGTAAAACTGTTGTAATATGCTAGATATCCTTGTAAAAGTGATGCAGTATATTACACTCTTTGTATTGTAAACTTATATTTATCTAGATACTAGAGAAAGTTCTGATTGTTATTTTGTGAATAGAAGAGCTTTAAACGGAAGAAGAAGGGGTGATACTTTATTTTGAACTGGTTCAGTGGATTTTTTTTAAAGGGGGGATGTAATATAAAAAAAGATATTTATATTCATAACCTTTAACCTAAAACCTATATGATGCAAGACATTGCAACATTTTGTCATATTTTCCCCTCCAGACACTAAACCTTACCTGTAGACTTAGTACCATCTCCGTGTCTAGAAGTTCAGAATCAGTTAGAGTCCTAGAAACCCCCATAAATTAGGGCTTTTGGGGAATTTGCCTATTCGTTATCTCTTCTGTTATCATGCATTGTAATACGTTATCCCAGTGTTCTTACTAAATAGGAAACCCCGTGAATTCAATAAAAAATTGGAAATTCCATAGTTCTTGTTACTTGGTTGCTGAAATACGTTATATATATATATCATAATGTCAAATTGCTGTTCTTTTTACTTTAATTTATGGTTTGGTAACCATAAATTTTCTGACAGTGCTAATCCCGGAGAGTAAATTTTATGATACAGCAGAATTACATTTATTGCATAAAAATCCTACGAATAACAACTGGGATATGGAATAGAAATTTTTTGTACAGGAATTTTTCTTTGTCTTCCGGTAGCTTACGCTCAATGTGTTTCAAGAATGCGTTTCGTAATAGAACACGGAATTCACATTGTTTGTCTCTCAGGAATTGCATCTAAGTGAATCATTTTTCTGCAATAAAAAAAATCTTCCGACAACGTTTCCAATCAATTTTAAGGTAAAATATTAAACTAGTGACTGTTCATTTTTAAAAAACCCCTCTATAACCATTTACGCACTCTTAGAGTTGTTTTGTTTTCAGTGAATGCTGAACACAAATTACACACACACCTTTCTTTTCCCATAATCTTCTTAAATTATAGACAACATAATTTGTGTATCGATTAAATATTGTGCTAGCAGTCTAAGTGTGAAACGACGACTGTTTTTCAATACTCAGTTGACACTTTCAATGTTCGGGCCAGTTCGGCTAATACGAAGATGCTTCGTTACGCCATGTACTTAATGTACTCTTTACTATCTCAAAATCTCACAGACCACAAAAACACATCTAGTTTAAACAAACAATCATTATCATAAGCCTTTTACTTCACTTCGTAAGATTAATATGTAGAGTTTCCTTTTAAGATATCCTACCTTCGGAGAGGAGTTTTTTGAATCATTGTAAAAATAAATTTTTATATGCATTATACTATAAGATATGGCTAAACATTTAAAATACAATGTAAAATTTGCATAAATTAATAATTGTCTTAATATTTCAGCTCAAAAAATACATAAAAATAGCAGTAAAATGGCACTTGGGCAAAACACTTAAACTGAAATTTATATAGATATATATCCATTCTGTAAGTTTTATTTCGTTGAATTGAATCTAATTTAAGTTTTGTGCCTCTCTCCCAATTATAACCCTGAAAATTAAATATTTATAGGAAGTCGTACTTTAACATACAGAAAATTTTCGATAAGTTATGACTTTTATCATCAATAAAATGCAAAGTAATCGCATTTTAACAATAGGAGACATTTAAGTCTTGAAATAACTTCATAGAGTATTCCATGTAAGTTTCATAACATGATAAACATAACATTTTTCAATATGATGTTTTGTGCTGAAGAAAAATATGAAAATCTTGATTTTGAGAGAAAGCTGAAAATACATTTGAACCCAGAAACTTACCAAATTAAATAACCATTTAACATTAAAAGGCCCCTAATTTGTAAAGTTCTCTATCCGTATTACTTAAATAAGTTATCTTTTTCTTCCTAGTGGTCTTTAAAACTTTCCTATGCTTACATTTAACATGTGTTGTATAACGCTTTGATTGTTATCTAACCTTTCGTATCCCTTTACAGTGAAGTTGCCCGGATTTTCAATGTTCAGCTTATTTAAGACTTTTAAGCATGCTTGATGTTATTCTTTAAGTTGTATAATTGCATCATATGCATCTAATTTCACAGTTTTCAAGCAAACAAAAACTTCCTTTAGTACTCTTTATCATATTACACCATTAAAATATTCATTTGCATTTTGGGTCTCAGGAAATTCATCTTGCACGTTGGAAGATATTTTAATGGCGATATTACTTAAAATATCAATGAAAAACAAACATTAAAGTTCCATTACGGTAGCAGAATGCTATTTCCAGTTCTAAAATTTGACACAGACTATTCATAAAATGCTTATAGCTCAAGTTTTATGTAAGATAGAAACAAATTTGAAACTATTCTAGAAAGCTAAGAAATCCAGCTTTAATAATAAACCTTAAATATTTATATATTACAATGACATTTATTTAAAAGAATTGAATAATGCGTATTTTTAATATTATAAGTTTCTTGGATTATATCCCCTAGCAAAATGAATTTCTTGTTAAGAAAAGGGCTTTTTGTTGAGAAGGTAACTTTATTACACTGCTGGCGGGCACAAAATGCAACACCCTGAAGGAAGCATGCAAACCATGTGAAATTTATATCATGCGTTTTTGCGACGATGAGCTATGCAAATCATTAGCATTGCAGCGCAGACACACATCTCTGGCGACCATAGCGCCACTTGCAAGCGCTATATAAGGGGAGAACAGATTGACGATTTGAAGTACGGTAATTGTTTTTTCGTGCGTTTTTTTTGCGTATGCTGTTTACCTATGCCTCGTGTAAGATATCGAGCGTCTTTTGACCAAGTTTCTGAATTCGACCGAGGAAGAATAGTAGCCTATAGGGATTGCGGATTATTATTCAGAGAAATCGGTCAACGTGTTGGACGAAACGAAGCAACTGTGATACAGATCTGTGATCGCTGGATGCAGGAGGGAACGACGGACCGATTGCACCCCTTCGTTGCATCACTGCCCGTGATAACAAGCAGATTGTGGGCATGGTAGTGATGGATCGCGCAGCCATAGCACAACAGATTCCGTCTGCTACGCATCATTCGGTGTCCGCTCATACCATTCGACGCCGTTTGCAGTAGAGTGGAATGTCCTCAAGGCGTCCATTGCTTCATTTACCCTTGACTCGAAACCACAGGTGTTTGCGCCTCCAATGGGGTGATGAACGGCTGACATGGACAACGGAATGGAAGGACATTGTGTTTACTGACGAATACTGCTTCTGTCTGCAACATCATGATGGTCGGATTCGAGTTTGGAGACACCGTGGTGAGAGGATGTTGAACTGTTGCGTTGTGCATCGCCACATTGGTCCTGCACCCGGTATCATGGTTTGAGGTGGTATTGGATTTCACTCCGGCGCCCTCCTAGAATGCATTACCGGTACACAGAACAGCCAGCGCTACATCTCTGAGGTGATGGAACCCGTGGTCCTCCCATACCTTCAGCGCGTGCCATCAGCCATATTCCAACAGGATAATGAGTGACCACACGTTGCATGCAATGTTCAAGACTTCTTCTTTACCCATCAGATTGAATTGCTTTCTTGGCCTGCTTGTTCTCCCGATCTATCGCCATTCGAAAATGTGTGGTATATGCTTGCACAACGACTGGCCCGGGATACACCATCCGCTGCTACACCAGATCAACTTTGGCAATATATGGAAGCCACATGGACCGCTGTAGCCCAAGAATATATTCAAAGCCTCTTTGATTCTATGCCAAAGCGTGTGGCAGCGGTTGTAGCCAACAATGGCGGCTGCACTAATTACTGATTTTGTCATCATCCACACTTCACAAGAGGCTGTAATTTTAATCGTTTGATCTTTGTACAACATGTTATCTGCCAAATCAATTTCGCTGTGATATCTCTGATCCTTCTGGGTGTTGCATTTTGTGTGGCCAGCAGTGTATATGAACTTGAAAACATACATGCTCAACTATAGAATAATTATATTATTTATGTAGGAAAATAAGGATGATGTATTTTAAAATATTTTAGAAAATTGATGAATTAATAAATCCTGTTTAGAGCAAAAACCATCCGCATGAGCGCTACATAAATGTGAGGGTAACACACACACACTATGTTTCAACACTATGTTTGTAATACTATGTTTCAACAAATTTTCGTTCGTAATCGAATCGGGGATGGTTAGGAGTAATGTTACATAATTAACGATGCAAAAGTATCTATTGATATCCTTTTTTAAATTTATGCTTAATTTTATCTTTTTATTATTCTAATAGGTATAAAAAAGGTGTAAAAGAATATGAGTTGAATAAGAAAATCATTTCCGGTTGTATAATTGAAACCTTAGTCTTACGTTTTATTCAAATGCCGATCAAAAATATTCTGATTTAAAAGAATAATAAGAAAGTTGTAATAAAACATAGAATTTAAAGAGAAATGTTGTCTATTAGATGGTTTCTTTCTCTTTTCATATAATGATAACAAGAAACAAAGTTCGTACAATAGTATGAAATAATGACATTCTTCAAAAAATGTATATTTGAATGAAAAACAGAAAACAGAAACAAACTTGAAACACTGATTAAAATGTGAAAATTTCCTTTTCATCTTTAATGAAAAATCTAAACTTTTGAGTGCATATTGACAGAACTCATTGATACCATAAAATTGTATTTCTATTTGCTACAAACGGAAGTTTAGAATTTTATATTCTCGATATCTGGCACAAAAATTAATTTTCTTTTACTGGATTCTTAGGAAATATGGGATAATATCTGAATGCAGTAGAATTTGAGTATGCATTTCAATTTAAAGAAATCTGTCCTGTTTCATGGCAAAAGTATATTTCAAAACATGTTCTTTGGGACTAAATTGCCTTTATACGCCTTACTTGACTTTGGAATCAAATCACGTGTTACGTCAACAACAGCCATCGTATTGCATTCGGAATGTAATGATAATAAACTGTCAATAACTTTTTAAGGTATATAGAAATGTTTCGCAGAAATATTTTCAAAACTATCTGAATTCAGACTTTTTTCTTCGGATAATTAAAAGCATTCTATCATTTTCATGAATCATCAAAGATAGTATTCATATTAGTTAAAATGCAGTTTTCGTATAATAGAAAGTAGTAATTTTAAACACGTAAGTTGTAATAAATTAAAACGATGTGAAGTAAATAAGTATCTGATTTAAATATATATTGTTCATACAATCAATGTAAACTATTCTTATCACAAGTAAAAAGTTTAATTAATGAACACAGAATCAGAGATTTAAGAATACTTAATGACGAACAATAGTGAAAATATTATGTTTTAATGTTTGAAAGTTTCTTTAATCATCTAAACTATATAGTGATAACATATATTCGAATTTAAATATTACCGATAAATCTACAGAGGAATCCATAAATTTTCTTCATGTTGAATTGAAACGTGGATATATCCAGAAAGTACTTATTTAGCATGAACTAGAAGTTAAGTGAGAAGTAATCAAATCATATATATACCAATTGCTTATTTGTGTTTCAAAACTCCGAAGTCTATATTTGTTTCTGTCGACAAATGATAACACGAAAATGTGGAAAAACCTCTAAGCAATTTTTAAGAAATCGAATAAGTTATTATTGATAAAAAAAAATTAGACCTTTAAAAAAATGGTGCTAATCAGTATTATAACAAAAAAAGTATACTTAAAAATAAGAGAGTAATAAAATAATTCTAAAAGAAATCTCGTAAGCTGTAAAAATGGAATAAAGTAGACTCAAACGATAAATGTGAGGAGATAAAAATATTTATTAGCAATTAAAATACTTAAGAGAAAAGGAAATATGCATAGAAATGCAACGATAGAATTCTAGAAGAGAAATCATAAAATTGTGTTTGACATAAATATACCTGTATTTCCTAAGTATTATTTTGCTGATAAATTAAAATTTTATTGAAATGGACAATGAAAAATGAAAGAAAAGGTATTTAAGCTAATCATCGAGATTCAAAGTCATTCCACAAATATAGTGCAGAAGTCAGGATTGATAGTATCAACTCAGGTTTCGTTCTCATCATTTGACTGAGGCTCAAAATTATGAGGTCCTTCGCCAATGGCATTGTGTTGCTTCTAGTGCGACGTTAATAAAACCAATCAATCCAATGAAATCAATAATGTAAAAAGAAAAATAAATGAAAATAAAAAAAAACTTTTGCAGAAGTAAGATACGCTAATATAATTAGCTTATATTCTTAAAAATGCATATATTACGGTATTTATGATAAAATTATTCATTGGGGGAAATATTCTTGCTCCTTTCTGTGTCAAAAATATGTCCGAGAGTCTTGTATATTCATATTTAGCAGTGATAAGATACTAACTTGAATTTAATTGTTTTTAAGCAAAAGAAAAATATTGGAAAAATTAAATAGTAAATAGTTAATTACTATTTGCTATTTATTTTTTGTTTCAATGAAATTTGTGTAATATCAGTATATCAACTATATTAGAATATTGCTTCTCTTGAATAATTATTATTTTTGATAAGTAATAATTTGGCTGTTCCTGGTATCTTTTCTCAAAATATTGTTAACGCCATTTTCAAAAATCAAGGAAGTAAATAACAACGTCTATACATTTTTCAACTCCATTTTCTATTTGCTTTAAATTGTTAAAAATGTTGCATTTACAAATAAGAAATAAAGAATGAAGAAAGCAAGAAGGAAAAATAATTAAATCTGTGAATATGTGGAAACTTTGCAATGTACCAGTACCAACTAAATCAAAAATTATAAAAAGAAATGTTGAAGATAGTAAATACGAAGTTTCAACTTTGATAACCTTAACATTATACCAATTGTAAGGAATGTAAATGCAATTTAAATTAGATTACCAAGTAGCAGCAGTTTTAATTTTTTGTTAATACTGTAAAAGCTATAACTTTCTTTTATACTTAACTTCTCGTACTCAATTGAATGTAATTAATTGCCTCTTAAAGGATAAACGATAGTTACTGTTCCTTCTATTTGCAATATATCTGCTATTGAAGATAGAGTTCTTAAATATCATTGTTATTCTGTAAATACATATTGGAAGACAGAAACTAGAAATCAATGAAATTTCTTCAATAAAATTACAGTTGGTTAGACATTTACATTATATTTACTTTTTTTAGCTACCCAAAGAGCTATTGTTTCAGTTGGATCACTTTTGGCGTACCAGAGAACTTTTCAATTTTTATCGTTTTCTCAAATTTTAATTATATTTAGCTTAAAAATATTAAATTTGCAAGTTATCGTTTGCTTTAATTTTAATTACATTTAGCTGATATAATCTTCAAATTAATAATATTATATTTATCATTTGCTTTAATTTCAATTACATGTAGCTGTAACAATATTGAAATTAATAATTTATCGTTTCCTTTAATTTTAAAATCTGAAAAGTCTACTATTGTCCATTTCTCAATCTTTTATCTTTTACTTTACTTCTTATATTCAATTGAGTAAATTAATAGTAATTGTAAGCAATGTGTACTTTCGGTGCCTAAATCGGTTTTTTGCAAAACTTTGCATGGAACGTTTTTAATTATTATATTTTCTCCTTGCAGTTGTCTAATAAATATGACAATTTAGATTTCAAAAGATATGTCAGAGAAAATTTAAGCCCACAAATTCATAGTTACTAATAAAACAATGGGAGTCTTAAGAAATTCAATATTATAAACAGAGGCCATAAATTTTTATAAATGTATAATTCAAAGTATTTAGTATTTAAAAAATGGTAAAATAAGCTTGTAAAAAAAAGAAGTGTATTTTTATCAAGAAGCAGTTTCTTCGGACCTGATTAGTGGGAAAGAATTCTATTGATTTGATTAAAATTACAAAGTTTATTGAAGTTTTATCGTAAAACTTTAATGATTTATTACATTCAAATTAGCACTTTTTCTTTTGTAGAGTTAGCTCCAAAGTGTAGGAGAGTTCTTTCACAAAATATGCATCGTAGCTGGAATTTTCTAATATTCTAACTGGATAGCACTATGCTATTAGATTTAAGTCGATGATGAACAAATAAACTTCTTAGGTACAGTGTATCGTATAAACACATAATCCACACCTATTTTACGACTTTTTTTACTACGATTTCAACCACATACCGCCCTTTCTTTTCTAATAACTTCACTTCTCTCCTGATATGCTAATGTTAGCTTTTGGCGGTAGGAACTTTTTTTTTCTAATTTTAATAATTTTTTTTGGGCTAAACTAATTGCATTTTACATTCGTATTAATTTACTTTTGATATAAATTGGGAATTTATTTTTAGCTTATGTGTAGGGGGGATGATTATGTACTTATTACATAATTTTCATAATATATCTCGAAAAAGAATGAAGGTTTGTCTGGACGACAAAAAGAATTACATTTATGAATTATATTATGACATTACAATTGAAAACAGAGATAAGATTTATAAATTAGAGTTTTTTGGAACAATAGTAAATATACTATATTTACCATTATAATAAATTTCGCAATATTATTAATTTTAAGAATTTTAAAAATTATACTACACACACACACACACACACACACACACATATATATATATATATATATATATATTAATATTAAATACTTTCTGTTTCCCATTAAAAAAATAGTGTTTTAAGTTAGGCACCATTTGTCAAGTGAAAATAAACTCGAGAGAATGTGTATTTATTTGATTAAGAATATATCTAAATCTCTATGAATGATTATAATTTCCAGCTCTTAATAAAAAAAAAGGGATCGTAAACTTTTTTAATTACGATATGAAATTAGATTTAAAATTAATGATGTTTGCATTGAAATATAAATAAAGATTATATCAATGATAAGTATTATTATGTGAAGATAATTTGGGAATTTGGATAATATTAAGGACAAAAAGTTTTAAGAATATTATGAATCATAGCACTAATTTCAGACTTAACATTTCAAAAAAAACTATTATGTTGAGAAATAAATTGGTTAAATGTTGACAATTTATCACTAAATTTGTTCATGAATGTATAGTCTTCCATTAGAAACTTTTGCAACGTTTAAAACTGTATTAATTGTGAAATTTAAACAATGGTTTTTAGAAGTTCAAGTATTAATAATAATGACGATATAAATTTGAAAATTTTAAAAATCATCTTATTAATGACCTGAAAAAATTTATTATCAGGTATGTCGATAAAATACCTAATAATTATAGTATTATATGAGATATATTCTACATTAAATTAACTAATAAGCGTCTTGAGAACAATAAGAATTTTAGAGTTGTGAGCGGTAGTTGTAATGAAATTTCCAATAAAATTGCTACTTTTTAATAAGAAACTTGGTGTCAATATGAATAATGTTAAATTATTTAAAATACTTTGAACACCAGAATTTCATAAAATATTTTAACAAATTTAGAATAGTAACTGTACTCTTTAGAAAAGTAACTAATATATATATATATATATATATTATGCAAAATGTTATGTATCAAGTAAGGTATGTATAGTCACCTCACTGTCAATCAGCTCTTCGGCAGTTACTGTGCAATGAGCTGTCCTTTTGTTGTCCATGAAAAGAAACTGCGGACCCCTAGCGCCTGTAAACAGACGCATATATAGAAGGAGAATATCTTTACAATAACAAGCCTAGGTGACTGAACCACCTTCGAAGTTGTGAAAGTCGGTTCGGCAACCAGGCATGATGCCTCTTGAAACAATAACATTGCGATTTTCGAACTGGTCTCTTTCAATGATAATGTAGAAGTAATTACGGGTTCCTCGCTCTTTCCTGATGTGTATGTGTAATGAATCTCTACTCTGACTAAACCTGTTCTTATCCATCAATAGTTCTAGACCCCATTCATTGGCTGTTTGACTTATTCTGATGCTTTCGGAACCACAGAAGAAATCCTTCTCTAATGAACAGGCGTTAAAAGAACAGGTCTTCATGCAAACAGACCATAGCTGTGCAGCCACCTGGCCGCTGTAAATTGTGATATAAATCGTCTAGTCACTTGTGATGTATCTAGTTATTTTTTCAGCAGTATGATGCTTGTTCCTTCAAGCCTAATTTCCTAGAAACCCGTTGGCGTGGTTGCTCGAGGTCGACCACTGCTGAACAGTAGGAGAACTGTTACTGTAGTTTTAAATTCTCTCCTAAATCATGAAAAATACTGTGGGCAATCTGGTACTTATTGTTACACTGCGACCTTCCTCTGTCTTTTCAATGATTTAATCTCAGGTAAAATCAGGTAGATATCATCTAACAGATTGATTGCTCGACATTTCACACAAAGTCAGCAACTATACTTCTTTTAAGCTTATTTTCCCCATGCAACCACTTTCCCAGAAATTCTGAACATACACTGATAATATCATATTTATGGTAATTCAGTTGATATAATAATAAGAATTAATTATAATAATATAATGATGATGCGTCACAAATTATGTATTTAAATAGTTCAGTTTTATATCAATTTTATGAAATGCACTCACATATAGTATGAAATAGCAATATATATTTTGAACGAAATATTATTTTATAAGGATATGTATAATATTATTATAAAGAACTATTTTTAAATTTATTCAGCAATGCCTTTCCTATGTTAATGAGGAATTTTTGTAGTTATTTTACTTTCATTGTAAGTACATGAAATTTATGGTTTTAACTATGTTTCAGGCTATAACTTTTTGCATATTGTTCTCTAGACATGTTTTGTTAGAAACAATATATTGCAATCTTTCTGGGAAGGATTTTAATAATTCCTTAAAGACTTTGTTTATGTTTAAAGAAAACATTATTCTGCTTTAGGAAATAAACTATTATTTATTCAATTAGACGACTCGAAGAAAGAAATAAAAAGATTGTTTTCACCCAAAGTCTGTGTCTTCTTGTTACTTAATATTTGATTATAACAGTAAAATAAATTATCTTGGGTATAACAACAAAGTGCAATAAATTTAAATCTTATATAAAACAAAAAAAAATATGAATCATTTTATATTAAAGTTAAATCTTACATAGAACAACAAATATGAATTATTTTAAAATACAATTGCTGCTAGATATAATTTTAAACATATTTCTCCTTTAAATACTCCATTAAATTATTTTTAAATTTATTGTTATCTATTTTCATGTTTATACGAAATATTTAACTGGATGATAATATATTTTTTCGAAAAGTAAGATTGATGCATATAACTAAGTAAAAAAATGTATTATCTTATAAACCTTTTCGTTGTGCAAATTATGTCTCTCTCTCCTAATGCATCACTTTTGTGAACTATTTTTTATATTGAAAAATATATTTGACTTTGACAAACAAAACAAAATATTAAACACTCAACAATAATTTCCTTATGGTTCCTCAAGTTATTTAAAAATACATATTACGAAAAAAATGTGTGAAATCTCCATCCTCTTTGAATTTAAAATCTTTTGTCATAAGATTAATCAAACAATATATTTTCTATTGAAAGTTTAAATGCTAATGAGTATCTATAAAGGCATCTTTCATCGAAATGGTTGATAACAAAAGTATTCTTCTAAGTTGGTAAGAAGCAGATTAATAGTGATACATAATGTAAAATTATCTATCTCTTAACAATAAATGATATGCTTTCAATTAGTGTTTTTAAAGAAAATTTCACCAATATTTGAATTTTACTTTAATAGCATATCACAATTTTCATTCATACGTATTAAAAAAATAATTTTTCCCTCTTTCACAAATCTCAGAAAATTACAAAAACTTAAAAATGATTTCAGCATATTCTCAGCTTAAAATATTCATGTTGCTCTCATTCGCAATAAAGTAAGATTTATAATCTAAACTATCATTAGGTGTAAGAAAAAGAATGGGATCCTTTTCCAGCAAAAAATAATTTATATTTTCAATCTACAAACAATAAACAAAGTCCCATAAAGAAGGAATTGCCCGATTGTAAGGAAATTTCGTATGCAAAGTCATTTGGACCAAATATGCAAATGATTAAAATGTGGTGTCCAATAAATGAATAGCGGGAGCTACAGCGCATCGGAAACTGCGCACTCAGCATGAGTGTATAAGAAGCGATTCTCAATCTGATGGTCAAATTTTCTATTGCATTGCGACTTAGGATACCTTTCAACGAATGGAAAAAAGTCTTGCCGTAGGATTCGGGCTCATTACGAGAACTGTCAGAGTTTTAAAGAAGTCGTATCATTAGATTGAAAGAGGAATGTTGGGCAAATCAGAGAATTCTCTCGTCATATGGGCCGAAGCGATGCGGCGATTAGAATATGCTGGCAAGAATGGGTAGACAGTGGTAGATTTCAGCGTCTTGTTGGTAACGGTTGACCTAGGACCACAGCTGATCGGGAGGATAGAGTAATTGTCAGATGAGCTGTCACAGTGCCTGATTCATCGTTATCAACCTTCAGATATGAGACCCGTACACAAGCGTCCACCATGATCATTGACAGAAGTGTGATAGAGCGGAATCTACACTCGTACTGACCTGCTACGCCACCTGCCACACACGCCTGCACACTGTCTATCCAGATTACAGTGGTGCTTGGATCAATCAGATTAGAATGATGCTGACTAGGGACGTATAGTGCTTAGCGACAAATCGCACTCCGAACTGTGACCTGATAATCATCGAAGACGTATCTGGAGATGCCCAGGGCAGCAAGCCGATCCTACTTTCACTATTTAACGGCACACAGGCTCTCGACCAGGAATTATGATCTGGGGTGCCATTTCTATTGATAGCCGGACCCCCTTTGGTCGTCATTACAGGCACACTTACAGCACAGAGGAACGTTGATGACAATCTAAGACCTGTTTTGCTACCGTTCCACTTGCAGTATCCTGGCCTTATTTTTCAGCAAGTAAATGCTAGACCACATACTATATGTAATGCTATGAACTGTCTTTCAGCTTGACAAACGCTACTTTGACCAGCCAGATCTCTCTCCAATTGAGCATGTCTGAAATATGATGGGGAACGACTGCAGCTACCAAGGAATGTTGATGATCTAGCCCGAAAATTGGATCAAATTTGGCAAGAAACACAACAGGAGACCATCAGGGAGCTTTCTCACTCTATGCCGTATTGTGTGACAGCTTGCATCCAGGCTACAGGTGGGTCAACACCTTATTGAGCTGATTACTTTGTAACAATATAACTCTGAAATAAATCAAATAATTATTTCTCAAATTTTAATAATTTTCTAATTTGTTCATAATTTTTCTATTCGTCAATTTTTGTTTCCATCGGTAAACTGCTTCTTGGAGTGTCGAGGTTTTTTTTTTTTTTTTTTTTTTTTTTATAGAGTGTATATCGGCAGTGTCTTTATGTCACTGCTGGCATTGGATTTTTACTATTTATTAGTACTGAATTACTAAGCAAATGTTATTGACATTTATATATTCTTTGGAAATAATTTTGAAGATTGAGTAAGAGATTCTAAATATCTAATCTGATCACGTACTCACTACCAGCTTTGCTTTTTTCGAATCGTGAGCTCTATCCCTGATGTCACTAAGGACCCGTCATGTATGTGGGATTATGCACACTAAATATGGAGAGATCCCAAGTCCTTCCGTTAGAGTGGTGTGAAGATTTGGAGAGGAAAGTACTAACTCAGATGTCATCCTCGTCACTAAACCAAGATTCAGAATTATGTGGGCTGTTACTTTTAACCTTATTTCATCTATAAGTATGTCAATAATAAATAATTAAATCAAATCAAGAAAACTTTTTTTTTTTGCTTTTTGTTGCAAACCGTGGCAATGAAATATAGTTCTAATTAAACTTGAATTCAAAAACACACAAATTTAAAATTCAGAAAAAGAATGGATAATGTCACTTACTAATTTCCTAATTTACCCTTTAATCAGGTTTTACGCATCAGGTAGAATAGTAATTCAATTTTAGTAATTTTTGTGCTTCGAATTTGTTATAGAACGCTCAATTAAGAACAGCTTTCTTCTTAATTCGGGTGACTTCATTTTAACAGTACTAATTTCAGAAAGAAAAAAAAATAAAAGAATTTGTATTGTATATGGCTAATCGGAAACGAGAAAAATATTTCGTAATCTTATTAAGTTTCAAAACTGGCTGGTCATTTTTTTTGTAAGAAAGTTGCATTAGCTCTCGCATTAAATTGATAATGTAACATTAAGGGCCAAGGGCCTTTAATTATTGCTTCTCACATTTTATAAGGTGATTAAAGAACCTTCTTCATCAAAACTTCAATGGTAATGAAAAACACTGTGGGAGGAATATTTTTGTGTAATCTGTATATTATATATTTAGACAGTTAGTACTTTTCTCTCGTATTTCAACTATCAATGATTTTTTTTTAGTTCTAATTTTTTGTACGACCATTAGTAATTGGCTAAGCAGCTTACGAGATAACATAATAATGAATGGGATATAAAACACAAGTTAAGTTAGGAAAATAGGTAACATTAACAACTGTGAACTGCTTACCAAAAAATTATTTCTTAAATGGCTGATTCTTATCTCATTATTTACAAGTACTTTATCTTTACAGGTCAAAACTTTACACTCAAAACTGTGTGCATCTTATTTCTAAAACTTTAACAAATGCACTATTTTAAGCAATTTTTATAAGAAAAAAACTTACATAAAGTATTATGTTTTTTTCTTTTTTTTAATTTTTTTTTTTAGTATTTTGTTTTGCTGAGTTAAAACTGGATCAAAATAAAAGTTTAATTCAATGCAGTTTTTAGAAGCCTAAATTACACATAATATGATATTAATGATTACTTTGCTATTTAATATTAAATTTTCGCTTATATTCTATATTCAAATTAATTCACTTTCTTAATATGTCAAATGTTTATTCTTAAAGTAATTGAATAAGAAACACGTTTTGATAAATAATCCAACGTAGAATTTACATAGAAATATTCAGTTCAAAATACAAACAAAAATTGGTAAAACTGAAAATTTATTTTTAGAAACTGTTTTTTCAATATAATGCGTAATACAGAAATTCGTATTCTACATTCACAGTTCTTTTTGGGAGCTTTAATATTATTTTAATACTTTTCAGAAATTTTATTTCATGGATACTTAAAATAAACTATTCTTTATAAAAAAATCGATCAAAGTTTTAAAAATATCACACAGAATTATGCTATATATATATATAAGACAAAATTTCTGGTGAGCCTGAAATATTTTAACTACAGTGACATTTCTTTAAAGTAAATAAAAGTTATGAAGAAACGGAAAAGTGATTTTACCTCATACTCGAGAAAGGCGGCTAGCCTCCAGAAGTTTTTGCAGACAGCCAATATGTTGAGATTCGTATTGATTTTTTTCTCAGATTTTGACTTCTTTTTGAAGAGAGCTAAATGATTTCATATAGAATTTCTTTAGATATTACTTTATAGATATGCTTCATTCCAATGAATTAATTCTTTATTGTTTACCACCACGATGCATCAAAAGTTTGCCATGCCTATATACAATTCATTTCTTAATTTCTTTTATGTGTGTTTTTTAGTTATTACAATTTTGACATTACAAAATATTAAAAAAGGCATTTATTAACATTTTTTGCTAAAATTTTATATATTAAAATGCTTCTTTGTATCAAAAGTATTACATTAGGCTTAATTATTCAAACATATAATTAAAATATTATTAAAAATCATGAATTTTATAACGATTATTTTTCTTTGTTAATTGTTTACATTTTTACTTAATAACTTAAAAGTAATATATTAAATAAACTGAACGTCATATAACTGAATAAAAATGCTTTTGCGTGCAAATGTATGGATGACCAAAAAGTTATTTTAGTATCGACTACAATGAAAAATATTTTTAACAGTACTGTATAAAATACTCCATGATATTAATTTTGAGTAAAAACATAAAATTAAGTTTAAAATGCCCTTAAAATTAATTTAAGAAGTAGAATCTTATCTTCTGTGAATAATGTTTTTTTTTTTTTTTTTTTAAAATATAAGGGGGGGGGGGGGGTATCATGTTAGAAAAAAAATACTAATCTAAATATAGGATTAAAAAAATCATTCAAAATACTTAGAAGCATGATCATATGAATTTAAATATCTTTTCATGAACAATTAAAATTCTCATTTTCACTAAACAGTGTCTTAATTCAATGACAAATAACTCTTCATGTATATTCCCAGACTTTAGGGTCTTAGAATTTAATATGGTTATTATTACACATTGCTAAACTCTCAATATGCATGTATAATATTTCTTACTCAATTGTACACATTCCTCATTTAAAGAAATATTAGTTTATTTCATTCTTCATATCAAAGAAAAATCAAAAAAAAAAATAAATATTTAAATAAATAAATAAAAAAAACCTTGAAAAAACTGTTTAATAGATTCATAGAGATTTCAAATTAAATTTATGCTTAAATAAAGAAACCAAATGTGAAATTGTTTAAAGAATTCAGGGTATTTATGTAAATTTAAGCCGAAATATGTATAAGATATAAAATGAAGAAGACAAAATATGTAGAGTAAATTTGGTCTCTTCTTGATCTTAGATAGATGTAATCTGATGAAAGAGTTTAATCAAAGTATTATATTTAAATACATTTGTATAATTCCTTCATATGATGTTTGAATAAGAACCTCGACCGTAATCATATAGATGAGCTCAGAATGTTGTATTTCCTCCCGACAATCCGAAGAAATATGACTTAGCTTTGCTAAAGAATAGCACTTGAAAATCTTGGCACTTGAATAATTCCCATTAATTCAACGCGCTTCTCGGCAAATTTATATTTGATTATTTTGCTGCATGCGGCCACTTAAACCTAATGGTCAGGGTAGTCAACTCGTGACCAGCATTGTTATTGTCGAGTCTTGGATTCAAGCCATATTGCCACAAAAAATCCTCCATGTAGTGGGACTGATACACGATTAATCAGAAAGAGATTCCACGTCTTCTCTTTGGCGTGGTGTGGAGGTTTCGAGACGGAGGTGCCAGCTCAGTTATTGTCCTCGTCCATTTAACATAGTACAGAAATATAATGATCGTCGCTCAAAGCCCTCGTGTTGCTTCTGAGTGTGATATGAACAAACAACTGCATTCGCATTTTGTTGCATATCATATAAATTCGTCATTTAGTCAATAAAGGTCATTGTAAGAGGTAGTGTTTGACTAGCGCATATAGTTAGCTATTATAACTAGACACTATTTTTATAACATTTGTGTCGGCCTATAAAAGCTATGTGTCCGAGAAAGAACATTAATCAGAAACATGGATATGTGCGTTGCTTTATTGAAACTGCTATAAAGAGGATATCTCTGAGGAAGATAAATATGAACTGCAAACGATAAAAATATTAGAAAATTAAGTTAATTTCATCTTAGTTCAGTTTTCGATAGTATTTTGCAACATGTGGAAACAGTAACACATAATTATTTTGTATATCAACTCTGTAAGCTGATACATAGGCAACAAAACAAAAATAAATGTTATGAGACTAATCACACACATGCGCAATCGAAAAAAATATATCAGCTTTATTCTTCTGAAACGTATAATGTTAGCCATAAAAAACTAGATTTTGTGGTTTTAAATTTTTCTTCTTTATAAGCATAGTATATCATATTTTGGTGAACAATCTTCCGAATCGTTCAAGAAAATTAAGATATGTTTCAGCACTTAGATTAAAAAATTGAATAATGATTAATTTTATTTCAGTAGATTATATAATATATAGTTTTGTATATTTTATGATGCATAGCATTAATACAACGATGAGTAAAAAAGATAGTGACTATTTGGAGCATACTGAATTCAAAATGTTTTCATATATTTACGTTCGACAAAATGTAGAAAGCAACCAAATTTTGAATGTAAACATATTTTAAAATTTTCAAAAATATGAGAAATGCAATTATGTATAAATTAAATATAGAAATATTTAATAATCAATTTCTATATAAATTAAATATAGAAATATTTAATAATAAATTTCTATATTAATTAAATATAGAAATATTTAGTAATCAATTTCTATATAAAATAAATATAGAAATATTTAATAATCAATTTCCATATAAATTAAATATAGAAATATTTAATATTCAATTTCTATATAAATTAACTATAGAAATATTAAATAATCAATTTCTTTATAAATTAAGTATAGAAATATTTAATAATCAATTTCTATATAAATTAAATATAGAAATTGCGATACTTCCTGTTTCAAATTCTATCACTGCTACTTAAGTACAAATTGTTTTAGTGTATAGAAGTATTTCGTAAATTCTAAATAACCTAAATATATAAACCTAAGAGCTATTCAAATAATAATTCTAAATTTAAACTACATTTAAAAATAAAACATTTACAATCTTCAAAAATTGATATAATCAAACTAAAATTTGAATGCGTTAAGCCTTCGTAAAAAAAATTATTTAATCGGAGATTTTAAAGAAATATTAGCAGCATAATAATATTCCAAAATAATTATAGTTTTCTATAATGATTTAAAAAGAACAATGAGAAAAATTTTCTTTCACTTAAACAATTTGATCTTTTGACACATTGTAACTTTTGTTAAATCAAGACAAAAACTGTACAAATTTAGATATGAAAGAGGTAATGATTACACATCTATCTAATCTCTTTAAGGGCCACCACCGATTAAGTGTTCCGGAACCTTTTTCTTCGTTATTATAATGTAAGAAACGGTGCAAAAGTTGAAGTCGTTATGCAAAGTTTTCGAATCTTATGCGGTATCTTCGAAAGTTAAGCTTTTGTCTAATCAACTTCGCCTGAAGCATTGTTAAGTCGTAAGTAATGATCAAAGTATGCTCTTAGAATAAAATTAAGAAACCAATACTTTCCAAAAAATGTGCAATTCAAATGCAAATCAGAAGTTTCTTAAAAACAACTGAATCTTATCATTTCCTTAAACTAGTGCTTTTTATTTTGTTAGCCAGAAGATATTTTAGTACGTGTTTTCTCATACAAATTTGTTAAGAAATTTATTTTTTGGCGATTGAAAAGATTTTACGCGAGCGTGATGTAATAATATAAATGATATAGGTAACTAAGCATTCTTTGTAGTTTATAGAATATTTTAGTATAAATATGCTTTATTTCAAATATTTCTTTAGGATTTGTTTCGAAAAATACTAAATGAGCAAAATTGCGCAGAAAAAACTGCCAAATTTTAAAGGATTCTGTTTTTCTCATATTATTTTTCCATATAAGTATGTAAGTGTAATTGTTTTCCATAAAGTATATTAATTAATAAACTTTTTTTATATTTCAAAGGAAATCTGAAATAAAAGAAAGGAACGGACATATTTTTATAAGACATATTAAACCAAGAAAGCATTATAAATTCCAAAAAAAGAAACTTTTGAAACTATAGTATACTGATGCTTTTTTCTACTATTATTTTCAAATAATGTTACATCTATATTTTCTCCACTAACGTATTATGTGTTCGAGTTAATGATCAATCATTTTCAACTCCTTTACATAGTCTTACAATTTTATTTTCTACTAATTTTATTATTATTATTTCTGTTTTCCGTATCCTTTTTATTTTCAAACCTTTTTTTCTACTGTTGCATCATATCTATTTTGACTCCAATAACATACTATGTGTTTGTGTTAATTTCCATTGATTTGTAAATTCTTCATGTGGTTCCATAATTTTTTGATAAAAACCTATACTCAATTTCATTACTTTTGCTTATAATGACTTTAAATGATTAAACACTTTAAAAAGATTGCATGTATTATTTTATTATACTAGGTCGTAGATAAAAAGAACCGTATTATAACATTTCGTTTCAGGAAATCTTCATCATTTTATATTAGTAGTTAAATACTATCATTATTTGAAAATTTTGAGAGATAATTATAGTGTTTATTTTCTCCAATTTTACATGTATAACTCATTGTTACACTTAGTTAAAGTAATATTGCCCTTTTAAGTTCAAATGAGATTTATTTAATGAATTCATGGGGTAGGAAATGGGGTCACTATCAATAAAAAAGTAACTTTTAGAAGAAGAGGAGGCAAAAAGCATGGAAACTAGCTGATTGTTTCAGATAAAGTAAAAAAAATCTAATTGGTGAGAAACTCCGTAAGACGTGACACATTTTAACACTTTATAAAATTATTTGACCAATATAATGTTATTTAAATTAGAATATCTCTTAAGAATTGTAAAAAAAAAATATTTTTTCTATTGAAAACAACTACGTTTAGCATCGACTGTAAATATATAAAATCGATACATTACTTTTTAGAAAAATGTTATTTTTTTAATCAGTGCCTTCTTTAATATTGATTCAGCCCAATTAATACGAACATTTCTGATCCTGGTTATATTATTACTACATTTTAATAATTAATTAAAGTCGTTTGGTTTCAATGAAAGTATACATGCTTTATATAGTGTTTCCAAAAACTAGTATGCTTTTGACATTTACGAAATTTTAGAGAAAAAATTCATTTGATTCTTTATGTTATTTATACGATTATTACTTTGAGTTTGATTACATAACGAAGAAAAGAGTAAAGAAATATTATACATCAATTCATTTGAGATATATGAAACTTAAAACATCATATCAAGAGTTTCATAGAAATATTTTGTTCTAAAATCAGAATATTTAAGCAAAAAGGCTTTATTTGCACCTATTAATATATAAATAAAACACATGAAATGATGTAAAGCTTTAAAAACTTTAATTGCTTAAATACTTCTTTTGTATATAAATTGACTTTTCAATTATAACAAGAAACTTATTTACATACTTTGTGAAAAGAAAGTTTAATTCAATATTTTATACGTTCAATGAGAAAAAAAAAACTTTAATTAAAATAAAATGATGTCTTATATGAATAACACTTCATAAAACGGATGAAATATTAGGAAAAAATATTAATCTCCCAACGTTTAATCATTTTTATCTATATAGAGTATATCAATATACTATAAAGTACATAAATTATTTACAAATAAGAGAAATAATTAGTGTTTATAATATATTAAGCCACGGAAATATCAACAAAACAGAAAAAAGTATATTAGTATAAAAATGATATGTTCGGTTTCGAATCAAACATGGAAATTTTGAAATACTGCTATTATGAATAAAAAATTAAACTTACTTCAGTTTTTTAATAATTTGATTATTTTGCAATAGTCTTCCTTATTTTTGAATAGTTTTATATACACAATTTCTAATATACATATAATCAAATACTTTGTACAATATTATCACGTAATTCTTCTTTAAAGATATAAAGAGTGTTTGATATTTAATTAAAAGCCTAAACAATGAATTTATTATTATTTTTAAAATTTTACTCTGGAAGAAATATTTATTTATTACTTGAAATATTTATTTATTACTTGAAATATTTATTTATTACTTGAAATATTTATTTATTACTTGAAATATTTATTTATTATTTGAAATATTTATTTATTAAATTGTTTGCTTCTTATTTAGTATGTAAATTAATAGTTATTTTATTTGAAAAACAATGATTTAATCACCTACCACTTATTAATTACTTTACCTGAATATTCCCAATACATAAAAAAATGTGAAAGTACCAGATTTAAAATCAATCACACGTATATATTTAATGAAAAAAAGAAGATGTTTTAATCACTACGGAAGTTAGTTGCATTGTCCTAGACAATTAGAAATATAAAAAAAAAAACTAATTAAATTATGAATAATGAGTGTTTTACTTAATTTTATTAGAAAAAGAACTCAAAATAATTGTTTCTCACTGATTAAGTTGGTGAAAAAATAGAAAAATTGATTCAAACACTAATAAATTTTAAATTACATTAAAATTTTATTTAAGTGTGAAGGATATAAAATAGAAACCAGCATGCATAAATTTATCTGAATTAAATGAATGTAGAATGATTGTGTTATAACTGTACTATTTCTTGGCACTGGATTTAATAATCGATATATTGAACAAACATTAATATGGACTTTTAGGAAGATATAAAAAAACTTACATTTTCAGTTGAAAGTAAATTGCAATGCATGGTATTTTACAGAATAGTATAAATATTTAAATACCTTTTTACAGACATTTATCCCTGTTAGCAGAATGCGTAAAAATTATATTGACATGGCTATCTATTTTTAATGCATTATTCATAAGTAATGCATATGTTTCCAAATACAGTTCTTTTAAATTATGTGTAACGGATCCGTTTTATTAACATTGCATATATGTGCCATTTATTCAAATATATCAAGCATCTGTATTTCTTATTGTCATTTTAAGTCATTGGAATAAATTCAAGTAAATCTTAGAATTATTATTTCAAACTACCTATATTATATCTAGGACACATTTTCACGTCACATTCACGTGTATATTACCTGTTATAATATTCGAATTGAATAAGTATAAAATTATTAATGAAACCAATGATTTTAACTCTTAACTATAACTAATTTTGCTTACAGTACATCAACATTAAATCATATCTATAAACCCCTATTTCTCATTTTTTTTACACATACTTGAAAATAAAAAAATAATTCTTTAATATATTTGTGTTGTCATATTCTTATATAAAATATGCTACAATTTCTAAAATTAAATTATGCAATTAAAATATAATTAATATTATTTTTATTAATTATTAAATATTATTTATAAATTAATATTATTAAATAACATTTTTCAATAAAACTAATTGTTGGAATTAATCGCAGTGAGAACCATAACACAGTTACGAAAAGCTGGTTTATTTACAGTATTTAAAAGGACATATATAAAAGAGAGCACGGCAGCGTAAGCTTCACGCTTGGAGATTCAGTGGCATCAGTAGTAGGAGTGGTAGTGACGTTTTAGCTCTTAAAAAAGAACTTTGCCATCATTTGCGCGCATGCGCTGCCAGAGCTTACATGACGCAGCTCAATCTATTTTATGTTGAAGGGAAAGCAAATATACATTGATATCCAACAATTCCCCCTTTCAAGGCTTATTTCAAATACAAAAACAACTATGCAATTTTCGAATGAATATTACAATGCCTTGGAAAAATAATACAAGCGATTATAAATACTTAGAAATCTGATATTAATTACAGATACATGTTAATCTTATTTAATTTGCTTATTACAATTTAAATATTTTACTAACATATTAGCAGGCAGTTCATCAGATTGTAACTATTTTAAACCGATCAGATTATTTACATACACTTCTCGCACAAAATAATAATAATGTCAATATGTTTTGAGCACGAATGAGAAGCAGAGTTTTTAACAAATTTTAGAGGTGATTGATTGTCAGACAACATCATAGTTTTCAATGTATTAGTCTCTTGTTGTGAAAGTTCATTGAGAAATCTTTGTAGGTAAAGAGTCTCTTTTGTAGCTTCGAGAGATCCACATATTCTGTCTCTGTGGTAGATAACGCGAATTATCTTCCACAGAATGTGGTAGATAATAGGTACGTTGTTTTCTTGATTTCCAAGAAATATTTCCTTCAGCATACTTGAAGACATATCCTGTACAAGATTTTCTGTCATTGGTATCTGAAGCCCAGTCAGAATCGACATATCCTATTAATGCTTTTGCAGATTGCTTGTAAATTAATCCTTGATTTTTAGTTCATTTCAAGTATCTCGGGATTACTTTTGCTGCTATCTAATGTATTTTCCCTGGATTGTTGTTAAACTGACTTAGAAAGTTGTCACCCTAAGTAATGTCTTGTATAGTGGCGACAGACAAATGAATTAGAGATCCAATTAAAGATCGGAATGGTAAGTCTTACATTTCTGATTTTTCTTCCTCATTCTGTGGAGACATCACTTTGGTTAAATTAATGCTTGTATGAGTGACAGTTGCAACAGTTTTTGCATCTTCTACTTGTGCAAGATATAATCAATATACTTTGATTGTGATATTGTTGAACTGTTTTTATCTTGTTTGAATTCAATTCCTAAGCAATATTGCTGTAGTCTTAGGTATTTCATATTGATAGCTTATCTTACCTCACCACGAATATTTTCATAAACGTTTTTGCTGCTTGTAAATGTAATTAAATCATCAACATATACAATGATGATTGCTTCAGCAGAAGATGATTTCTTGTGATAAACACTTTTGTCAGCATTTAACAATTGAAATCCAAGAGAGCCTTGTATCCAGTTTGTTATACCACTGTCTCCTTCATTGTTTCAGACCATATAGAGAACGGTTTATTAAAAACACTTGATTTTTATTAAAAGAAACATGAATGTGTTCTGGTAGCTTCATTAATATTTCTTCATTCAGATATCCATTTACGTATGTCATCACAAAGTCTAACTGATATCCAGTAAGGTTGTTTTCAACTCTGCAAGTAATAACAATTTGAATTGAACTTAATCTTGCAACTGGAAAAAAATTCTTGTTAAAACCTATTCCAGATTTTTGAGAACAACCTTTTGCAACAATTCTTATTTTTCATTTTGCAACAGTTTCCTCTTCTTTGAACTTTGTTTTTGGAACCCATTTTGATCCTATAACATTTTTTGTGTTAGGATCTTAGAACTAATGTCCATATATTTTATTTTATTAATGAATCATATTCACTGAAATACTACTCTTTTGCATATCCTAGACATTTTCATATGATTTTGCCGTTGGTTAGATCATTCCTTTCTGGTGTTATAATTTTAATGACCAGCATTGTATAAATTTTATTTTTTATTTTATTTTTTTTTATTGTAAGTTTTAAAAGAACTTAAAAAAATTAATGCAAATAAAAATTTGTAAAATTAATAATTGGTAATTAGGTTTGCATTATATAGTTTGCCATTACTCGCTAGGAATGATTATAATGATGCGGTATGTGTATAAAAATAATAAAAAAAACTCATTTTTCAAGATTACTTGCAACAATTGTGTTACTTTAAAATATTTGGTTATTCATGTTTCTTTAAAGTGAATGCCAATGAGTTAGAAGGAAATTCATATGGTATATTTCAAATAAATTGAAGAGGATAATATAGGAATATGGAGAGGATGAGTCAGCATTTATTTATTAAGGCTAAGAATTTTCATGATTTAAGTAATGCTATTACGAGTTTATATGGTGAATATGTTATTTATGAAAATTGTGTTGTTTTAGTGCTGTAACTAAAGAAATTGACGAATAAAAATTACTGATGAATTCTGTAATTGGATTATGAATACTATAAATATTGAATCTGACGCGTAGAATCAGGATTTAAAGGGAGCTTTTTACCTGAAATTAAAATACATGTGATTATACTCAAAATTAAGATTATAAGAAAAATCATAATAATATGCAAAATAAATTATGCAATAATTAAATTCATGAAATAAAAATTATTAAATCTATATTATTAAACGAGTCTGTGAATGAGTGTGTGAATGATAAAAAAGAAGAAGCATGCTATTTGGTACAAAGAATCTACGGGTACTGACATTGTGCTCCTTTGAACCATTTTTACGAAATCCACTTGGAATATTTTTAAAATTTAGAGTTAAAGACTTCTGTTGTAGATTTTGACTTCGCCCCGCTAGATTATTGCACACGTTACATTCCGCTACGTCATGGTCTTCGTGTTTCTGATTATTTATCTCAGCATGCATTTATTCTTTTTTTTTACTATTTGTAGCAGGAAATAGTTATTTAGAGTATGTTATTTTGTTATTTTTATATATTTGCTCATTATTCCTCGTATAATAACGACTAATTATATTAATAATTTAATAATAATATCTGACAAACAAATAAAGAACCTACTATTAAAAATATTTTTCAACAAAACACTTTTTTTACTACAGCATCTGTGATTTCTTTAATATTTCCATTCAAAATATCTTCTTTACTTGTACTTCAGTGCCAAAATCAAGCACCTTCGAAAGGTAAATTCTTTTGCAATATCGATTATATTTTCTATTATTTTCTATCATTTCACTATAAGACATGGCAGTAAGGTGGTCCAGACCTAGGCACTGTACCACTGGGCTCAAATTACTATTTTAAATTTCTCAAGCTTTTTTTAATTTTTTCAGCTAATTTTGATTAAATTAAATAATTCTTTTTCAATGTCTTTTAATAAAATTGGTTACTAACATTATTATTTTTATTTCTTAATCGCTATCTTTCCTGTTCTTAAATTTTTTTTTTAATAAAATAATGTTGGAAAGATATTTTTGCATGCATTTCAGGCTAGCTCTTAAACGAAACATTATAAGATTGCGATTTTTTCCCCATTTTAGAAATCTTGACTTCAAACATTTTGGTTGTGCAAATTAATTAGCTAATATTTTGCGAGTTCTTAAAATATGTTTAAAAACATTTCCTCCAGAAATCTTTAGATGCAAATGAAACGGTATTGCTACGGTATACGGAATAAACATAAGTTTTTCTTTAAAAAATGAACAGGAGAAATATTAATTTGGGAAATTTTACTTGTACGGATTTTCTTCTGCATAATTAGAGAATGATTTTTATTCCTCCTTTCTTCACTTTTACTTAGGATTTCCACTCTTCTAAACATATGTTTGGGGAGTCTATCGCGGCACTGTCTACGTATTTTTTCAATATTTATTATTCTACATTATTCTTTTAATCATCCTACAGTTCCATTGATTTTTTTCATCTATTGAGGAAAAAAATCAATGGAAATGTAGAATGTTCTTTACAACACATTCTCGAACAAATGTTCTTTTTTATTATTATAGTTATGATAAAACTCTGCAAATTCTGGAATAAGTAATTCATGAAATTGTTTCTAAGTGAACATTTTTATAGAAATAGAGAAAGAAAAGTGTAAATATGTTAAAAGGAACGAAAGATCTTCATCTCGCTAAAACTGAAGCTAAATAATAATTATTACATGCTTCCTTTTATTCTACTTAGGGAATAACTCTCATGTCAAAGGAGAAGGATAGTTTCATTTAGTCTTATAATTATATGGATAGATATACTCCTATATGGATAGATATACACATTTGGTATAATATTATATAAAAATTTTTTGTTTTCAATACCTGAAATTCCTATATGATGTATATTTCAATACCTATAATTTTTGTACAATACTCCTTTTAATTGGACAACTTGCAAAAGTTCTAATGCATATTTTATTTTTGTGAGAATTGAGAATGTTTTAAAATGCATGACATATTAAGTAAATTCTAAAATTATGGTAGTTATTTTCTAAAGTTTGATATATAGCATTTCAGAAGTCTAAGAGAGTAGAATTTATATGATTGACATGTTGAATTGTAATCATATATGAATAAAAATATTATTTTTAATACTTCTTTAATTAAGACGAGTTCACGGTCCTGATTCCATGGCTTCCTCGGCCCTTTTGTCCTCAAATAAATTTAGATTAGATTTAAGAAAATAGTTTTCAACTTAACTGAACATGTTTTAAAACTACTAAATAAGTGTGAAGCACAACAAACAAAGAAAAATTTCAACTAATTTTATATATTCCGATGAAAATAATGTACAACCTTTTTCGATATCATAAATCTTTCTCTGAATCATAAATCTTAAGAGAAAAATATATTAAACTATTTATTAATTTTTGAACATGTTTGTCTCTGTAGGAAAAAAACTTATATTTTAAATTGAAAAAGTTGTAAGGAATATTTATGAAATACGTGTTTTAAAAATATGAAAAAGTAGTTCTACAATTAAAATTTTTTGGATTATAAAAAGTCCCTTTACTGTTATAGTTTTTTCTCCATTTTCTTTTTACTAAGAATATATCAGCCTTAATTTTTTTTATTCTGGTCCTTTGATTTGTTTGGTTCATGCGTTAAGTCTTTTTTAAATAAATTGTGTGATATTTTTAAAAGCAGTTCTGGTTAATGATAAAATGTTACTGATTACAATGAAAAAGCTTTGTATACACTATTTTGCATAATATGCGCATCTTCTACTTTTCTTTTCATGGATAGGCCATTTAGAAAGTTTGATACCATCATTTTATTCAATATTATTGTTACCTACCGAAAACTCTGTATTTTTATAATGAATATTTTCTATCAAAGATGTTATTAAACTCCTTTTAAATTATTTCAAACTGAAATGGTACAAAGTTCGGCATGATTTAAATATCAAAACTTATTCAAAGCTAAAGAATAACTTTTTTGTCCGTTTCCTAGTTCGTCTAGTGAATGTGTAGGTGAATGCCATGTGGTCTCCTAAGTCAATATATCCTATGTTCTTGTTATAATCTCCAATTATTTTTTGCTTTGTAGTTGTTAATTTTTCTTGATATCACTCATCAATTTTATAATCTAATTTGTTTTTCTTTTATCTCTTTTGTTATCGAAAAGTATATTTATTTAGGGACGGTACATATTTGGCAACATATACACTTGCATTTTATATTTCCCGTACAAGGCTGTCATTCCACTGCAGAATGTTATTGCAAGATAGCCTCGATTCTTTCGGAAGGAGTCAAATCCTTCAATCTTTTATCTTTTTATAAATTCAGAAAAAGTTATGGAGTGAAACCTAACCTATCTTTAAAATTTTATGATTTTTTTTTATGAGCTCTGTCATTGTATTGAAGCGATTCTCAATCCTATGGTCAACTTTTCCGTTGCATTGCAATTTAGGATACCTTTCAAAGACTGAAAAAATGCATCACCATAAGATTCGAGCTCATTACGAGCAAATGTCGTATTATTGGATTGAAAGAGGAAGTTTGGGCAAATTGGCGAATCGCTCGTCATATGGGTCGAAGCGAGGCGGCGATTAGAAGATGCTAGCAAGAATGGGTGGACAATGGCAGATTTCAGAGTAATTATGGTAGCGGTCGACCTATGGCCAAGGCAGATCGGGAGGACAGAGTAATTATCAGATCAGTTGTCACAGCACCTGATGCATCGTTATCGACCATCACACGTGTGACCCGTACACAAGTGTCCACCATGACCATTCACAGAAGTCTGATAGAGCGAAATCTATCGACCGACTGACCGCTACGTCACCTGCCCCTCATACCTGCACAGTTTTGAGCCAGACTATAGTCGTGTTTGGCTCTATGATGTTGGAATGATGCTGACTGGGGACGAATAGGGTTTTAGCGACAAATCCCGCTTCCAACTGTGTCCTGACGATCTATAAAACGTGTCTGGAGACGCCCAGGGCATTTTGTTGATCCTGTTTCTACAACTGCACTCCACACAGGCCCTTGATCAGGTGTTATGCTCGGGGTGCCATTTCACTCGACAGCCGGACTGCTTTGGTCATCATTAGAGGCACACTTATAGCACAGCGGTATGCCGACCGCTCTGAGCTCCGACCGCTAATATTCTGAGACCTGTTTTTCTACCGTTCCTTTTGCAGTACCCTGGCCTTATTTTTCAGCAACATAATGCCAGACCACTTACGGCACGTGTTACTATGAACTGTCTTACAGCTTGTAAAACACTTCCTTGCCCGGACAGATCTCTCTCCCAACGAGCATGTCTGTGATATAATGGGAATGCGACTGCACCTACCAGGGAATGTTGATGACCTAGCCCGACAACTGAAGCAAATTTGGCAAGAAATACCGCAGGAGACCATCAGTCAGAGAGCTTTACCACTTTATGCCCCACCATATGACAGCTTAAATCTAGATTAGAAAAGTCCAACACCTTATTGAGCTCGTTACTTTGTAAATATGCATCTCTGAAATAAATCATTCAATTTTTTGAAATTTTAATCACCTTCTATTCTGTTCTTAATTTTCCTATCCACTAATATTTGCCTCCATCGGACAATTCCTTCTTGGTGCGTCGGTGTTTTAGAGGGTATATTGGTTTCATCACCAAAACTGATAAATTTTCATCTCTGAACAGCATTAGTAAAAAATAATAATTTGTAATTGTTGGAATCAAACTTTAACCCGATTGTTCCTAAATTGGCAATACATGTATCGCTCTGATTTTTTCACCTCTTTCTATGGAAATATACTTTCTGTTTTTTCATCAAAGTTCGCTGATAAATCTAAACTAACTTTATTATTATCTTCCTAATATACTATTTTCTAAATATTCGTCAAACTCTGAATCACTGTTATCAAACGTCTCATCATCTAAATTTCTTATTAAATTCTTAGTCTCTACTTAATAATTAAAGCAAACGATGGAGTATCAAGAAATGTATAATAGTAAATATTTCAGATATTAAAATTGTAGGAACGATAAATTTTTAAATTGAATATATTTAAGCTAAATGTAATTAAAACTGATGAAAATTTTTAAGAAATTGTAAAGGGAACTGGTATGCCAAAAGTGAGCCAACTAAAACAATAACCCCTTGGGTGGCTAAAAATCAGTCTATTATCAAAAGTCGCCAGTAAAGTATAAGTGGAGATAGAGAATAAAATTTTCTAAAGAAGTATTTCTAATCAAAATCGGAACTGGTTTGTCCTCAACGTCGCCACTGATAAGGAATATGCACACAAGCTGACAAGGTTGGTTAAAAAGGTGTCCTACTCAAATACAAACAATGGTAGCCCAATCATTAAAAAAAAATTAACGTAAATATTCTCCTGGAAAAAAAGGGGGATGATCTATCTCTGAATAATTTGATACAGTAATTGTACCGCAACTGAAGTAAAGCAGAAAAATGTTTGTTAAAGAATATATTCTACCGAGTTGTAAAGACCAAAAAACTTTTCAGAAAAAACATAAATGCCGATATTTTTCTGTATAGTGTGGCATGTATGTTCTTAGTTTTGATATTCCTTTTTCTGGTGTTCTGTGTATCAAACATTCTTAAAATATATGTATGTGTACAGATTCAGCAAAGCGCATTTTTTGAATTCAAAAACAAGAAATTGTTTCTATTATCTTAATAGCATATTAAATAAATATACACTCTTACAGTTAATTGGGTGAAAAAGATTTATTAGAAAACGTGGAATATGATTAAATGAAAAAAAGGAAAAAGGAAATTTAATAAATTTTAAAGTTAAATATAAAACTGCAACTTTATTTCGGCAGTTTCTTTGAACACAAATGTGTATTTTTATTTGAAGAATATCATAACTGCTATACATAAATAAATCTTTTTTGTTCTATTTTGAAGATCCTAAATTTATTTTTAACCTTTACAGGATCCTGATCATGTATACGTGATCGCTCTAATCTCCAATCACAACCAACGGTAACTTATATAACGGTAACTTATATATATTATTTGCAACCGGGTCCATGATCACACTGGTGTGATTTCAAATTGGAAAGTTTTATTTGAATTTTTAACAGTGTTTAGATGCAGGTTGAAGTTCGTTATATTTTCAAATATCGTTTCACAGAGTGTTGACCTTCAATTCCCTCTTTTGTTTCAGTTTTTGTTTTGTTTTTGTTTTTTACTGTTGGATCAGGAGAATTTTAAAATTTATACAACTGCATTTGTTCGCTTCTTTTGTTTGGATTGCACATTTAAAATTCTGTGATTTACAGCGCCCTGAGCTTTTCTTGATATTTTGATGGAGTAGGGGGACATGTGATGAAATGTTTATTGGGGTGGGGTTAGGATTCAGAGTAGACTTATTGTTCGCAAGATGATATTTTGTATGTTTTTGGATCAGTATTATTTTTGCTATCATGACAAAAAGATTGAAATATCATAGTTGGAAAGTCAAGGAGTTAATGTGTTGTGTGCAAAAAAAGATTAACTGAAAGAAAGAAAACGCAAAATGACATATTATAAATGCAAAATTGCAATGTACGGCTTTGTCCTAATGTAGAACAGTGTTTCAAAGTATATTATAAGCTTTAAAAAGTTTTAAGTATTATTTAGTAATTTTTTTCTGTTATTTTATGTTTTTTTATTCAATTCTCTCATATTTCACCTATATATTAAATACTTATGAATAAAAAAAATGTGTCATTTATATTGTTATTTTCGTAGCTATATAACTTTTTTTAAATCAAAATGAATATATTGCCTTAAAGATTCGCAATTATTTTCTTAAATATCACAAAATTATACTACCTTATATTTAGACATTATCATTAATTATAATCTGTAATTTTCCACGTATTCAATTGCAGGAATAGTTTTATATGGATTTTTATGCGAATTTAGGCCTAACAAGAAAAATCTCCCGTTTCCGAGCGGGCCTACACTTTCAGAGCGCGCAGGCCTGGGAAAGTGGTTCTTTCTCCTTTCGTCGGTTTAGAACGGGTTAATGCTCTTGTAGATAAATAAAAATATACATTACACTGATGTTTTAATTCAATGTAGCATGTCTGATAATCAATGCCTCATTTCTTCAGGTTCATGAAACGTTGAATTTATCGCAAAACACAAATAAAAAAAAAAAAAAAAAACTAATTTATACAAAATTTTAATTTGCTTGAGTGCTTTATTATCTAAGAACAAATGTCTTAGTTAAAAAAAATTATAAAAAGTAGAAAAATTTAATTTACGTTTATAAAAATATGGCCTAAATGATACACACAGCATAAAGACTGTTATAAAATTTGAAGTTTGATGTTTTTAAATCATAAATATAAACTCGCAATCACTTACTGAATTATCTTAAAGATGTCTCTTAAATATACATGAAATAAAAATTATAATTTAAAGTAATATGAAGTCTCACCAAACATAAAAAGCACGTGAAATATAAGACAATAAAATTATTAAAAACTAATTCATAGCAAAATGTACATGAATAAGAATTAAACGCCCTCCCACATTCTTGTAAAAATAAGATTAAAACAGAACTTTTTCTTCAGGCAATTGTTATATAATAAATCATATTTTATATGACTAAACACTTCTTAAATATTTTATAAGTGTCATAAGTTAGTCGGTGCCAAAAAAATAAGAAAAATAATATTTTAAGTACTAAATATCAGAAATAATTTAATTTTTTTCATATTTCTTATGAATAACCTATAAAACATTTTTTGTAGTAAATGCTAACTTTATTAGTTTTATTCCTTTCGCATATTATTTTTTTCAAAGAAATGAATAGTTTTTCGATGTTAATTTTTGTTTTCCTATCTTTGAAACAGTTTATGAGGCAGACGTCTGAAATTTTTTAGTGTTTCGTTCTTATACTCCATTTTATAAACGAAGTATTTATAGCAATTTAAAAGGTAAAAGGTGATTTTAAAAAATAGAATTTATTTGAATAGATAGTGTTTTAAATTATAAGATATAAATTTTAAAGTATAAATTTGATTAAAATAGTGCATATCGTATAGTTCTAAACTTAATAAGAACTAAACTTAAGTCAAAATAACTTATCAAAATAGAAGTATTAAAAAAAAGGAAAGGACTCTCAAAAATAAAGCTTGGTGAATACACATTGCGAGTAATGTTTTAAGAATGTTAAAATTTCCTTACTTGCTTCATCAATCTAATGTATTCGAGAAACTGTTCATGGTTATTTGTTTGTGTGATATGTGCCATCAAATTTCACTGTGTACAAAGTATATGTACAGGCTGGTTTCATAAACGACCGAGAGTCCAGATCTATGGCTATTAAACTGCAACCGAGAGTCCAGATCTATTGTGCATTTTGAGCCACAGTATGAATATAAATTGAATGGTATTATAAATTCCAATATCGATATGAATTCCTGGGGTCAATACCATATAGGTCGAAGCGATACGGTAATTAGAAGATGCTGGCAAGAATGGGTGGACAATGGCAGATTATAGCGTCATGGTTGTAGCGATTGACCTAGGACCACAGCTGATCGGGAGGACAGAATGATTGTCAGATCTGCTGTCACAGCGCCTGATTCATCGTTATCAACCTTCAGATATGTGACCTGTACACAAGCGTCCACTATGATCATTCACAGAAAGCTGATAGAGAAAAATCTACACTCGTAGCGACATGCTACGCCAACTGCCACACACGCCTGCACGCTGTCAATCCAGATTACAGTGGTACTTGAATCCATCAGATTGGAATGATGTTGATTGGAGACGTATAGTGATTAGCGACGAATACCTCTACCAACTGTCCTGACAATCATCGAAGACGTGTCTGGAGACCCCCAGGTTAGCGTTCCGATACTGTTTTCACTATTATGCTCCACACAGTCCTCACCCAGGAATTATTGTCTGCGATGCCATTTTCCGTGATAGGTTGACCCTTTTGGTCGTCATTTGAGGCACACTTACAATATAGTGGTATATTGACGACTTTCTGAGACCTTTTTTGCTATCGTTCTTTGTGCATTACCCTTGCCTTATTTTTCAGCAAGATAATGCCAGACCACATACAGCACGTCTTGCCAAGAACTCTCTTCAAACTTGTAAAACACATCCTTGGCAAGAAACATCTCTCTCCAATCAAGCATGTTTTGGATATGATGGGAATGCGACTGTTTCTACCAGGGAATATTGATGACCTCGCTCGACAATTAGAGCAAATTCGGTAAGAAATACCGCAAGAAATCATCAGGGAGTTTATCACTCTATGCAAAGATGTGTGGCAGCTTACATCCAGACCAGAGGTAGGTCTGGATGTAAGCTGCCACACATCGGTGGTAGGTTACTATGTAATTCTGAAATAAATTATTTAATTTTTCTAAGATTTTAATGATTTTTTTTCATATGCATTATTTTCCTATTCGCCAACTTTTGTCCTCAACGGACAATTTATTCTTGGTGAGTCATTTTTTTGTTATATCGTGTGCTGTCAATGTTTTTAGAATTAAAAAGTAGAAATGCTAATTCATTGAACATAATTTGTTATTCAAACACTCCATAAGCCTTTAGTCAGGTACAAAGAAAAATAAAATATTTATGCTTGTTATGATGAAAAATATCTTTATCAAACATAAATTTTAAAATTGTTCATAAAATGGTCAGCTTAACAAAAATGGTGACTGTTAAGCAGAATTCCCTACAATTATTTTTTTTCCAAGAAATACATCAAAATTTCATCATTGGTATTAATGCCTCCTTAGTTACTATATATATATATATATATATATATATATATATATATATATATGTGTGTGTGTGTATTATGTTTCTTATTAAACTATTTGTGTGATTAATACATTTGTTTGTATCTCTTGCTTATGTATAAAACACTATCAATTTATTTATTTTTAATTAAAAATTTAAGTTTTAACCAAAGGTTAATTGTCCTAGTCTACCGAGAACTTAATAGACGAAAATTGCATCATTGTGTCAATTTTCTTTCCTTTTGTTATTTTCTTTGTAGATTCGTGAGTCTGCTAAAGAAATATTTGAAAATGAAAACAAAAAAAACACATATTCCTTAATATCCTCTCAGTGTTATATAGATAGTAACCTTTAACTCTCAGTAAAATAGGTTTCTCTTCGCATGTCGAATATAAATTGTACAGTGAGTGCATGCTTATAATGTTGTATTGGTGTTCGAAAGACAAAATGTGGATGTTAGAGTAGGAGCCGAAGTGGACTATGCATGTTGTTATTTTAAACAATTAAGATAGTATTTACAAAAGAGGCTGTGAATAAATATAACAAAATTTCTTCTCAAATTATATGATTTTTATTGTTTTCTAACGAAGAGACCTTTGAGGAAGAAATAGGCGATTCAAAAAAACTTTCAGAGACCGTCACTCCGAGTCAGAGAAGTGGAGTGCAGTTGCATTTCTCCTCTGGTTTCATAACAAAATGGCTTCATAAGATAATGCATGTGACTAAACTAAATTTATAATGGAAAGTGATTGACTGATTCTTTATTTACGTCACAATTAAAAGAAACATGAGGGACATTGGCAAAGAAAACCGCTTAATTTTAAAAATGAGTCAAATGACCAGGATGATACCTTAAGTGCCGAGGATGGTTCCCTCTCCAAACTTCCACGCTGCACCTCCGAGAGGTCGTAGGACATAGACCCGTTTTAAAGTGCATCAGTCGAGGTAAACGGTGGTTCTTTAGTGGTATCAGGGTTTGTAACTCCGACTCGACAAAAGCGACGTTTGCCGAGTTTCCGCGACTATGAACACTAAAATACCGCGATAATCGAATTTCAGGTGAATCACTACTATGTTATTATTTTATTCCCTTATTTTTCAAACTTCCTTATTTAAATCTCATGTGTTATTCTAGCACTTAGCTCAATATATGTATTTGTTTATTAGAATAATTCAATTTTATAATGTAGTATATAAATTGTTTTTACTATCCTTTGTGCGAAAATTGTGTATCGGGGTACAAAACATGCAAGAAGGAATATATTCACATCATAAGTAAATCAACATTTATTATTAATATATGAAGGTCCCTTCGTTTCTTTTGCCTTATCATCTTTATTGTGTAATAGATATGTTGAAGAAAGTAGTTTGAGAAAGAGTAAGGTGTTTTTTTTCTTTTTCGCAACTATTTTTAAGCACGTTAAACATAAAAAGTTTTGAACATAAAGATTTCGCATCTCCAATTCACTACTCTTTTGAAATAGTTAAATTTTCACAAAAGATTTTTCAATCTAGTATTATTTGATTTACTAATATTACTGTAATTCTTTTAAATTAGTCTATTTATTTCTTAAGGTAACAGTACATCGTCGAAGAAAGCTTTTTGAATTAAAGTAAATTTTGCTTACAATTGCATATTTTTTGACTTTATAAGGCAATAAAAGGAGAAAAACTCCAGAGAAAAGGTTGTTTAGTGTATACTTTTACTATCAAAAGGGCATTTTATACAAATACAAGCAAAAATTAAGACTAACCGCAAAACAGAGTAACTCAATAAATAAATAAACTGACATTTTGTAAATTGAGTTAGCAAATTTTGACTTTATCTAGAGATTAAACTATTATTTTGATAATCTAGTCTATAAGCGGGAAGATATGATAGTTTTAGTTCTGAACACTGAATTTTTTTTTACAGAAAATTTCATTTTGTAATGATTGTTAAAAAATTGTTTCAGTCATAGTAATTTTCCATTTATTGAGATATAAAAAAGCATCTACAGGGTATTTAATCACACAAGAATAGCCAGTTCTATATAAAGGTTTTTGAAAAATTTGTAAATAAAAGTTTATTCTCATTGATGCGTAACAGTTTGAGATATTGTGTTTTTGAGTGTTGGATATATATATATATATATATATATATATATATATATATATATATATAAAATGACAAAAAATTGTGTTTTGAAGTTATAGTGTCACTTTAAAGCATGCATATCCTGTAGAATTAAGTTTTTAATCCCTAAATCACTTTTGAAAAAACTATATAAACAAAACACACAAAGGAACATCTATAAAATTATCGCCTTTTGTGAGGATTAAATATGTATTATTCAATAAAATTAATGCTATCTAATTTATGTTCATAATAACATCAAGAAGAAACTACATTACTTTGATAATCTGATAGTATTATTCTTTTTCCAGTAGTACATAGGTAAACAGATAAATAAGGCGATGCTATGGCACATAAAATATTTCACCCTATTCGTAGTTTTCAGTAATTTTCTATAACATTCGAACAAGGAAAAAGCATTAATATAGTAGAAACTTTTGGTATTCATATTTTTGTTTTCATAATTCCTTCGATTCTGATTTTCTTTCTGTGCTATGTAAACCATATAAATGCCTGAAGAATAATTTTAAGACATGCTTTACTTTTTATTACTTCATTTTAAGTACATTAGAAAATTCCATCGCTTATGTTTGAATAATAAGTTTTCCCTTTTCAGTATGAGATTCATATATAGATTTCACTGAGTAAAAATTCTATTTTATATGTATGGTTTATCTTTTTTCAAGTGCCTAGTTCAAAAAGCAGAATTCATGTTGTGTGATAAATATGTTGTATTTTATAAAAATGCCTTGCAAATGGAAAACAGATTATAAACAATTAACATTATGGTAAACAACATGAGAAAAAAAGAATTTCCATATGCATGCTTAATATTAACTGTTATTGCTAGAATAAGGGAATAATTAATTAAAACTGTACTAATACGGGATTTTAGGGTGCTTATAATACTCATTATTTCTTATAAAAACATATGTATTGAAATAATAAATTTTGTTTTTAATGTACATACATGTACAACTATATATATATATATATATATATATATATAAAGAGAGATAAGAAGTAAATAATCATTCCGATACTACATTTTAATAAATTGAATTATTTGTTTTAATCATAATTCTGTTTAATATTCGGAACATCCATTCTTTCCACGCATGAATATTTAAAAATCAACTTAAGAAAAATACAGATTTATGAAAGGTTATGGTGGTATTTGATCCCAGGCGTAAATAAATAAATAAATAAAAAAGCAGGTGCCTTACCCACCTTAATGAGTATAGCATATAATGATGAAACTGAAAAGTATACCAAAAGGAAGTTGTATTGTGCACAATTTTTATTTCAAAGGCTTCAATTTCAGGATTGCTGGAATAAATAAAAATGTTTTGAAAAAAAAGAAGATTACTGTTTTCTGTTTTCAAGATACTGTTGTAAAAATTAAGGCGTTTTATTACCAAATTTCTTGAAATTTGGAACGTTTCTCTTGCTCTTTTGATATCAGTATTAAATGATTAAATCAAAATGGATTCTAAAACAAAGAACTATCAAATTTTTGAAAATTCCTATCACCAAAACAACTACATTCTGGTGATAAGAAGAATTCAGGAATGAGAAACACAATTTTCAAAAAAACTAAGCGAATGTATTCAGAAGCAACGAAAGTTCGTAACTATGCATCAGAATTGAGCGATATGAATACAAAATGTGCCTCATCAGTCACTTTAATCCTAAGGGTTTGGAAATTTTAAAACACATCTAAAAAAAAATAGCTTCATGGATCACACAGTCAGTACCCATAGAGGTCTATTATACGAAATCTTGTGCCTCAGTACCTCTGTATTTTTGTATTTGCTTAAAAATAATGATCATCACTAAATCGAATATTATATCATAAATCGTATTTCTAGCCGTCTAAAATTTGAAGTGGATCCAACAATAGAATAAGCTTTGAATTTAAGCACTGAGTCCTCAACTAAGAGATCAAAATCAAAATCTAGAAATTTGTTGAAAATTTTTATTCAATAATTCCTCCCTCAATTTCATTTTTTTAGCCCTCCGAATCATACATAGAAAAGAATTTCCTTTAAGCTTCCTTTGAAAGAGAAATTTTAGAAGCAACTTTACTTCTTATTTAGTTAAATTTATTTTATTGATATTCGATATTCCTAAGAAAATAAAAAGACTTCTTAAAATTAATGATGATATTCTAATGATGTGATCCACTGATAGTATGGAATTTTTAAAATTTCGTATTATATTCGATATTCGTATTTAAATATGCATTCATCCTTTTTCGATATAGAGTGTGACTACTTCAAATCTGTAACAGTAACAAGAAGAATGTATAATTTACAGATCAGGTGTCATTCTTCAATCTAATATGATTATTGAATGAACAAGATAAAAGCAAAGTACAATATTGTAAAGCTTCATTTCTTATTACTTACCTCGTTTGCAAAGAATATACTTGAATTTTATAATATGGACTTTTCCTATAATCCCATTTTACCTAAATTATTTTTTGTATGCGTCGAGGAAAAATACAAATACTAACTTTTGATTTGCAAAAATGAATTATATTTTAGTTAGAAGTGATGTTTATAATTTATTTTAAGCATTCATTCTTAGTTTTGATCCACAATAATTGATTAACAAAAAAATTATCTCTTCAGAAAATAAGCAAATACTTAGACAAAATTAGAATAATTTAAAATTATCATTAACAAGTATTTTACAATATCAGCAAAGAATCTGAATAACTTCTAGTGGCCCTGGTAGCCTAGAGGTTATGGTCGACGATTCGCTGCGGGTGGTTTTTGTTGTGTGCGGGGTTCAAGAATTGCTGCCAATAAGGATCCGCTGCGTAGCCGGGCTAATGTCCAGGCCCAAAGTCCTCTCAAGCGCAATGTATTGAAACTCTGAGAAGGGGGTGCTACCTTAGGTGTCGTCCTCCTCACTTGACCAATGATCAAAATACGAGGTCTGTCAACAGTATCCCTCGTGTTGCTTCTAGTACAACGTTAATAAAATCATTCCAATCGCACAGTAATTTTTATAAATTCTTATTTTTGAGTAAAAACTATTTTAAGATAGCATTAAGTTTTTGATACAATTAGATTTCTAATATATACATTGGTAAATAACAAAATGGAAGCCCTCAAAGCATAGTATTTTAATAATAAGATTCAGGGACACTTTATTATGATAAGTTGGCCCTGCGTAAAATATGCTGAACATATCTAGAAACATAATTGTGAAATTCATACATGGCTTTTAATGGTATTGTAGGCTATTGTTCATGAAAATATCTGAAATTGTTGCCAAAAAATGTTGTCTACAGTTATATACTGTAGAATCTATTCTACAAATTTGCCCCAATAACTCATAAGCATTAAGTTTGGAAATCTGCACAGCCTGCAAATATATATGAGTTGTAGACCTGAGTTTCAAACCAAGTCTAAACAGGTAAAATTGTAAGTAATGCAATGATATCGTCTAGGAAAAAAAACATTTTTGGAATGAAATAGTCTTAGTATACTTATATGCTCTTTGGTATTTAAAATATACACATATCTAATGACAGTCTATGCATGACTTACAAAAGAGATATAAGGGCTTTCCGAAAACTATGTGATTACTGCCGAAATAATGTTTGATCCATCTCCATGTTTCACTATTGGAAGACATTAATCTGTAAGTTACATTTATAAGGCATTCTCTAACTATATACATATCATGTTGAGGAAAACAATGAAAACGATGTATCATATCACTTTTTTTCTAAACATCGTTTGACCAAGTATGTTGACATGAGGTGGCACATCATTCGAAAGATACTTTAGAATTGCTACTTTGCTATAGACTGTTGTTTTTGAAATTCCCTTCATATAGTTATAATTAATAATGTTATATATTTATAGAGCTCTGTGATTACTTAGTCGGCATTTTTTGATGCCATTATCTATTTCTATACGTGACAGTTTCCATCAGTCAAGTTTCACTTTCATAAATAATTAAGAATCATTTTATAAAAGTATTTCATTAACGTGATAATTTTATAAATTAAGTCAGCTACTTTATTTTTTGTACTTCTTAATGATTTCTAAGAGGTCCTTCTTTTAACTATGTAATTGTGGGGGGAAATATTGGATAGTTAGAAAGAGAATAATTAATTTACCTGGAATTTTAATATTTTTTCATTATTAAATTTTTAAAATTTTTATTAGAATTATCCATGTAATATGTAATATTAGAAATATAATTGGAAGTTTAAAATAAATTTTATTTGTAATATTTATAATTTTAAAATAAAATAAAATTATGATCTTAGTATGTCATATTTCTCTATGGAGATAGATCCAGACTGTATAGGCTTCTTACCATTTTTATCCTTTCATTAGTAGCTGGTCACTCTAGAATTGTAGGAGATGTTGATGCAACACATTTCTCTATTCCTTTCTTTGCCCCCTCCCGACTCAAAGAGCGTCAGCACTTAAAAATAATGGGACTAAAAGAAGCAGAGGAAATGTAGTACCGGATTCGAATAAATTATTTTTGTTGCTTGGCTGAGAAGAAACAGATAAATTAATTAACGTTTATCTGCGTGAAATTAAATCTGTGTTGAATTCCTATTATTGTAAGACATTTTATTGAAGCTGTACAAAATGAATAGATAATCATTGAACTTCAAATTTTGTCAGAAAAGATACTTATATATAATTCACAGTTATAAATATATAGACTCCTCAAAGTTTGGGGGTTCCGGCCACGATCAGTTTGTGTGCTTGTATATTTTAACTGAAAGCTTAACGAGTAGAAAACAGTTTTTCTTTTCGAGGAGCTTGAAGAATGAAAATAATTTTAATAGACTATTTTTGAAATAGTGTGGAATATTGTGTCTTCTCTTGAACATTGAGATCTCTAAAAACCTATTATATTAAAGGGACTCTTATGTGTGTGTGTGTGTGTTCCGGAAATTCCAGGGTGTGAAAGTAGTCGGATCATGTAATTAAGGCTATCATTGGCTTTGTAAGCAAAGGGAGCTATTGAAATTTATCTCTGAAATCTATATGTATTTTTTTTTTATTTTAAATCATTTTCGATACCATTAAGTTAGCAGACTATAAAAGTAGTAACGATTAAACACAGATTGATTCTGTAGCATAATTCATAGAATAATTTAGCAGTCCGAAAAAGGATCTTCCAGGTCAACAAAGGTTAAGAGATTATAAGGGGTTCGATTTTTTACGCTATGAAAATGAATATACTGAAAATCTAACTTTTTAGTAGAAGAACTTTACAGAAATCAGTTAATAGTGGACTGTAAATATTTAAATTTAGAATTAGGAATTAAAGAAGAGAAAGGTAAAAAAAAACATTTCTAATCTTTTTATTCCGAAAATGCTGGATTAGTATTTTAATGAAGAAAATAAGCACTCATTTTCTTCTAAAACGAAATTAACTCTTTAGAATTTAATACGAGCATTTCGCAACTGACACTTCCTCCAAAATATTAATTTTGCAGATGAAGAAAATTCAGTCAGGAATTATGACGATACAGAAAGTTTTTCCATCCGCAAATGGATAAAAGATTTTAAAGAAAAGACTGTTTTGTTATCTCTTAATGGTTTTGTTGTACTGATACTTGGAAGAAGCTGCTGACGGGCTTTGTGTATTTTATTCATAGAGAATAAGGGAAAATTTGTGAGAAAAATTAAAATGTTCACTAATAGAAGAATTTAATTTTTAAATGCAATACCAATTACATTCGATTCTAACCAAAAGACGCTTAATAGAGAACGACTCTTTTTGATGACTAATCCTAAACTGACTGTATAATTCAAATTATTTCTTTCTCCTTTGGCAGCAAAATGTTTCATGCAGATGTAGAGAATATAGAGAAAAACATAAAATTTATGAAAAAATTAAAGAATTTGAAAAAAATTATAGTAGCAAAACTTGACGATAAGTTTAGTATTATACAGGAATAATTTATTGTTAGATATTTCAAACTAAAACGTGAAACATAAAAGTAATTCTGGCAATAAGAAGAAAGTAACACGACATGTGAAATCAGTGGAGATTTTCTACGTACAAAGAACTCAATTTAAAGAGGGAAAGGAAATAAAATCTCAGATGTTCAAGATTAAAGATGAGACAGAGAGAAGAATGCAAAGTGTTAAATCCGGACATAACCTGTTTGTTTCCATTATATAACTTAACACTTTGAAAACTGAGTACTGATCAAGCCAAGTTCAGTTTTGTAAGATATTTCTATTTTTTGTAGATTTGTATGGTTTTTTTTTCTCACTACCCCCTTTTTCCCCCTTACTTGTTATTTTTATTGCAGACGACCTACTCCGCTAGGGCATGATGATATCAAGATTGCTAAACTGTTTTGCTCTTGGGATGTCGTCTCCAACGGTGCGGACAGAGTGAGACTGCAAAAGCATTTTCCAGTGGCCAATGCCATGCCCACTCAAGTGTAGGTGTTTATGATGAAATTGATTTCAAGGTAAAGTTAAAGATTAAATGTGACTTGCAGTTGTTTTCAATGTTGAAAATCTGTCATCAAATTTACACAAACTCGAAAAATATTTCTGTCTATTCCAAGCATTTAACATTTAAGTTTGGTTTCCCTTTTCTTTAGGCATTATAATTCGTTTTTTCATTATTGCTGAATTATTACAAAATTTTATTAAAAAAGGAAGAATATACATGGAGAACAAATCATTATAATTTTTTGTTTCATTTCAAGTTAAAAGAAAACAAATGACAATTCAACATTATCACTACTTATAAATATATGAAGACACATTTATAATTGATCAAGATATACTGTCGCCAAGGTGTGGACACAGAAAAACTACAAGATATTTCTTTTTCCTTCCCCATGGAGGGTATATGAACTCCGAACTGAGACAATTTTTGTCAAAAGAACATATTTTGTTGGGAAACTGATTCCTATCTTTCCAACTGCAGCATGGATGGGAAAAAGAAAATTCTGAAGCTGACCGATCTAGAAACCAGAGAAAAAGGGGCGCAGGAATTTTACAAATGAATGAGTTTTCCCTGAAGATTTATGTGATTTCGATTATCTAGGGGAGTATTGTAATTAGATATTGTAAATTTAAACATCACGGCAATTATAATTTTTTAACACTGCGAAGTACAGACATCACATTTATTATTCCTGCCATTTTAGTCATGCATGAAAAAGTCAAGGTTTTGGTAAGAAAACTAGAACATTCCAAGACTAAAATAATTAGTGAATTGAAAGTGTAATAAAACGTTTGAAAATAAAGGTTATGATAAATATAAATGCAATACACAAATGATATTATAAATGAAATGCAACAAGCGTCTTAAAAGTTAATATTTTTTTTTTACATCCGTGAATTTATAATAAATTCAGTAAAGGTAAGTTTCAGGTATTTATACATAAAATAAATTTGTACAAATTGTAATACAAATTCAGTTTAATATATTTTAAATCCAATTTTTTGTTTGTGGGAACGTCATATTTAAGCTTTTTAAGCCATATTACTTTTAATGTTACCTTATTCTATCACGAAGAAAATTAAAAACGTATTTCTAAAAAAAATTATAAGATTTTGAAAGATAGCTTAAGATAAAATGCGCCTTTTTATACTATCATAAATAGTCTTCTGTGAACTATTTAAAAAATCTGAATTAGTGTAATGGGTTCAAAAGAATAAACATTTCATCTATCAAGTTGAATAATATGATAGTAAAAGAGTTACATAAGATATTATTAGTATTTTGGGATTATTATATTATCAACCTAAAGATATAACTTACCTCAGACCAATCTAATGTTATTATCTTGCTTTAACTATGCGATATCTAATGTTATTTCATCTAATGTTTCAAATGGGATAATTCATAGCAATAAAATTGGTGGAATACTAATAAAAAAATTTCGCCATTGTTTACTAATATACTTCATGATACCGCACTATTTGAAAATTCTATTTATTTAAAGTTAGTTTCTTTTTAATGAAAATAACTAATGTTATGAGTATGAGACTTAAATTAATTTTAAGTTAATATTTAGATTGATTCTTGCTGGCATTGAATGATTATCACTTTAACAGTATTAAACAATCAATCCATTTTAAAATTAAGTGTTATCTAATTGTTGGATTTTCCCGAAGTTAAATAAGAAACTAATTAACACATATACATAATATTACATTTTATATTAATTTAAAGTTATTTAAATTAATCGATTATTAATATCATTAAAATAGTAAACACGCATTGTATTGTTTGAAAAAGACTTATATTTAAATTTATTTTCCTATCAATCATAAATACGGCTGCTAAAATCTTAATTAATTTTTACTGAGAAATTATTGACATTCCAAGTAGAGAAAATGAAATATAAGATACAACTAAAATATGCATTTAAACACTTTTTTCTTCGAAAAAAATAAATAAAATACTTTTCCAGAAGAATTCCTAATTAAAATTCTTAAAAAGTGTATTAAGTGCTTTAAAGTAAACACGTATTTCTTATAAAACACTAGCTTGAATACTTTTCTTTCATTTCATATTTTCGGTTTTAATTACTTTTTTAGTTAATGGAAAGGAAATATATATAAAAACCATATTAATATAAACTAGTATAATTGAATAGTTATCCTCTTTTAAACTCCCTTGCCACCTTTTTCACAAGGAAAAAATATCTTAATACTGTAAAAGAAAATATTTTTATCATCACAATTACCATAGGACATGCAATTACATTCAAATGCGAAAATTTCTTTATTAAAGACAATGAAATTGCATGTTAATGTACGTTTATTCTTTTGTGAATAATCATAACAAAGTATAATATTGTAATGCATTTTATATATTTTATGCAATGATCAATTATCCAAAAAAAAAAAAAAAAAAAAAGTAAAATAACTGAATTCATATAATATTGAAACATATTTTCTATCTTATGTGGGTGATTTGTCATTCTGATATCTTTCTTTTTAAAAAGTAATGCAACACAAGTAAAGGAAAGATTCAGATAAAACTCTTTCAGGAAAGCAATTCCGAAATTTCTTATTATTTACTAAATATTAATAGTGAGCACTTAAATATATTTAAGTACAGTATTTTAAGCTAGGAATTATTAATTTCTGTGTATTTTGTTTTCATTTTTATGTAACATGATTTTACTGCTGTATAATAATTTCTTTACTTCGCTAAATTTTTTAGCATTTTCTGTCCTTAGTATTAATATGAATTGCTGTATCATTTGAATTTCTTGATGGACATCTGGGTTGAGCTAGTAATATCTTAGATATGCTTAGCTGTTCCAAGGGAAAATATTCTTAGGCCATGAAATCTAGGGAAAATAAGGACTGATTCTAAATTTTTGAGAACAGAGCCGAACTAAAGCTACTGGGTTTTCAATAATGTTTTGCTGAACACAATCAAAACTAACCCGGCAATAAGTAGAATCTGTCTTCCAGTTTCTTAGAGTTTTTTTTACATACTCTTGCATCATAAACAGTTTAAAATTAGCCAATATCACAGGCCGATAAAGAGGTATTTTAAAAAGAAATGATAATAATTGATAGATTGATTTAATAACGTCAAGCATAGAAGCAACACACAAAGTCTATTGTTTACGGACCTCGTAATTTTAAACCTCTGTAAAGGAATGATAACGACATCTGAGCTGCAACCTCCTTCTCCAATATTCCACACCACGTCTATGGAAGGACTTTGAGCCACGGCATGCATCAATCCTGCTCACGAAGAAATTTTTTGGTGGCATCAGGGTGTTTGAATCTAATACCCGACGAAAAAATATTGGCCGCAGCTCCTAGATCATAACCATAAGGCTACAACTACCACATGACACGCATATGGTCTTTGTGAGTGAAAACTGAAACCCTTATTTTTCTGAAACATTGAATAATTTTTGCACATTGCTCAATAGAAATATTTTTCTTTAAGATTTTGTGTTTGTGTAATTCCTCTGCTCCTCCAGAATAAAACAGTGGAGGACACAAATAATTAAAATAATAATAATAAAATTAAATATTAATCCCAGTTTAGATATCTTTATCTTCAGAAGTTTAAAAAGCTGCATGTGTATAAATGTTTTTGAAAATTCAATAACTTTGTTTTCCAGATCTTGAAAAAAAATTTATGTTAAAATCGAATAAGAATTTTTATTTATATTTGTTACCCTAAAAGGCATGGATTGACAATCAGCTTACGTACGCATAAAATATGCATTCACACAATTTTATATTTCTTTATTATGAATTCCCTGCAATCGTTGTTTTAATTAATGCTTCCTACAACACACTGCCTATGAATAATTCACGATAAAATATGTTTTTAACTTAAAATAGATACAAAAATTGGGTAAAGGATCCAGTTATAAAGCCCCTCACTAACCCAATTATATCTAATATTTATAGTCCAAAAGTATATTATTTTCATTAAATTGCTCTTATTTTTAAAACACACTACTCTCTATTAACTAGTGATTAAATGTAGAAATTTCTCAGTACATGTGCTGCTCAGTACGATGATAGTTTCATTGCCTTCTAGAGACTTTTATTTTACATTTAAATTACAATTTTGTGAAGTTTATAAATTTTACTTTCTATTCCTTATAGTATTATATGGTAATTATTCATAGTTTAACAGTACTCTGGTAGAGAGGGTAATTAACTGGGATTTGAACTTTTGAAGGAAACATTTTTGAAAAAGATTGGAAAACTTTACATAACAACTACAATTTATTCTCCATTTTATAGGCGATAGTAAGGAAGAAATTGTTGCAGGACATTTATTCATTGATAAGCCCCCAGAAACTTAGAAAGAAGTTTAATTATAATCTTTTTCTTTACTAAAGCTAAAAAATATATTACAGTTTTTATTTTATTTCTTCCCACCCAGTTGGTTCCAGAGTCTCAAAAACATATATTATTCAAACAAAATGGAACTTTTGAATATCTCTCTCCGTCACATTAAAGAAAAAAGTTATATTCTTGCAATGTATTGTTATACAGATGAATTAAATCGAAAATTCTCCATAATAATATTTTTGTATTTACATATCTTTTGATTAACTATTTGATTTCAAATTTCATTTAACTAATTTCACATAATATAAATGATTTATTTTTTGTATCTTCTATTCAGAAGAGTTATATCAAAAACTTAATATAAATCTACAGTCTACTGAGATTCTAGAAGTGAAATATTCTAAACATATTAATTTTAATTATTTAATTTCATTCAGTCATGTAATTTTGTACGAAATCACATTTATTTCAATGAAACTGAGTTTGTATTTTTAAAATGAATAGTCTGTCTTTGTAGATAACTATATGTTATTGAAGGAACAATTTTCTGAATTATATAAAAATAGTAATTAAGTTTTCACATCTAAAAATATTTATAAAATGTGAAATTTAATTTGAATTTATTGAAGAGATGTGAACAATATAATTTGCTGAATACTATGTAAATGAAATGTCAGTCAGAGATAATTTTAAATTTGTTAATAATAGTCGAAATTCACAAGTCATTCAATAGGTGTTGTTGATCACTTATTAATGAAGTGTTAAAATATTTACTTGCATCTTCCTAAAAATATTGTAATGATAAGAATATTGTTATCATTTCAGCATGCGTCAAGTATTGCTTCCCATTTACAAAAATAATTATGATATATACTTGACTCTATAAATTCACCAAAATTAATTTTTAAAGTTATTAAGAATATGAAGTAATTACAAATTATTTAGTGAATTTTACTACAAATGTCGGATTGCTTGAAATTCAGAAAATTTAAATTTTAAAGCAAGCAAATATACAAACGTATAAATCATTTTTTTTAAAATAAAAGTGTTATTTATGTTTGTTTCTCCTTATGACAGTGAATCCATTCTAATCTTTCTTAAAACATATTGATATTTCATTGTTAAAAAACAACGTTTATATGAATAAGCATAATTAAATGATATTGATTTCCTCCTGTATAATTCAATTATTTGAATAATTCAAATAAATTCAATTGTCATTTTTAAGACTACAAATTTTAACTGTAAGGAATGTTTGTCAAAAATTAAACTGTTGAATTTTAAATCAAATATTTCTTATGAAATATTTTTATTAATGATTTTTAAAAATTATTCTTAAAAAATAGCTTATTTTCTTCATTTTATGTCTAAAATGATGTAGATAAAGTGAAGAATAATGTTTAGCTTTCTCCAAAAATTACTATTTCTTAATTTTATGCTTTATATTTTCTGAAAATTAATATATATATTTGTTTACTTTCTGAACTAGGTAAATTTAAATTTCTGGTTAAACGAAATGTTAATAAAAATTCCTCAATGGGCATACATAATAATGTTTTAGAATATTTAGTTGCATAAATCCTCTTTTATTATGGAATAATTCACAAAATATTAGTATCTTAAATAATAAGATAATGTGCAGTTAAAAATGAAATAATGTTATATATATTATAAATATAATCGAAAAGGAATATTGAATACGCATTCATTTTCTTCTATAAAAGGTGAAATGAGTCATATAAAAATATATGGGAAAATGCCTTAGTGCTTTGTAATCATAAAGAACTTTCAGATTAGAAAACCTCATCTTATCATAACATTTATTTCATTATTTATATATTTCGTGAGTTTCAATATAGCAATGTACAGAGTGTCCATTCATAATGTTAATACATTTTTCAAAAAATGTATTGTGCATTTAATTATAAGAAATAAGATGTGTCTAAAGTAATTGATATTATATGGTTACTTACTTAATCTAACAGGAAGTCTAATCTATAGAATTTGTGATAGAAGTGTAATATTCATAAAACTGCTGTAACGAAAAGTATAATGTGTTCTCATATCCCAAAACATTGAGTTTCGCTTACTAGCATAATGTTATTAAGAATTAATTATGAGTTTTAGTTGCTTTTTTGTTCCACTTTTTGTAACTAAAGCCATTTAAAATTGGCTTTAAAAGCATTGTAAAAACTATCTCACTGTGTTCTTATAACAAATTGTATCTATTCCTCCAGTGAAAACGCTATTTCAGGAAGTATTATAATAAGATTTAATTGATATTAGTACCTGTGTTTAATGAAAAATTGATAATATGTATTCCTTATTATAAAATTTTTCTTTGATAATAATTGTAAAATACAGTAATATTTCAAAAACGTAGTGAAAAATATAAATACAATTTTGTATATGGAATTAAATCTTGTTTCGCCAATTTCACATTTTTAAACTGTATCCTTTTTAACACCTTTGTAATTTATAACAGAAAGCTAGAGTTACCAAAACTAATGGAAATAATTATATACTAAATCAGTTCATAATGAAAAAATTCATTAAATATATGTCTTGACTATCATTATAAGAGATTTGTGATGTTATGGAAAATTGTTCCCAGTGAAGCGTAAAATCCTGCAAAAATATGGTTATTCAATGTTCAAGATATCTTAGCAAAAATTGAAAACAATTGAGTGTATTTATTCAATGCGTAAATTAAAAGAATTCGTTCAGATGAAAATGTAACTAAAGCAATTATTCATTTGAAAACTAAGACGTTAATTTTTTTCCCTATAAAATATTGTAGAATATAGATATTTATTCAATAATTATAATAATGAAATTACTTGAATGAACAAAGAATGATGAAAGACGAAAATCTAAAAGAATATGTATAATTCATAATTTATTTATAATGTACGGTCTACCACGTTTCCGTCTTATACTAACACTAGGTGACTTTAAATGATATCGTTTTAATTGATGATGTTTCACAGTGGATTAAAGTGTCTTATGTAGATTAAAATATAATTATCAAAAATTATTTAACAGATTTGATAAACTGTTTTTATAAGTAGCGAAGAATTAAATATGAAGTTAGTAAGTGGTGGAGAGAGTGAGCAACAGTAATCAATGTAAGACATACTTACTCCGAGTAAGGAGCTTTCGGAGTGAATTCAGAAACATCAGTATATTGGTTGCTGAGGGTTCTCTTTAGTTAAATCTCTCTTTAAATGCTGAGGACTCGAACGGATTGGTTCAGATCTAAAGAACAATAAATATATTCTGACGCGTTTCAGATTAAATGGTGGTTTCTGACACATATAGGTTACATCCATAGATTCAATAGCCAAAAAATTGGAAATCGATTATCCATAGATCTGAATTAAATAGCTGTTATTATCAAGACATTTATATTCATTAGATAGTTTATTAGTGAATATATTATTAAATAGTAATCAAAATTGAAGCAAATAACGTAGGGATGTAACAAGTTATTTCAGGAACCAGCAATGAACGTGTAATAAACATTAAATTTGTTAATCAATTATTTAAACCCAAATAATAATTAGCACAGCTAAATATGTTGGAAATTATAAGAAACGAATTTTGATTAAGATAAAATCATACAAGATTACTTAACAGTACCTATATGAAATAATTCCAATATTAAGTAGTGGTTTTAAAATAATTTTAGTTCCTGTTAAATATTAACTTAGAAATTTAAGGTTATTCTTAGTTTAACTCTAGAACACTAGTGCACCTAAATCTTACATACGGTCTTCCTTGTTTGATTCTGTTCTGCCTTTTCCATTCCACCGATACACTTGTTTGATATTGAGTGTTTCGAGGAGTAACTTAGTTGGCTGCATGCTAAGTGGTTTGAATTTTTCGTCTACGATTCATTTTCTTGCTCCAAGAACTAGGGCTCACCACCTGAATTTTACGTGTCACTAGTAATATACGAAAATTTACCCACGTAAATGTTAGGTATCTCTAGTAATATACGACTTTTTAACACGTAATTTTAAAGCAATCCTAGTGATAGTATCTTCATTTTTAAATTTCTGAGTAGCATATTTAAAAGTGTTTCGATTATTATTTCATACCGTGTTGTAGAAAGGACCAAATGACGCAACGTATGAAGAAATTCAAGAATTGATGTTGGAATCTAATCATAGCGAAAGTTTGAATTTGATGAAGAATGTGATGAGAGAGAGAGAGAGAGAGAGAGAGAGAGAGTGATGCTGATCTAGATTATATTCCTGATGATAAAATATAGATTGATCCTGATTTAATGATTTTTTCCCCGATATTAGAAATTGAGTGCTGTAGCAATATGGAAAAATGTAAAAGAAGTTTCAATTACATGTTCAAAAGAAAAATAGAAGAACTTCAAAAATATTAAAGATACAAATAAACAAAGGCATATTATATTTTTGGATGCTGAGGTAGTAAAAGGAATAAATGGCTATGGGCGGTCTACGAAAATTTATAATAACTCTAAACAGAAAAATAGCGGAAAAAATATAGTTCATACTAGATCAAGTCTAGTTGCTGAAGCGAAGTATGCTAAGGACCAATTGTTTGCTATAATTTGTATTTTTCCGATGTAGTAAAGAAAGAAATGCTTACTCACACAGACGCATATATAAACAGAAAGAAAGCAGGTTATGTAAATTTTATGGATGGTTCCCTAAATAATTTAAATTACAAATTACTGAATACCTTGTTTGGAGTATTAATTCTAATTTTAGCTTTATAAGATAACAATTGGTGAGCAAAGTTATGTTTGATGTAACCTTTTCAGACAGAAAATATAGAGCAACATCCTTCTGCAAATCTGGAAAACCTATATATGGATAGCACCATAAGAAATCATGTGATTTTTCTGTATTGATATATAATTGTATTGGTAATTTATTATTATGTAAATTTATTATTCCGTTCTGTAGATTATGTTAAATTTAAATGGCAAATGACTTCCAGTATATTTAAAACCATCATTATTATAATATAAGCAAATAAAGAGAAATTTATGTGAGCTCGTAAGTCTTACGAATCTCTAATCATATCGACATATTTAAACACGCTAGTGTTCTAGAATTAAATATAAATGATTGGTCTGAACTCATTTAATTTTTTATGAATATTATATTATGATTATGAAGTTTCTTTAATCAAATAATATATTTGAATTTCTATTAATATCTCGAAATAAAATGAAGAAAGGGAGAAATAATTTTTGGATTTATTTCTTTATTAACGTATATTTTAAGAAATTTTATTTATTTTAAAATTCTTTTTTCCACTAAGATTATTTTTATACCCAAATGTCTTTGACAAGGGCTTTAATTGTTTATATTTGTATTAGTTAAAATATTAAAAAGGAAGATAATGAAACAA